>JARKHS020005110.1:0-392489 GCA_030143305.2 Amblyomma americanum | reverse complement strand
ACTCAAAGCAAGCGAAAGGATCGTGATAAGAGGTATCGCCGGCCAAATAAACGAACTAAAGCACGCGTTTTATGTCGGACATAAAAGCTGGTGATATAAAGAGAAGCGAACAGGGCGACCCCCAGAGAGGCTGAGAAAAGCAGACGATGGTGCTGCGCAAACTGCAAATGAAGAGAGCACATTTAGTGAGAAAATAAAATAAAAGGCCTAGGAGATTCGGCTGTCTGACATAAGCGGTTGTAACAGCCGAATGGCCACTCGAAGTAAGCTCGGCACAGGAAGATAACGGGAGAGAAGTACGACCGAAACAAGCGCGGCAATCCACGAAGTCGAGGAGGGGAAACAAGTGAGACAGACGAACCTATAAGGGGCTCGAACAATGTCCCGCCGGAATGGCTGAATGAAGAGAACGGAGGAAAAGCGAATTAGGGATTCACTTATTTGTGGGAGCTCTCAAGGGCAAAATAAAACGATCCTGACTTGCTGCAATAAAAAAAGAAGGAGCAAAAGCAGAAAGCCCGCGTCTTCATCGTAATCAGGCTTAAGTGAAGCAAGGGCTGGACGACAAATACCACCTAATGAGGGACGATGCTCAATGTGAAGGGAGATTGGGAAGGCAGCACAGAAAAGAATGTAACATCACAGTCCAGGAAAGACGTAAACGGCGTAGAGTGCATGGCAGTGAACGAGAGGCTCAAGAAAACAAAATGGGCCTTCGAAGTCTGTCGAAGAAATAGCCAATCGGTAACCGTAGTCCAGGTCCTTGTCGTCGAAGATAGTCATCTTCATTGTCATCTTCATTACCAACGCCAGCAGCCAATTGAGCTTCGCTGTCAGGCCGACGCCTCTTGCAGTTGTTTCCGATTACAGCCTTTCCTAGTAGTTTTTATTTGGACGTTGGCCAACCAAAAACCGATCATGTGGTTCAGGGTTTATTCGGCATCCTGCCAAGAAAGCGAAACGAAGATTTTATATATTTTTGTTCCTTTCTTGATACTGAACTTGCTCACGAGTTTTCGTCACGTATGCAACAAAAGCTTCAGCAGGAGGGAATCAAGACGCGTGATCGGATATTAGGCGCTACCTGTCTCGTAATATGGAATGTTCATCAATCATGTGCTACATCACATGTGACATTTAGCACGTGAGAGGTAAGCTTCGCTTATTCCGCTGTAATTTGTGTCTTCATTCGGACGCAGGTCATGGATTTTATTCTTTCGCAATGCCTTACAAGTTCTGCACGAAGTAAGAGGCTGTCACAAAACGGCCGGTCTGAAGCGGAAACGTCGAATACAAGAAGGAAACAACGAAACACAGTTACAGTGTGAGGCAAATAAACGACAGTGCAAGATGCAGAGCAAACTAAAAACATTCCGGAAGCTCCTGGCAAGACGATAACTCTCGAACACGGCCGGCGAAACACAGACACATCGAGTGGTACCTGCGCTGAAGGAGACGCACATTTGCAGCGTCATTGACGCTTGCGCTTGCGCCTAGCTTCTGGCTAACGCTACTGGGCTCCCAAGGATCGATGGCGGAGCGGAGAGTTTGGAAGGGTGCCGCTGCCACTCCCGCTAAGGACTGTGTGCACGATGGCTGCAGGAGGAGGAGGAGGAGGAGGAGGAGGAGAAAGAAAAAGGACCTTGGCTCTCCCCGGATCGTTGCACAAAACGCGCGGCTCAATGAAGCGCAGAGGAACGCGAAGGACGCTCAACCGAGAGGGACGAGGACTCCTGGGGGAGGCTGGGCTTGCTCTGTGGGCTGCTGGGGGAGGTGGTATAGGCGGAACCGGAACGAACCGACCCGGCACGAACAACGACCCAGAGGCGCCCCCGCCGCAAGGCCACGACGGCGGCACGCCGGAAACAGTGAGGCTATATTCGAACACGCGAACGAGAGAATGGGTAAAGAAAGGGTACCGTGGTGCTTCTTTGAGCGGTGCGTTTGGAAGTGTACTGCTGTGGGGCGGCTAGCTGACGCGGAAGGCTGCTGAGATGCGAGGCCGAATATAGCTCCGGAAAGTGAATTCCGGAGAATGCCGTGAGATACGCTGAGTGTATCTGCCCTGTTCCCGCCGGTGAAGGCGGCGAAAGAAAGCTGGGAACGATAGCACTGAAGATTGGCAGGGGGTCATCATCATCATTCTCGTCATCGCAAGGCCCGTACCTTATGGCTACTGCAGCACGAACGCTTCACTCATTCATCCCCAATTAGTTCTGTCCTGCCCCAGCCGCCGCAACCACGTCCTAGCAAACTCCCTTATCTCTTTTATCTCTGAACGCGGCTGTTCTGTGTGTCCCTTCATTTACTGTCCCGTTTTTTTGCGCTGTTGAGTAATCAGGAATTGTTACCAGCTCGCCCAATCTGCAGTTCTTCCCTTATCTCTGTACCCGAGCCCCTGTTGTCCCCTGATACTTTGTCCCTGATATTCCACCAAGAGACTACGGATCATCGGTAGAAGAGGGCTTGGTTCAAGCCAAATTTAGATCGTGAGGTAAGTGGCTGACTTGTCGGCTGCTTTCTGGAGGTACGGAGCCGGAGCCAACCGACGCGACAGTTATATCGATCCAAGAGGCCAGATTTTTGACATCCTCACATACGCTATTTCTTGATGCAAAAAGTTGTAACATAGTGTATACACAACGCACTGGAAGCCGAAGTTGTGCCATGTGTTGAAGAAGCACAGAAGTCGTGGCAGTTCAGGCAGGATCAATTATCGTGAATGACAAAGAGAGCTAGTTGCGTAATGGGGGGTATCGACAAGGCGGCCGCACAAAATTAGGTCTTGTTCATACAGATGATAGCAGGCTAAAATATAAAATAACAGCTCTGGAACTTACAATACACCGTGACCTCCACTGCCAGCACTTGACATTCAGCAGAACGAAGCTTGTGCTTAAAAGCCACAAATATGCCAGGATCTTTTCATGAAGCTCAGTTAGTCTTCTTGATAGCGTTCAGGAACGACTGCTAAAGTCTCCGTATTGAGCTAAGTCAGCCAGATAGTCGAATCAAATAAAAAAATCAAATCCCCTTTGCTCACTGAGTACATGAAAACCTCAGCAGTGGCCAAGACGTTTGAGCATTCGTCTCGCATGCAGGAGGTCCTGTTCTATCCCCAGTGCCGCCGTGAGCCCACCAGTGATACAGTGGCTACAAGCTATCTCTTGCCTGGTGCTCGGCTTCATTACGGTGAAATGCTTGAAAAATGGGTCGTTAACCGTACCTTGAGTAAGAAAAAAACCTTGTCATGGCGCTCTTTGGCTACAGATTCCCTTGCGCCCAAATATCCACCATCATCATCAGTACATGAAATTGCAGCATTGAACCACGGTTTAAAACATGTAAGTAAAAATGCGACAAGGTCACCTCCAAAACAGACAAATGGTAAGTTCTTCAGGCTTCACTTGCTTCATGTGCTCCCGTCATTTGCTTCTTGTCTAATGCTTCGCAAAACGTCAATCTAAACCGCTTTTCTGCTCATGACACGACGTTCCGAGCTCCTGTCAAACCACTGGAACAACAATGACAGGACGATACAAATGTCCCTGAACCTCGCCGCGAATGACCTTGTGCGCGAACTCCAGCGGCAAACGGTGCGTGCTCGGGCTCGAACAAAGGACCTTCGAGAGCGCACTCTTCCATGGCTCTCAACCGCCCATTCTTGTCTTCGGCTTTGGCCCGCAACAATGCAAGCGGCAGACTTGGGACGCCCGATGGGAGGCCTTAACCTCTCACTCAACCACGCGTACCGATTTAACTCGAACTCAGGCTCCTCTCTGTCAGTGCCTTTGTTCCCAAGCGGAGAAGTTGCTGATTTAAATGTCATGATCACTTTCAACAGCAAGACCGCTTATGGAACAGGCGGAGATAGTGATGTCCTGGTTAATATCATGAGGCAGAACTCGACATACGTAGGGCGTATAATGAGAGGGGAAGACGAGAGGTGGTCCCTTAAGGTAATGGGATGGATTTCGAGATAAGCCAAACACAGAAGTAGGCGTACGATACCGAGGTGGACGGACGAGATAGGGAATTCTGTAGGGATACAGTGGCCGCAGCTGGCACAGGACGGTGTTAATTGGAAGGATATGGAAGAGGCCCTTGTCCAGCAATGAGTGTAGTGAGGCTGACGATGGCAATGAGTAACATGCGGACGAGGACTTTCTATTACGAACATGCAGAGGTTTTAACGGCACCGCTGCTGTGTAATGTCGAGGCCGAGAACCTTGGAGTTAGAACTATGTCCGTTAGGTTCGTTGCCAAGGCGGCCTGGACAATAAAATACAAAAGGACATAGGGCGCTCTTCAGAATTACAATTTGTGAACCCGTCACTATAGTACAGTGGGAAGCGGGCGCCCTCATCCGGTGAGCGCTGGAGCTTTCGCTTTAGCTAGAAATCTTCAGCGTGAGAGACAGCTAAGAGTCTGAGGCTTTTTCCAGTAGAAACTTAGCTTCAGCTGACTCAGTGGAAATGTTTGGCATTGTAGACGCTGCTATGGTACGAAAGTGCTATGCTCTTTGGTTTCCAAAATGCAGTCTCCACAATACAACAAATTCACGGCTGGCTATTCTGGTGGACAATTTTGTGCATCTCAGTAATCTTGAAATAACAGCTCGAAATAACGAACGACAGTACAGGAGAAACTAACACCACAGACACAGCGCGGAACTTAAAGCAGTTTTCGAAAGAATCTTAGGTTGAAGCTCTTGTGAAAGAATTGGAAGTTAAAAGATTTGGGTAAAAATATTAGAAAGCCTGGACAACATATTTGGGAGTCTCCGGAGACAGCCGTTTTCGGTTCTGTTGTCTTCACCTTTTCTCCGCGCAGTTTTCCGTGGTTCCACAAGATAAGCACAGCTTGCAGTCCCGGGGTGCTTACATTCGCTTTAACACGGTACCTTAGCCTACCCCGGCACTGAAGGAAAAGTTACGAGGTACAAGACAGAGAGCTGGTACCGTCGTCTCCTCCTTCACTATCTGCGCGAGCACGCGCGAAATGAGAACTTTCGACCTCCCGGCACGCACCGCCGCCAGACCTCCAGCCGCAAAGCAAGGGGGGTCGAGTGCGGGGCCACGTTTGCAAGTTCTCGGAGCATTGTCTCGGCGGTGGTCGGGTCGTCTCGAACATGAACCCGCGTCGCTGACCTCCCGACGACCGTATAGTCCGCGCTCAAAATGCGGTGAAGGCTTCTCCGTGCGGGCGCCGTAAGCACTTTGGCGGCCACAGGGCAGGTCGGTGGTCCTTGCAGGTAAATCGATGCAGCGTTCGCGGAGCGCACAGACAGTTAAGTACGAGACCTTTGCGCGCGACGCCCGTGTTCAGGCGACGCCTATGTAAGAAATCAATCAATTAATCAATTACTGATTTCAATGTATTTGTACGCATTGAGAAATGAATTTGTATTATTGCCCAAGCCGAAAATTTGCGCAGGGTCTGCCGAGGATATAGAAAAGACAGTGGCTACTTTCGGATCTGCGCCATCTGTGCCATGGAGTTGGGGTGAGCCTACAATATGGGGAACTCAAGGGGACAGCCGGTTCTGTGCGGTGCAAAATGCGCTTTCATTGCTACGAACGAAACCAGAGTGGAAAATTGTGGAACAAGACGAATAATTTTAATAAAGATAATAATAAAAACTAAATGCCTTTATTGAAGGCCACAATTACGAGAAGATTTAAAAAAATTAATGTTGAGCAGTGAAATGTTCTCGTTGGGCAACGGCTGCACCGAAGTCACCAAGATTTGTGAAAAAATAAAAAAAACACTATTTGAGAAACTATTAAAAAATCACTAGTTGAAGTCCGGCGTTGGTGTTGTCTTCTCTCTTCGTCCTTGTTTCTTGAGCTGGTACCATGTTTCATAATAATGCAAACAACCAACTAACCCAGCTGTCTACCGTTAGTGACATACTATCAACAAACGGGCTGCAGAAAAAGTAAAATCCTTGATTTAGTACCTATGAACTTCATAGAAATTCGCAACCTATCCCAAAGTTTTAATGTATTAAAATTTCTTAAATAGGGACCTGCTTAACGCCCCGAGGAAACCCAACTAAAGTAAAATATCTTAGGAAAGAATAGCTGCACGCCGGTTGGTGGCACATTATCAAGAAGAAAAACCGCAAAAAGAGAGGACAGAGACAGGCGACCACACAAGGCGGTACTAACAACTGAAGACTGGAATATATTTGAGTTGTTTGTACCGCCCTCTGTTTCGCCTGCATCATGCCCTGTCTCTTTTTGCAGTTTTTGTTCTTCATAAAGTAGTTATGCTGCTGTGCCACCTAGTTAACTTCTAGACATTTCGTGACGTGGCGCACTGCCGGCAGACGGACAAAAACAATGAGAAGAAGACACAGCTGCGCTTAAAATAATCAGCTGGCCCAGCAACATACTCGTGCACTACTCCAGTTGGTTTCTAATGCAACGCCTAGAATCTGAAAACAGATAAGGCTTGTGTAAAATACAGCCGTTAAGCATTGAATGCCGACCAAATCTACGCCTCAAATTTGATTTGATTTCTGTGAATTGCTCTATTGCGAGCGCCATTTCGAGAAGCTCGTTTTCAGTGTAACAGCTTCACTTAATGTAACCTACTAGCCCAGCTTGCAATTCTTACTCAGTTCTCAATACGGACGAAATAATTCCTGGTGTTAGACCAGCAGTTCTGGTTTACACAACTTTGAAAACTCTTTTTATTGCTACTAGAAGCTGCAGAGTTGTTCAACTGACGCTTCAATATTTCACGTCTTGTCATTTTTGCGAACTTTCGAAAGACGAGTTGAGTTTGCTACTTTGTTTGGTGCGACAAAATTCGTACAACTTCAATCATCGCGGCCGCTAAGAAAAACCTTTTTAGACCGCTCTGGTAAGCGTACAAATTGTTGCCGGAAATGCAAGTTCCTCCTTAATCTTTAAAACAAGGCTATGAACCGGGCTAACCACCTTTTCAGCACTTTTTTTCTTCTTTCACGCTGACTTCACGTCGTAACTACTTGATCTGCATTAGGAAAATCAAGTAACAGAGCATCGTCGGTTGCAGGCAGTCTCAGCACTCAAAAGAGTTTTCGTTTTCCAGACGCAACGAAAGCCATGGAAGTTTCACCTCCCGAAAAGGGACGTGCCTATAGAAGGTCTGCAGGATGCTCCACAGAAAACGAACTCTCACATTGTACCCACCGCGGTGGCTCAGTGGTTAGGGCGCTCGACTACTGATCCGGAGTACCCGGGTTCGAACCCGACCGCGGCGGCTGCATTTTTATGGAGGAAAAACGCTAAGGCGCCCGTGTGCTGTGCGATGTCAGTGCACGTTAAAGATCCCCAGGTTGTCGAAATTATTCCGGAGCCGTCCACTACGGCACCTTTCTCTTCCTTTCTTCTTTCACTCCCCCCTTTATCCCTTCCCTTACGGCGCGGTTCAGGTGTCCGCCGATATGTGAAACAGATACTGCGCCATTTCCTTTCCACGAAAACCAATTATTATTATTAGTTATTATTATTATTGGAAGACACTAATTAAAAAGTAATAAACAGCAATGCTGTTTTTGTACACTGACAACAAGAATACGAATACATGAGATTAAAAAAAGAGTGAGATGTCCTCTATCACTACAGGAGAACTTATTCCAATTTTACTTATTGCTCTTTAGAGTGCACCTTCAGCTTTATGAGCCCTAAGCAACACAGAGACTTAAAAATGTTTGTTCGAAGGTTTAAAAAGAACTAGATAATTCGAACAACTGCCGTAAAGCGTACAAATGGCGCCAAATTTCCTCACCCAACACGTTCTCTTTAGAATCGATCGAAAAGGCTTTTCTTAGCACGTGAAATCACCATGCGTAAACAGGTTCGGCCTGTTTTTTTTTTCTCTTGCGATATATTCAAACAGCAACAAAGTCTACTTTACGAACATTCCTCGCTAGGTGTTTCCAAATGTGCGGGCATTCTCGCCAAGTGGGCGTTGTTCCCGAACGATGTGCTAAAATGGGTTACGGTCGCAGCCAACGTCTTGGTTGTCGAAAGGACATAAAGGAACTCATCTTTGCTTTTCGCTGATATACGGACCTTGCGTTTTGGGCGCTACTATAAAACTCTAAACGCGCGAAACAGGAAACAAAGGAACATTAGGGCCGGCGCCAGGCTCCTGCTATAATTTTATAACCTACCTGCAAACGACATCTCTGAAAAACATGGCCTCTGGTGTGATGCACTTAGGGCGGGCTCGATAAAAAAGCAGACAACACGCGAGGTCTCTCAAAGCAATGCCATCCTGTAGGTGCATCGTCAAAGAGAGACATTTAAGGAAAGCGTGGAGTCGAAGAAGAATAAAGAAAGAAGAATGAAAGCACGGTAGAGCAAAGGAAAATATTGGAACGAGCTCGAGGAATGTCTGCCGATCATCGCCATTCTTGGACGGACAAGAACACGCGTACACTTGGAAGTCATTCAGGACGACGACGACATAAGAGGCGGCATTCTTGAGCAAAGAGTGGCCGTTCGTTTATCTTTATGCGCGAAGCGTCCTGGAACGTCCTCCTCCTAATGGACGTCTGGGGAGCCTTTCCCCGTCCAGAGCAGCCAAGTAGGAGAGACGCAGAGACGACGACCTTGAATGGCATTCAGAGTGCGCTTCTGGCATGCGTTCCAGAACTCATGTACTGCCCGCTGGGGAATTGATGAACCCTGCTAGCAGGCTTTGTCTGTGTAAGTTGGAGGCGGGAGAAGAGGGTGAGGGGGGAGTGCCATGTCGTTGTCATGGTCTGCCTGTGATATGACGTCATACCGGACGGATATTACGAAATCGAGGTCAGAGGAGAGAAATGCGGGGGTAAAGCTCCAAGGGTTCCTTCTAGTCATCCATACATTGAAATGACGCTGACTGGGGAACGCGAGCGAATGAAAGAGTACACGGGGTATGTCAGAGAAAGGGAAGGAAGGAGAGTAGGGTATTGTCGCAGCGCTTATATATTTCGTCACACTATAACTCTGCACTTCTCTGGAGGCTGCGGCTGACGTCGACTAATCCGCAACCGAATAGACGAAACTAGCTCGCAAAACTGTGGTTGTGCTACGACCTAATTTACCCCAATGTTTGGTAATTCTAGTGTGCTTGGCGACCAAGGCAGTAATTACTCATTAGCATCCAACTGAGCGCATATAGGCATATGGCGCAGCCATGCAAGGCCATGCCATCAATACACTGGTGAACACAGCG
The DNA here is from genome assembly GCA_030143305.2 of Amblyomma americanum. Classification (NCBI taxonomy): domain Eukaryota; kingdom Metazoa; phylum Arthropoda; class Arachnida; order Ixodida; family Ixodidae; genus Amblyomma; species Amblyomma americanum. The sequence continues at coordinate 383,270 of JARKHS020005110.1, read as the reverse complement.
CCTAATTCTGTGCTACGAACTCAAAGTTTTACAATGCTGCACAGTCTTAATCGAGAACAGAGCGTAAGAAACAGAGAATGGGTTTTGTCTGCTTCATGCATCAAGGCGGAAAATCGTAGACAATCGCGATGTCTCTACGTCCTCGGCGTATCGAACCAGAAGACGCAGTCATGGGGAAAAGGATTGCCCAATACTCAAGAACAGGCGACCTAAGATAGCCTCCTTGTCTAGTATAACTTGTAAGAGACGCAAGTAACATTCGTCTCAAAGCGGACATACATCAAAGGTCGGGGGGGGGGGGGGGGGAGGGTATAGAGCTATAGTGCACTACCGCTGTTACGCGAGTCGTCAATGCAGAGTGCACTATGTTCCGAGGGGCACTGACAACAATAGAAGGCGACGAGAGTAAGTGGTGACAGGTAGGAAGGGTCTGACTGAAAAGAGAAAGCTCCAAATAAAAGCATCAACACAGATACATATCAGCTCCTATCTACGCGTAGAATACATTTTTTTGTTGTTGTTGCTGTATGCGTAGGCTCTAGCGGCCCATGTATAGCTCATCATTCTCCGTGTAGTACAACGCTGGGGCGTCTGCGACCATAACCGAAATAGGGACAGCATACATTGTCACGATGTGCAGTACGGGAACGCAGTCGTCAAAAATAACTCGCCGCGTTCTATGTCTCGCACGACATTCCTATCTTTCGTGTTCTTTCTTCCTTCTTTTGTCAGTAGCTTACGCGCATTACGAAACCATCCAAGCCTTAAGACGGAACAAGTAGAGCGCGAAGACTGTTAGTGGCGCCATCTAACGATCGCAGAAGTCTACGCAACAGGCGTCTATAATACAGCCCTGCATACGGGCGCATAGGTGAGCTTCTAGATTACATCACTGGTGCGAGCGGATTCAGCGACAAGTGCTCTATGACAACCAGACCGGATAAATGATTCTGTGGCATAAATACTTCGCAATTTTACTTCAGGTAAGAAATGGAAGTCTCAAAGAATAAATAGAAGCGAAACATTTTGAGCGCACTTCGGTAAAAAGTCGAGGCTTGCACGGCACAGAGAAGAATAAGGTGCCTCTAAATCTCGGCGGAGTGAGGACAAAGACGAGCGATTGGTGTCAGGAGGATAACAGATAACAACAACAACAACAAGGATAAGTAAAGAACGGGCACGAAAAGGCTTGAAGCAGGGCCGGCGTTGCCCGCTTTAAAGAACAAAAATAAAAATAAATGTGCAGCAGGTCTGAAGAAGTTTTATTTCTTGGAGGCAACTCACATGCCTCGCCGACGGCTTGAGGAAGGTTACAGTTGGCAAATGCGATCTTATATGCCAGGCCACTTATATTAAAAAGAATGAATATATTTCTGTGACCCGCGCAAAGAAATAAAACTACTCCACATTTTTGCGAAGGAATTCAAGTTGCGTTGGTTGATACTCTGGCAGCTCACTAATTAATGTAAACATATATCACAAAAAAATGAAAACATAAAGAGTTCCTTACACGAAGTGTCGGCTGCTGGACCGGCCTTAATCATCGTGTAAGGAACGATGTTATATTTATATTTTTCGTTTCTTGCTGGTTTGTACATACATGCATAATCTGTTCGGCTTAATGTACTATATGGGATCAAAAGTCGTGCAGAATACACGCGGTTGCATGGCGATGTCGGCGTTGGCGGAAAGTGTCCGGGGCGGTAATGATATGTAAGCGAGGCTCGCTTTGTGTACTACTGGGGACAAAAGTTTCCGGGAGGCGAGTTATAGGAAAAACGTTTATTGCAGCTGCACCTCGCTACCCAGTCGCCTGATATTGTGAAGAGAGGAAGGAGCATTTATGCCTTTAATGCCTTCATACAATATCAGGCGACTGGGTAGTGAGGTGGAGCTACAATATACGTTTTTCCTATAACTCGCCTCCCGGATACTTTTGTCCCCAGCAGCACATCATTGGATCTTTAACGTGCACTGACATCGCACAGCACACGGGCGCCTTAGCGTTTTTATGGAGGAAAAACGCTAAGGCGCCCGTGTGCTGTGCGATGTCAGTGCACGTTAAAGATCCCCAGGTGGTCGAAATTATCCCGGAGCCCTCCACTACGGCACCTCTCTCTTCCTTTCTTCTTTCACTCCCTCATTTCCCCTTCCCTTATGGCGCGGTTCAGGTGTCCAATGATATATGAGACAGATACTGCGCCATTTCATTTCCCCAAAAAACCAATTATTATTATTATTGCCGTTGATCTTCATCGTTCTGTGTGCGTGCTGATCTTTTCTGTAATGCCAAACCAGGTAGTTGGTATCAGTACCATTGTGCAAAGCACTTTTGCTACCGACTCCACATTTCACTCAATAGCAGCAGCTTAATGGTCGCAAGTATAAGCGGCAACACCGGTAAGATCGTGTGTGATGGAAGATGGGAGCGCAGATGGGTCATAACCACAAGTTCTGTCGAATATCTTCCTGAAGAGACTCCGCTTTCAAACCGAAAGCCTAATCGCTCAGTGTCTTCACGTAGATTATTGAACTCACTTATGAAGCTTTTTGATTCAATTAATCCCACCGAAGTCCGCCCACACACAAAGCGCACTAGAATTTATTTCGTTGTAATCTGAAACGTTTGTGCGAACAGTTGACCGAAAAAGTTCACAAGATGAGGGCGTGCGGAACAAAACAAAATACTTTAGCGTAGTCACCGTAGCCAATCGGCTGAAATACTTGCAGGTATGAGTTGAATGGCATACTCCATCCGCAGCTATCAACAGCGGGCGACTGCGTCGTGAGGTACCGCTGCAGTGAATCTGTTCCTCAGAAAACACGTCCCGTAAACACTTGATGCCGATTGCACCCACTGTCTATAACATTCGCACGAATTTTCATAGCTTCGGTGCTTTATGCTAGCTGTATATTCACGAGGCGAAGAACTGAACGTGTGCTTACGGTAATGTGGCAACACATCTGTAAGAGGCCAACCATGAGTACAATTTCGGTGCGCGTAGAAAAGGTTGTCAGACTTTCATTTCTTAAATGGCACGAAGTGACGCCCTGCTTCTTTTGCCTAGCACTTTGGCGTTGCTTGCTTAGTGGAGTAAAAAAAAAATCATAGTAGAACACTGAGACACTTAATAGCACGAGAAATTCCAGGTGTAACGAAGATTTCCGTTGCAGAAGGTCTGCCTTCGTTAGATAATAAAGTTCTCGAGAAAAAAAAGTTAACCTATGGGCCGGCCTGAACAACCTGGGGCGATAGAGAACAAAAAATAAAGAAAAAACCGCCAACTCACTCCAGCAATTGAGAGTGGAGCTACTCGATCAAACCCCATGCGGCTCGCGTATACGTCTTCGAAGAACAGGCCTGCCGCATAAACACACGCTCATACAGAAAAAAAAAAAAAGTAAAAGGGATCGACGCGCATTGGAATTGTACTAGAGTGCTGGACGGACAACCAGCGCCGCTCCGTAACACGGGGAAGAGCTGCCCGAAGAACGGAGGCACACAAACAAACCACGCACGAGACTGAACTCTTCCCACGACCTCTTTCGTTTGCTATACGCACGTCCTTGCCCGGCAAATAAGCGCGGCTGGTCGGCCAGCCGGCTGGCTTCGGGGCCGAAACAACAAAAGCGAGCGTTTCCTGGCGCTACAGTGTAAGGGCTCGCTATACGGCCAGGGAGTGGGTGAGATCGCCACGGGCAGTTGTCAGGCGGGGTGAAATTAACGGGTTTCAACTGGTCCGCGCCTCCGGCGAGCCTTCTTCGCTCTAGATCACGCAGGACGAACTGAATCACGCGGAGTGATGAGCACGCACAATGTTACTCAGGCACTAGCGCAAACACGTGGCTGCGTCTTCGTAAGTAAGCTCAAGGAAAGGCAATCGGATGCGCTCTTCAAGCTTGGGCTGGCAAAGACCGCGTGCAGCCTTGGAGAGGCTAGACCTAGAATCGATCACTAGCTGAATGGAAAGCAAAGTGCTTCTTCGGTTTTGCTGAGTTGTGTTCATTCTACAAGCGTTGTCGAAGCGAAGTGCCAGTTTCGACTTAACACTAGTGAGCACCTAGTAGTTCGCACAGCTCTAAGCACCGTGGTGGCTTAGAGGCTGGCCGTCCGGCTTTTGAACCGAAGGCCGTACGGTTGTACCCTGGTGGCACCGGCAGCATTTCGATGGAGGAGGAATGAGAAAGCAGCCTTGTTCTCTGCAATGGCATCACACGTTGAAAAAGTTCTGCTGGATACTTAAGCTCCGCCTTAAAGGTATGACACGATAATGGGTCTCTTCAGCGGCCTGTGGTCCTTTTTGTATATCCCATCGCTCACAGAGACACTGTTCTTTTGTGATTAATATTCTCTTTAATTTTATTATTTTTATTTTTTTAGTTTAACAAAACACACAAGGCCTGCCTTTAACCAAGTCAAACAAACGTTCCTCAGTAGTTGAGGAGTAGTTCTTCGGCTCGCTATCCAAGGCACAGCGGCTCGAGTCCCGGTTAGACCACTTTTCTTTTCGGCGCAGTTGCTTTTCTTTCCTCAGAGGCACTACGTAATGGTAGTGGAATGACGTCACGCACGCTGTAGACCAATCAGGAATTGAGTAATGACGTTAGGACCCTCTGGACCAAACCTGATTTTCTTGACACAATGAAAAATTTACACTGGTTTTTGAGGAAAGGAAATGGCGCAGTATCTGTCTCACATATCGACGGACACCTGGACCGCGCCGTAAAGGACGGAATACAGGAGGGAGTGAAAGAAGACAGGAAGAAAGAGGAGCCGTGTATAGTGGACTGACACAACGCCAACGCCGGCCTTTCTGCTGAAGTGGGCACTTTACGCTTTCGCTCTAATATGCGAGGTGGCCGAAACGAATTAAGGAGCCCACCTCTACAGCGTCTCTCAAATCACATGTGCATCCTCAAGACGTTAAACCCTACATACGAGTTCACACAATGCTGCACGGTACTCCTTGAAGACAGCGTGAAACCTGTTCCTTAATGTGAGAGAAAGGCAGGACAAATTGGCATGGCTGATGATGTATGCCAGGTTACACTTCCGAAGGAGAATCCCACCACCCGATCACCGGCTCTTCCCGGACGATCTCTCGATGAGCCTTGGCTTCGTGAAAGGCTTTGGCTTTGGCGTTAAGGCCTGAGAACACACACCGACCTCGTTGCCTCGTGATCGATGGAGGAACGTCAACGAGGCGCGGAGCGGTCCTCAAAGCTCTTTTAATCTCTGGTGTTGCGAAAAATCGCGGAGATTGCATCCAGGACATTCTTTCGTACTCGTGTATGACTAAAGCGACGCCTGCGTGACGGCTGCTGAGTTGCGCCCTTACAAAAATGGTGTATAAAGAGTCTATAGACTTCTTATACTCTCTATTGTCTTTCAATATATTTTCGTTTTTGTATATTCATAGTCTATAGACTGTCTATAGACAAAAGTCTCATAAAAGTGTGTCATAAATACATAGATTGTCTATAGACTCTCTATAGGATTTGTATTGCTTATAGACTGTTATCTGGGGTTTGGTTATAGAGAGTCTATAGACTTTATAGAGAGGAGTCTATGGACAGTCTATAGACTGTATAAAGAAATTTTTGTAAGGGAAGTAAGCTTTTTCGTGCCTTTGTAACCTGTTGAGAATAAGCTCTGCTATAGATAGCGGTGCGTGGAGTGACGCCAGCATGACCAGTTGCGTGGCCACTTTTTTAACGCGATAGCGTTAAAGGCCCGGTTCCCTGGAAAATCTAGGGTCGGCGGTGGCGTTGTCGGCTTGTGAGCGAAAATTCATGAGTATATGGCTTTGACAGGTGGTCCCCGGAGGCAACCTAGGAAGCAGGTGGGCTACATAGGTCACGTCGCGTTGCGACGCCATCACAAACTGCCCACCGAATAGAGAGAAAACTGGCCACTGTGTCAGGTGGCAGTTATATTAATGATTCGTGGTTCGGGAAGGGGAACGTGGTCGCACAAGTCCCACGGCTGCCAGCACCTGGCATCACAGGGCAGTGGCGCATCATTTAACCGCTGCACCACTGCGCTAGGAGTGGTGTGAAGACTCCCACGGATCTATGAATGTGAAGTACATAAGGACTAATTCTGCATACAATGGAATTAACCCATTGCGCATCGCGTCATACCCTCAAGGCGGAGCTTAAGTGTCTCCTCCAATTTTTATGCTTGTAGGGAAATTTACACTCAAGAGTCTTCCGAGAGATCACTTAGAGCAAGTATTACTTTTCCAACTGGACAGAAAGCAAAGTGACCAAAGCAAAAAAACAGCGAGGAAAGAGTAAACAAACTAGTGCAGAGTCAACATTACTTCAACGCATTACTTCAACGCAGGGTTCGAACCCAGGGCACTCGGCTACTGATCCGGAGTTCACGGGTTCGAACCCGACCGCGGCGGCTGCGTTTTTATGGAAGCAAAACGCTAAGGCGCCCGTGTGCTGTGCGATGTCAGTGCACGTTAAAGATCCCCAGGGGGTCGAAATTATTCCGGAGCCCTCCACTACGGCACCTCTTTCTTCCTTTCTTCTTTCACTCCCTCCTTTATCCCTTCCCTTACGGTGCGGTTCAGGTGTCCAACGATATATGAGACAGATACTGCGCCATTTCCTTTCCCCCAAAACCAAATTATTATTATTATTATTATTATTATTATTATTATTATTATTATTATTATTATTATTATTATTATTATTATTATTATTATTATTATTATTATTATTGATCATCTAGCACAGCTAGCAAGACTAGCTGGTCCGCCAGCTGGTCAGAAGTGAGTGAATCCCGGCACGTGAGGAAAAGGAAGGGATAATGGGGCCGAGACCTTCAAGTGCTTTAGTCTCCTCTTTTGCATAATTCGTATGCACTCACACTGCGACGACTAACACCTCTAGCCTTAACATTATGTCGCCATGAAAAGGAGGTGAACAGTTAAGGCTTCGCAAGCGTGGGCAGCGTAGGTCCGACGAATTCACCTCACTCAAAGGTCACCCGCACCCTCGCAATGCTTTCTCAAAAGCTGGACAAACATTTAAAAAAATCAGACCCGCAATTTCGTGTGATTCGGAACGAATACATCATTCCACGAGGCTGCCGCAAGGCGTCTCGCCACACAGTTACCGTTGTATTGCTCATTTCTTTATTCAAATGCTCGCCATGCGACCCATTAGAGACGCACTTCGAACAACAGAACCGCTTCGCCGACGAACAACAATAGGATGTGTGGTACGCATACATACATGGTTGACGTTCGTAGAAGGCGCGTCGTCAAGGTCGTGAAAATGGCTCCGAGCGAGAAACAAAGCCACACAACGCCGGCGAGGCGTGAGCGGATGTTTATACGACGTGGTGCCGGCTGAGACACTTGTTTTCTTTTTCTTGTTGACAGCCTCTGCATATTGAATGTTTATACAACTGCTTTTGGGACGCCAGCCACAAGTGCTTTCTCACGCAACGGCCTCTCGCAAACAATATGTATTTCCTCCCTGCAATAATGCCTTCAGGCGCTGCAGGTATTTTAAATAAATAAATAAATAAATAAATAAATAAATAAATAAATAAATAAATAAATAAATAAATAAATAAATAAATAAATAAGTGTGTGGACGCAATACAGCGACATGTACGTACCGCCGTGCGGCAAAGGGCAGAGCTGTTTGAAAATACCAGTTGCGGAGGCGCTCATAACGTCAACAGTATTAAAATCCGAAGACGGTTGCTAAGAGCGTCCTCTTTGAAACGGGATGGTAGCAGGGTTCCACCGGACCAGACATCTTTTTGTCTTTATAATACGCGCCCGCCGGGGTGGCTCAGTGGTTAGAGCACTCGGCTACTGATCCGGAGTACCCGGGTTCGAACCCAACCGCGGCGGCCGTGGTTCGATGGAGGCGGAACGCAAACGCGCCCGTGTGCTGTGCGATGTCAGTGCACGTTAAAGATCCCCAGGTGGTCGAAATTATTCCGGAGCCCTCCACTACGGCACCCCTTTCTTCGTTTCTTCTTCAGTCCCCCCTTAATCACTTTCCATAAGGCGCGGTTCAGGTGTCCACCGACATATGTTATACAATTACTGCGCCATTTCATTTCCTGAGAAACCAATATTTGAACGGGTGCATAGATGGTTGCTAAGAGCGTACCATTTGAAACGGTGTGGTAGCGGATTCCAGCGGAGCCGCAATTTATTTTTGTCGTCATATTTTTTTCTTGGACATTTGAAACCTAGAAATTATTAGCTAGAAATTTCCCGCTGTTTCAATACAAATTCAAGTTTTTATCTTTAAGACACTACTCTTCTTTCAAGGGACCAATCCTCGAACCGTTTCTGACTAACGTCTACCGCAGAAGCATTCAATTGATCTTCATTCTCCCAGAACCCTATAGGTCCACGGCGGTACTGATTGTACCGGCTTCGACCCTGGATGGATACTGCTCTCATTCCGACCAAATATGATCAATTGTTTCTGCAGATTTACCGCGTACTAAGCATGTGACATCGAGGGAAGTTAGCGGATACTCATGCCATCTGGATGGAGTGTCCGGAGTTGCTCAAATCTTACATTGATGAATTCAGAAAAGTTACACGGCACCGCGCTGCTCAGCTCACAGGTGGCGCCACAATCTTATAACCTTCATAATGTGCCCCGGGTTCTGGCTGAATTTTGATTCGGAGTTTTGTAACGAATGATATTAAAGAGCCCTCCGCAACTGCGAATGCTTTACGTGAAGCAAACTTGTGTTCATTTACCACACGGAAGTAATAATGCGCTGTCAGTTCGTCTGTTTTCGCTACTGACTGCCCCGATTTGTTATGGCTCGAAGCCAGGAAAGCAAAGCGAGGGACTGCAGCGCAGACGAAAGTTTTCGAGGCTCCCTCGTTAAGCCTAAAACCGTGTTTGTTTAGGCCTTACCCGACTGTATATACGGATCTAATCATTGGAGAGCTCCAGGAACAAACGACTCGGGCTGAGTTTTAATTAAAGCCTCGACTTTGCCGTGCCAGGGTCAAAGAGAAGGAAGAGATAGAGCGCAAATACGCGAAGAGGCTCGGACAATAAAGGACGCGGAATTCGGCTCTCGAGGAAGCCTTCGTTGCGCGCTATACCCTTATTACGGGGAAAAAACAAAGGAGAATAAGAGTACACCTACGCCGGTGTGTTTCCCAATAAAACAAGCTGTTGGGGAAAAAACTCAGAGCAAAAGCGGATGGTTTTAATTTGGCTTTGGCCCGAGGGCTTCTGTCCCCTGTTAAAGAAGGTCCGTCGCGTCCCTAACAAAAGCGCCGATAGCTTGGGGTCCCGGGAGGGGAAAAGAGCAGGAAGAAGCTAGACATTAGCAAGAGCCGACCCACCGAAAGCAGCCTCGGTAATTAATCGCAGTGCGAGGTTAATTACCCGAGGTCCGCTGCTTCGGTGGCTATTTTTCATGCAATCGAGAGCCGAGGTTCCAGTTCGCTCGGAACGCGGTTGGTCGCTGTGGCTGCCGCCGTTTGCGTTGTGTTAATTTGCTTAATTCTTTTTTTTACGCCAATCTTGCTGTTTTTTAATCAATCTCGCACGCACGCACGCACTGCACACACGCACCACACACGCACGCACGCCCACCCACACACACACACACACACACACACACACACACACACACGCACACACACGCACGCACACACACACACACGCACACACGCGCGCACACACACGCCACACACACCCACACACACACACACACACACACACATACACACACACACACACACACACACACACATTTTATGAAGGCGGATTTTGAGCTAGCATACACAAAGAGTAATGAATTAATTATTGCAGTCTAAACATTAATACGCCTATATGGGAGTAAAAAGGAAGTGCGCCAGAGGACAGGTGTACTCTTTTTTTTACTCCATTCTGCTTATAGTCTTAGAGCGGGCACTTTTGCTGTGCGTAGGCGAAGGTATCGAAGCTGCTAAAAAGGCATAACACTGGGCAGGCGTAGTGCTTGACTACACGAAAGGCTGATAATCAATTATGGCCGCCTGTATTTTCGTTGTGTCCAGACTAAGCCGTCAGAGCAGGGGAGGGTTCAAATAACACAAATGCGCACCTATGAGATACAATTTTTATCGTCGGTGTGGCTGTGCAAACATTCGAACGCAATCGTCGAACACAGTGCCTCGGATGATGAACTATACAGCAGCTGACTTAATTGTCAGCGGATGTTTCCGGCGCCTCGTAACCTGGGTAGTCTGCGCTTCAATAATTCCTTCCCGCTGTAACAAAACGCGACGAACAATCGTTGACGTTGCGAAAACAACACTGCACAGAATTACTCTGAGGCTGTGCAAACTTCGAACGGAAACATGTAGTTGATAGCGAATTGTTTCTGTCCCTATAAGGGCATTAAAACCGTATTTATTTTCGTGTGCACGGGCTCAGGCATCAGGCGGACAATGAAAGTTCTGATTTAATATTCGCCCATCACAGGCGCAGGGCCGTAACATCCGATGCTGCATAGAGGCGACCTTTATTGCCGTGAATACAGTAAATAGGAAATACTGACGATATACGCATCACTCAATTCGTCCACATGCGTCGAGATATAAAAAGTCGACGCCGCGTAAAAATTGCGGAGAGCATTTAAGACAAATTAAGTGCGTTGAATGCAAAAGCGCGTTCTTTAATTTATTTTTGTTTTTTATTTCTATTTATTATTTTTCATCTTCCTTTCCCATGACACACGTGCTCATCAGCATATAGTCGTAAGGCAAAGCATACACTAGGTTCGCCTTTTTGAAGATTTTTTCACTTTTGTTCATTTTCGTTCACCGTTGGTGACCTTTTGTTTCACCTTTGGTCACCTTTGGTCACTCTTTGGTCACCTTTGGTCAACTTTGGTGACCTTTGGCTGCGTGCTAGCCTCGCAATCTCAAAGTCCTGCCGGTTCATTTCTTCGTTCCTTCGGAATAAATTTTATTTTTTATTTGATACCGCGGTGGCGTCATCTGGAGTTTTTCGGACGACTTCAGCGGTCGACGACGACATCGCCGAATTTCGTTGCTTATGAACTATTAAACTTTCGCACTAAGACAGGGAAGTTGGTCATCGCCTGTGTAGATCGGTAGGCGATGCCATTACGGCAAAGCAGATGAATTTCAATTTGCGTTAGCCTTCCTTAATCAGCGATCGAACGAGGTGCATGTAATGCACACGTGGAGGAAAACAACGACTGGCTCTCGGGCTGCCGTGTATCGAAAGCGCGCGGGGGCCGCTAATTAGGCCTGGTCCCGCGCCGTATCGCCATTAGCGAGCGGGATCACCTCCGGGGGACCGCATTCTTTGCTCGGTACGCGTGGGTTTCGATTAATCACCTGTAGGCGCCGCGCACTCGCACCATGTTCCAGCTGCCGTTTCAGCCTATAGCTTCTATGTTGCAGGAAAGAGCACGGGTCATCAAGCATTGGAGAACGAAAACTACTATCGAAACGCGACATGCTTGAAAGCAACAGAGGAGGTTCTCGCAAACCCATGAGTTTTTCACAGTTCAGTGCAAGGAAAAGAGGCCCTATACGGTCATAGATTCCACGAGTTTTTCAAACTTAAATGCAGGGAAAACTGGCCCTATACGGTCACAGATTCATGGTAGAAATGTTGGGAAGTGTATTCTTCTGTGTTTAGCTTGGTTTGGTTAGTAGGTGACCAAGACCGTGGACACGGTCGTAAGAATACGAGTTTTTTTTTTAAGGAAACGTTTTAAAATTGCTTTGTTTTGTTATGGAAACATTGAAGGTAGAAGCCGCGGTGGCTCAGTGGTTATGGGGCTCGGCTGCTGACCGGAAAGATGCGGGTTCGATCAAGACCACCGCGGTCGAATTTCGATGAAGGCGAAATTATACAAGCCCGTGTGCTGTGCGATGTCAGTGCACATAAAGAACCCCAGGTGGTCGAAATTTCCGGAGCCCTTCACTACGGCGTCCCTCATAGCCTGAGTCACCATGGGACGTTAAACCCTCATAAAACGTAGGTCATTCAAGGTAATGGCCCATTCTTGCTATGCGTATCAAAATCTTTTTCTTACATGTTTTCCCATCGCTCGCATGGAGCAGTTAAGACTGCATAGAAAAGAAATGAGGAACGCTTTTGACGATAGCAAGAGCGTTAATTGCAAAAAAATGCAAACCTGTCGACGGGAGATATGTACACATATCTGATTGTTATAGTGAAATCTTACAATATATGAAAAAAATTGTGTTCCTAAAGTCCTTCCCAATCAAAAATGCTTTTTTCCAGACATTTTTGTTATGACTTGACAAACTGGCCTGCTATCAAACATTTATTGTTAATGCATTTATGATTAATGCAAAAAAGTAATGTGAGGAGAATTTAATTACGGCGAAACAAGGAGGATCACAGCGAAGCCGTGTTTTAGAAGCTGAATTCACGTTCTCGGCCGAACATTAGCCAAGCCAAGCGCTAAGTTCACACTTGCCGGCCTTCACGAAGTAGATGAGGTGCTCTTTAAGAAGCTGCCATAGATTGCGGCGCCCTCCTTGCATCGAAAGTGTTGAGAAGTCTTATGCCAGAAGCAGCAGGAATACCGACGCCTTGTTCGAGTCTGGCCTCTGGCAAGTGTGCTCTCGTGGAATTGGGAGCAGTTGAGGCACACGCTTCCTGCACACGGTTGCCGCAGTTGAAGAGCAGTGTTTCTGAAGAGCCTTGAAAAGGCCTATATGGCCAGCTGGACGGTATAAATTCTGCTAGGCACGAACGTAGATCTAGAACCAATATGAACGGAAGCCTTCAGCTCGAACTCGGCAAAGAATTTTATTGTACATTCGAAGAAAGGCGTGAATCAAAAAGTTAATGGCGAAATGCACATCGTGAAAGTAAAGTATACATACAAGATAGCGCTGAAGAAGAAATCGGCGTAATACACTTACGTAGCGTATCGCATGTATCGCATCATTGCAGGTGAGAGCCTGCAGTGCAGAAGGCTATCGCCTGCAATGATAAGGCAATCGCCCCAAAAGTAAGGCTATCGCTTACAATGATAAGGCTATCGAATTATACTTTGCAGGCGATAGCCTGCAACGCATATTTCCATATCTTTACCATAGCCTTACCGATAGCCTGCAACGTGTAATTGGTGTACAAGCTCTTTGATCATATGCCGGTTGCAAAACTCTTCTTCCAAATCCGGCTCCATTCCTTATGGCCCCTTCGCAGGGTGGAGGTGCTAGCTAGAAGCGGGAAATAAAAATTTTCTCCGTTCACCGTCATTAATTTCAAAAGCCTTGAATTGTATTGCTCGCTCCTGCTTGAAATATATCTCGCGGACTCATATTTCTGAATTTTATATTACTGTATCTCTTTCACTCACTTTCTTGTCAAGCACCAGCGTGATTGTCAACCAACTCGCAGCTCGTAACTAGTACTCACTTTGTTTTCCTGCCCACAGGGGTCGCGACATGTGAGCTTACCTGTGATGTACGGTCCAATTAAACGCTGGATTTGAATGGATGAAGCCTACAGGGGATTTCAAAATCGGCACTATCAAAGAGTCCTGGTTCGCTCGAGCCTCATATCGTTTTGTTTCGTCTGAAAAGACATCGAGGTGATTATGTGCATGAAGAAGAATTGCCTAGAAAAAGAAAGTATGCTTCCCACTAATTTCTCGGGAGTAATTGTCGGCGGCAAGCTAACAAATGACTCGCCTTTCTTTGCGTAGGCCTGCAGGCCTGAATTGAAATAGACTGAGTCGTTTTTCGCAACACTTCCGTGGGGTTTACACTTAATCAGGGAAACAGTCCTTAGCCGGCGCAGTTTCAATTCATTAGGTAATTAATGAACTTATTTTTGGCCCTACAACCTCGGCGAAGACTTCATTAGGACAGCATTAGAAGAGCTTCTAGGTCTGAGAAATTAGCAGAAGGAAAAGTGGAAGCTAAGCAACCCCAAAGAAGGGAAGCTGCATCACCAGTGTACCAAAACGCGATTAATTTAGGCTTAAGGATTAAAAGTCAGATATGGCCCTCAAAGTAGATGAAACTCACAATCGTTAAGTAATCGACGGTTACAGAAAAAAAATAAGGGAAATTCCCACAAACGTGAAAAGAAATTACTGTTACCTAATGGTTTTGTGCAACACAAGTACCATTATTCGGAAGTACAATAAATTGCTTTTCAGGAAGGTGACTGTAGGAGGGGATTACGCAGTTGCTTAAGCATAAAAAGTGCGCATTAAGGTAGTCTGAGTGGTCTTCCCAGCGCAACATGTATAGGCTTAGCTACAGGAATTAAGGCAGAAAGTGATGGTTATTTTCATGCAATAAAAAAAAAAGTAGTCTGGTCTTTGACGGGCGCGACCTAGACTACACTGCTTTCTAGTGCTTCAAGCCTTAATTAAAGTGAGAAAAAAAAGATGGCCTGCGATGAAAGCCTCCACTGGAGAGTTTGATTAGTAACTTTGCATACCTGACAAATTTGGGAGGCGAAGTTATTGTTTTCATCAGGTCGTGACGGCATGCATCGCCGCCGCCGTGCTTCGTTTATTCATAGTAGTCCGGGCCCGATTCTCGTCATTAATTACAGCCAGAATATATATAAGCGCCCGGAATAATAGCTATCGGTACAGTGAAGCCCGTCCGCGATGGTAGGGACGGGCGCTTCGCCCGCCCTCTGTCGGGACGGACCGTAATTATCCGCTTTCAAGGCCACATCTATGATGACAGCTCCCGACGGGTGACCTAGATCGTCGTCTGCTAGCTCGGGCTTCGCAGACGAAAACAGCCCCGAGTGGCGCTGGATTCGGCCGCTTGCGGGATCGCCTGCGTAATTACTCCGTATATGAAGCGACGGTCCAGAAGAAAGAAAACAGAATGACGAGGAAAGAAAAAGAAAGGAACCAGAAAGAGTAACAGAAGATAGAAAGAAAGAAACGGGGGAAGGAAATTAGACGCAGTCTAGCGATCGGCCCGAACGAAGGATTAAAATAGCCTTACGCCGGAGGACTTTCGATCCCCCCCTTGATTTCTGAGCTTAGCGGTCCACGAAAAGGGCTAGCTGGCTTCGAGGACGGGGGTTCGAGTGCGTTCGGGCGTTTAACGGTCGACCTAGATCATTGGGCTGGAAATTATCGCACGCTGCTTAACGTGTCCGGCAGGCAGCCGTTCGAAGGAAGGTCTGAAGCGAGTAACTGTCGTCTTCTAAGCGACAATTATTTCCACCGCTGAAAGTAGGGAAAATAGAGAAAAAAGTGGTACGACGGGCCACCTATTTTGACTACTTGTGGACGGAGCGGTCATGTTTCCCCATTCACGCCAGGATCAGGTTAAATCTCCTTTTTTATGGTTCCGCGTTAACGGTTTTCGTCTGGCAACATTCTGGGTGCGGGGGCGTAGTCATCGGTAGCGATAATGCGACTGGCCCTTTACCACGGTCATTTGAGCATCATGCGCACTGAATCAGAAGTCTTTACTGAAATCTAAAAAAATGAACGTTAATGACCGAGTAAGAAGAAAGGTAGGAGTCGTCAAGGCGCCAAGTCTCATTCACAAAACAAATACATGCGCGTCTCTTCTCGACACGAACTTCAAGCCAAAAGCAGGGATATATAAGTGAACTGCGACGCAAGCATAGCGAGTTTATGGCGCTTATTTTCTGAGGTAGCGCCATTAACCTATTCAAGAAAGACAACTGATGGAACTTGGTAAGGTGTGGCGTGGCATTTCGGGCTTAACGTACCGAAGCGGCTCATATGGGTTACGAGAGAAGCCGTAGTGGATGACTTCCAAGTAATGCAGATAACCTGCGGTTCCTTGACAACCCCGCACAGCACGGGAACTTTGGCATATTTTGCTTCCATTACAGAAGGCAGGACGCGACTGTTGCGATTCGCTTCCGCGTCATCGTGATCAGCTGCCATAAACAATTAGGGATCGTGGCGATTACAACTGGACCTCCTAGGATACAAGGTCAACCAACTGGAATTCCAATGCTCCCAGCTGGCTTCCAGCGGGTCTGAACTGTTTCTGAAAGCTTCAACACAGGGAACACCTTCGGAAAGATATTGAACCGTACAGCGTCCCTGTTGAAAAACAGTTGTATAATGCAATAAATTCGTAGTTTGTCAAACAAGTTTCATACAATTATCATACAAACCATAAAAAATTATCATACAAATGTCATTCATTTTTGCACTCATACATTTCTCATGCGGATGTCATAGAATATCATACAAACTGTATGACATTTGTATGACGAAGCCTGTATGAGGTTATTGCATCATACAACTTTTTTTCAGCGGGATACAGATATAGCTTTAAATTTTGAGTGATTCTGGCACTCTTCTTAAAGTTGCCAGTTCAGCTAACCCTCAACCAAGGCAACTATGCTCGCCCTGATTCCAGCTGTGCCTTATACTTCATCCTACTGTCACAGCGATAGTTCTATGGGGGAGTTTATGTGGAATAAACTGAGCCATGTTTCACTACTGAAAGCTTTTGTGTTCACTTGCCAACCAAAGACAACGCTATCTAGTTTGGTCGAAGCATTAACGGACATATTGACAGGGTAGCCGTTGAGCTCACTCGCTGCAAAGCAAGCTCTGTTGAGAGGTAGGGTGGGATGTGGAGGGGGTCTTTATTTTTCGCCATGTTCTTAGGCCAGAAGTGTGTCGTGAAACAAACTGTTTGGCTAGAAAAATAACAACCATAAACTGTAGCTGACGGCATGGATCATTGCAGGTGCCCCGAGCTCCCGTTACAAAAGAGCCGTCTGTTTTATTGCCGGGACTGTCACACTGTCGCAATGTGGACTTAAATTACCGGCTGTCAGAACAGTCCGTCCGGACGGTGACAGGCAGCAGCGCTGATAGATAGCGCGAAAAAAACCCGGCGTGAATTATTACAGACCGTTTACGAACGAACGCCATATCCGCCCTGACAAGCTCGTTGACACAATGTGTCATTTCCGTCGCGCGTAATTTAGAACAGACGCAGGCTCGTCTATGCGTTTTATTTGATGTCTATGAGTTTGCTTTCTCATTCATAATCACTGAGAATTTTTCTGCTTGTTTTCTTGCGTAATTGTCCAGCTTTGTCTTTAAGGTGCTTTACCGTGTTTTCAAGGCGCGTAGGATAGTATGCAAAAAGGAGCGCTTAGTGAAATCAATAGGCATTTTCCAGAAAAAAAAGCTAAGATAGAAACGCAGAGTCAAAACACGGCACAGAAACAAATCAGCAAAGTACGAGCAAAGATTGCGCAATTACCGAAAACAGAAATTTAAAGAAATTGGCTATTTCAACGAGTTACGTGCACTGGAGAGGTTGCTTTGCCTGCAAGCTTCTCGAAAGCGCGTGTATTTTGGCGCGATGTAGCCAAAATGGCTGGCGGTTTAGCATTGCTAAGAACGAAATATTGTGCGAAAGAAGAGTTTCTGCAGGTGGACACCACCGCCATGTACCTGAAAGCGCGATCGAGGTGTCCACTGATTGGTTGGTTGGTTGGCCTCAAATAAAGGTTGCACATACCCACTACGGGGGAGTGGCCAAGACACTGGCGTTTAATTGCTGGAAACAGGGACGTTTTGATGGGAAAAGGAGTAGTAATAGTATATAGGCTGACAGACTGGAAGGCGCAAAGACAGGGGTCCTGTTAACTTAGAGATAGAAGACGGGACAGTGGCTTAATGTGCATAAAAGTATTTCAATGCCTGTAATGTTTCAATTTCTTCAACTTTTTCATCGTCAATGCCTATGATCCAGCACCGCGCTTCTGCACAACGTTGTCCATCGCCAACGCTATGCAGCGCACATCTCTCTGTCACTAGCGCCACATAGCCCAAAGCGCGAATATTAGTTTGATAGTAGTATTAGTTGATGAAGACGACGATGGGCACTGCACAGCCCGAGAGTGTGTTGAAGTTTAACACGAGGCGTGATTGGCTGCGCCGATAGCCTAGTACGATTTATTAGCTACCTGCTCCGAATTGACTCTATTCTTGTGCTTCGTTGCTTGTGTGTGCTGATTCGCCCCCGCTTTCTTAATGTTCGTATATATCTCATGTACATAAAACATCGCATTATTGTAAGAAACACCTTGTTAAAAAAAGCGATAGCTTAGTGCTTTCGCGCAGTGACCAGCGAAGCTGATCTGTTCGCGCCGCGACGGGTTCGAATCCCAGTCGCACATATTTATTTGGTTTATGTTTATTTGTTTAATACTCTTTTCACAAACCCCCCAAACACCGAGAGCATAGAAACATCGCAAGATCTTGCTCAGAATAAGTGCTTTCGCACTATTATTTCCACACGTAGACGTGCACGTACCTGAATCTACACTTCAAACAAAATAATGGCAGGCATTGTCAAAAACATCAACTTTGCTTTGCTGCTAGTTGCCTGTTAGGCTACATCCATTTTAGTTTTGTCCTCAGTTTGTCAGAGGCCTGGGCTGTGCTTCCCGAATCACATCGAATCAAATCAAATTAAGTAAAATCAAATCTTTATTTCCGCATTGCAAAATGCTGAGGGCCGTGGACAAAAAGCCTCTGCATGTGCTTGACTAGGCCCACTGCCCTTCAGCACCGATAAAAAAAGAGAATATTGAAAGGTTTATGGTTTATGGCGGGTTTAACGTCCCAAAGCGACTCAGGCTATGAGGGACGCCGTAGTGGAGGGCTCCGGAAATTTCGACCACCTGGGGTTCTTTAACGTGCACTGACATCGCACAGCACACGGGCCTCTAGAATTTCGCCTCCATCGAAATTCGACCGCCGCGGCCGGGATCGAACCCGCGTCTTTCAGGTCAGCAAAAATATTGAAAAGGTGAAAACGGAAGGAAAGCGCAAGGGGATAAAGCAGAAATAGATTTTTATTGCCCCTAAGTAACACCATACCCATGCGAGGCATGCTGGAACGGACTGCTGCGATGTCTAGCAACTCCGACGAGTGAAAGGCGGGTTCGACCCATAGTGACGGCGGGGTATGCAACCTTGGAGCACACGCTTGGCAACCGAACTTTGCATTCTAAAGCCAACTAAGTATCCGGTAGAATAGAAGAAAACCAAAAATAATAAACTTGCCTACTGATTACGGTCTGCGGCGTTACGCACCGAACTTAGAAAAAGTGTCATCGTTATGCTTCGTGTCCTTTCCTAATGACCAGGACGTATGTGCAGTAAAGTATACGGCCTACAGACTTTCTAGCAGCCTGGTATACTTTGCTCATTGCAATATACAGATGAAAGCAGACAGGACTGGTGCTGTCCTGTCTTGTGTGTGTATTTGATGTCGTCGTTTAGTTGCGCTGCTTTCATATGTATATTGCAACAACAACAGGGTGGGCTTCTGTCGGCTATCATCGGGAATGCGTTTCTGTAGCAGTTGCACCCAAGATTTAGCGTGGGTGTCTGCAATTTATTTCCAGCTCACCGCCCCAATATTGCGCCAGTCGCTGCACAGTAGTCGGTATACAATAGCCTCTCGTCGCGGCGTCCTTGTGTACAACGCCGACCCCGGAGACACGTGTCCAGCATTCCAAACGCTGTCCAGCATTTAGTGTCGAAACTGGGACAAACTGCGTGTGTGCCTTGCAGGTTCGTTAAGCCCTGCGCGTCAGCCCGCAGCCAAGACCCGTAGGAAAAGGCGTGAATTCTGGACGGCCTCAGTCCTACGGACTTCCTGTAATCACGGACTGGCCGTTCACTCAGGCAGGTCATGCGGATCTGATGCTGTAGCGCAAACGGAAGTCCACTAAACTGCTACAGCTCAAGGCTGAAAAAAAAACGCACACAAGTAATGACTTCCTACTTAAAGTTTCTTAGAAAAACTGCGACCTATACAACGATTTCTGAAAAGCGAAACAAAAACAAAAGAAAAATTAAATGACCGCCAACTAGCCCTCAGCCTTACACTATAGTAAAAAGGAGTTAGCCTTGGAGCACGGCTGGAAGCCAGTTCAGTAGGCTGGCCAGTTAAGCTAATGGATACCGGCCTGCTAAACGTCGAAACAACGAAACAAAACACACAGGACATGATTAGGAAGTAAATGGTTTGGTTTGGTTTATGGGGGTTTAACGTCCCAAAGCGATTCAGGCTATGAGAGACGCCGTAGTGAAGGGCTCCGGAAATTTCGACCACCTGGGGTTCTTTAACCATGCACTGACCCCGCACAGCACACAAGCCTCTAGAATTTCGCCTCCATCGAAATTCGACCGCCGCGGCCGGGATCGAGCCCGCGTCTTTCGGGTCAGCAGCCGAGCGCCATAACCACTGAGCCACCGCGGCGGCAGGAAGTAAATGGGGCCAAAGACAACTATCACCTGACATTTACAGATCACAGTCCACGGAGGCGAAATTCTAGAGGCCCGTGTGCTGTGCGATGTCAGTGCACGTTAAAGAACCCCAGGGAAATTTCCGGAGCCCTTCACAACGTCGACTCTCATAGACAGAATAGCTTTGGGACGTTAAACTCCATAAACTAAACTAAACTATTTACAGATCGCGACGACTACGACTGGCATTAGTAAGAGACCATAAATTGAGTCATGGTAGACGACAGTGCGGCAGGCAACGCAGGCTGCAAGGGAAGAAATGGGACGGGACAAGCGCTGTTCCAATTCGTTGCTTTCCTTCAGTCCGTGGTGTCCGCCGCGTTGTCGTCTATCACGAATCTGTACTAGCTCGCCCAACTTACTTCTCTAATAAATAGACCGAAGCATATGTTCAAAAGAGAGAGAGAGAAACCAGATATGTGCGTGACCTTCCAGTCGCTGTTCCTACAAGAAAGCGAGCGTTCATAGTTGAAGGCTCTGACAGCAATGAGAACCTGCGTCTTCTCTTGCCCGTGCATGACCTCAAAAGTTCTTTTTTTCATTTAAGAAGTCCTCCTTGAAAGTTGACCGCACGTTTTTTCTTCTTTCGTCAATTCTTTTTCGCTCTTTCATAACATCGAAAAGCTTGAACCGAAGGCTAGGAGCAGTGTTCCAGGAAACCTGAGAACAGAGACCAGGACAGAGGCCTTAGTTTCGTGTCTAAAGAACAAGCAATCTCGCGGAGCACACATCTCCGCCAATCAGACTCGAGGAAGCGCAGCCAACGCTCTTATTTCACGGCCATGGAGACCAGTTGAGCCTTGCAGCCAGCCACCCCCGGAAAAAGCTTGAAGAGTGTGCAGTCTCTGTTACGCGCAACCTGTAATCAAGTCCAGCCTGTGATGCCCTCTATGCTGTACAAAGCTGGAGTTCGTCACGTAAAGGAAGTACACTTTCACACCCGTTGGGAGAAGAGGATTTGGACGGCAGGTTTTCCTGTAGTGCTGTCGTGAGAAGCCTGGGAGCGAGGTCAGGAAAGAGATGCTGCCACCCGCAGGCACAACAGCCACCACGCCTTTTCATCAGACGCGGCTTGGTGTGCAGAATGACAGTGGCCCACTAATGCACAGACACTGCCGGGAGCTATGTCCAGCTGGTCCATTTTAGCCCAATAGGCGGTGATCCTCTGGATCGAAGTGCTTCGGGGCATGCACAGGAGGATAAAGCCGTAGTTCCCGAAGCCGATATACGTCCACACAGTTTCGTCTGCCTTCGATTTGATCTCTCGCACCGAAGTTAATACAGTTCCCTTCGCGTCAACAATATGTATATGCGTAGCTTATTGTATTTATTTCCTGGACCCAACACATATTTACCAACTCTTTTTATGCTGCGTCTTGAGTGCAGCGTAGTAGCTCCATAATGCCTTGTCTACGCGTGGCTTGAGCTCTAAGCCCGCGGGAAGCCCAAAGTGTCGAGGCCCACAGTGATGTGTAAAGATGCATCGCTTTGCTAGTTAGCACGCGATAATTGGTTTTATTCCTAGCCAAGGCGGCCACTGCCTGATGGCGGCCAAACGAAAAAAGGCCTCGTGGACTGAGATCCCAGACCAATCAAAGGGCGCCGAATAGTGGAAACCAATAAAGAGCCCTGCACTAGAGCATGACTCAAAGTCGAAGTGTAGGTTCGGCTCGTTAATAACAAATGAATATTCATAACATATGAATTGCCAAGTGGTTAAAAAGCATAAAGTCTCAATTCGAAGAGAGAACAAATATGTCTGCAACATGTTTCATAGAAAAAGTTCAGTTCTTGGACGACTTCGGGGAAGTGTTTGAGGTGCGGAACAGCCATTTGACAATTGCTGTCGGTGGGATGAAGAATAAATTAGGGTTCCAATATTAAAAACCGCTTTCTTGTGTTCACTAAAAGAAATCCCATATCCGCCTAGGCTTTGCTACAAGTAGATGCAAAACCGCGTAAAAATAAACTTGCAAAAAGCTTTCTTTCTCACAGCAGCTCTTTAAGGTCAACATAGCACCATGATTCAATTGCAGTTGTGTTTTGTTCTCGCTCCACTGATTCATTGTCACCGGATCACGCATACGTCCACGCCCCAACTATTGCTGCAGACTGCGAATTACAGCCGAAAATCATAAGCGCAAGGCAGAAATGAAACTCTTCCACAAATGCAGAGTACGCATGGAACATCTCACGCCACTCACTCCCGTTTTTTTTTTACTTCTTCTACAACCTCCTCACCCCATTAACGCTAAGCAACTTTTGATGGCATGACACAGCGCACCGTCCCAACTGTGCGGAGGTCAGAACAGATTCTATGCTTATGTAACATTGCCATCTCATGCCCTCATGTTTTCCCTTGCCTTCGCTTTCCACCTGGACTGCTCGGCTTCACTCGAGCTTGATAAATGAACAACGGGCGTGAGCGGATAAAGCTTGTTTTTGAAGCGAAAATCTTCATTCACTACGTTAGGTAAAGCAGTCGTTGCGAACGCCGGAGAATGACCTTGAACGGCCTTCAGCCCAACCACGTTTATCCATTCCTTTTTGCGCGGTTCGGGTGTCACCGATATATGTGAGAATGCTCCATTTCCTTTCAGCAAAATCAATTTTGAAAACCACAGCAGAAACGCGGCACTGAAGCTATAGACCGTCGGCGTTCATTGTGTTTATTGCCGTTGAATGATTTTGAAGAAAGCAATGTGCATTGCTGGCTCCCTGGGACAGTTCCCGTGTTCGAACCCGGCCGCGGCGGCTGTGTTTTTATGGGGGAAAAACTCTAAGGAGCCCGTGTGCTGTGCGATGTCAGTGCACGTTAAAGATTCTCCCGGTGGTCGAAATTATTCCGGAGCCCTCCACTACGGCACCTCCTCCCAATTTTTTCACTCTCTCCCTTATCTCTTCCCTTTCTGCGCGGTTCAGGTGTCCAACGATATATGAGACAGATACTGCGCCACTTCCTTTCCCCAAAACCAATTATTATCATTATTCAGTGGACGTCTCAATCGCGCTTTGAGGTACGCGACGGACGTGATAGAGAGATGTGGGCTGCATTCATTAGTGCTGATAACTTTGCGGCAGACACGCGTGACTGCAGCAATAGGCAGCAGCGTTCATTGGGTGACCAACCCATGGCGATCAAACATTAATTTGACCGACACCTGCCACGGTGGCAGGGTGGGCGCACTGCCTATCCAGTATGCAGAACGCACTCACAGATGCCAAGTCTCGTCTAGTTGCCCGATACACCCCAGCTTTCGTTGTCTAACTAGGATTAGCAGTATTTGAGCAGCAGCAGTCTTTTTTTTACACGTGGCCACCGTATTATACCTGGAGCTTTGCATTTCATTTGCGTTTTTTCATTCGTTCATTTATTTCTTCTTCACTTCCTCCTTGTTACGGTCTCGTTTTTATTAGATCCACACAATCGGCCACCAGGTGCAGATCACGTCGGCGACGCCGAACGCGAGAAACACGACGCGTTCGCGGCGCACAACGCGTTCTCTCTCACGACAGCGGCGCGCGCGCGTGATTTCGCGGCGACCTGCAGAATGTACACGCACACGCACTCAGGAGCGGTCCAATCACCGCCAAACTGAACACCGCTGCTGAACCACTGACCCGAGTCCAATACGCCGCAGTGGCGGTGTTAGCGGGCCAGAGCAAACGGGCGTGCGGGCAGGCCGTTCGGTACAAAAGCACGCGACTCGATCGGCTCCACCGATGCTCGAGCATTCGCAGGAGCAGCAACATACTGCGCCGAATGGAGGGGGAGAGATAGAGAGAGAGAGAAAGAGCGAGTGATAGGGTATCACGACATGGCGAAGGTCACAGCCGGCGCCGCGAAAGCGTGTGCTCGGGCTCTTCGTACACACGCACACCAGTACTGAATCGCATGGCCATTCTAATACACCCGGCCTCCTAAGCTCAATTCGTGTTTTTCTTCTTGATATTTTTTCTTTACCATTATATGTTTCGGTACATTTGTTGCCCGTGGAACAGAGGCGAAGGAAAGACGGTGTATACCGTGTGGTCGGTGCGTGTGTGTGTGTCGTGACGGGCGCGTGCGTATGATCGGTGCGCGCGCCTTCGGTTGTTATCGGCAGGAAACAAATGCCGATCGCCTTGCCGACGGGTCGTGACCCTAATGCGCGAAGGCTCGAGTCTTTTCCTGAATGCGTGTGCTCAACGTGCGGTGGTATTACTGGCTGGCTTTGGCTGGACTCTGTAGTCGTTGCTTTGGGTTCTGTTTCGGAAGCCGGCTAAGCCTTGTATACCCGATATCGTTGTCCCGGTTGTTCATAATAGCTTGTAATGAACTAGTATACCCAGTTGTGCGCTCTTTCTTTTTCTGTTGGAAGGATATACTCTGAATTAGCAAAAGCTTGGAGGCGAAGGCATGCTACAGCTGGAACACCGTCGTACATTAAATACAGTAGCGTATTAATGGGATGGGGTAAGTTCTAGCTTGTTAAGCTCCCGTTTACCTAACTGCGATAAAGGCCCACGCATCCTTTGAGACAAACACCCACACTTGGAAATACATGCGTGCACCTCTGTTATCCAGGTGAACTCCTACCTGTATTGGCAAGGTCGGCTATCACTGAAGCCCATGAATTATGCAGCTAGCTGTAACAGGGACACTGGCACGGTTCACAACAATCGGTGCCCGGACATGTGAACGGGTACACCTGTGCTCAAAATAAACACACGTGCAGAGAAGAGGTAGACTGACTCTTGCAAACGCGTTGCTGTGCCGCTGTGCGAACGGACAGGCAGACGGACCGATAAAAATAAGTGGACATGGCAGATTTTATACAGTAAGGTGAAGTTGCGAGCGTGTAATGTATTTCATGTATTGTAAAAGCTTCTGTTGATATTTTAGTATTTACTTATAACGCGAATCTGTGCCTGCTTTTGACTGTACTTAGGCAGGCAATCACTGAAAGTGATGCCGATACATGTGCTCATGCGACGTCGAAGCAGATTTGCCTGGTACTGTCGGAAAATTGTGTCAGCAGCTCAACGTGGTATGTCACTTTGAACGGCTCAAGGTGACTCTTGCTGGATTGAGAAGTCCATCCATGATTTCGAGTCGGGGCAGTTCAATGATCTCTCCTGGTCGGTATCACCTTACTGTCCCTCCCGCACTGTGCAAAGAACCTCAGGTGATCGAAATCACGCGGAGCCCTCCAATACGGCGTGTCCCCAGGTGTCCCCAGGACGAAGGCGGAACTGAGCAGCACTCCTGACTGGGCAGTACGAATTTGAAGATTAAAAGCAGTGCATTATCAAGAACTAGCCGTTGACATCCTACATGTTTCATCCCCGCTGTGTACACCTGAAGAGCGAATAGCCTGAACGCTCTCATTAAGGAGTATTTCTGTCACCTTTCTTTCGCGTGATGTCAGTACAGAGTGTGCACTGAAATTAAGCTTTTACATAACGACCGGAATCTATTACCACCACCCTCACCAGAATTATGTCATTAGGTGAAAAATTTCTTGAGTTGATTCTAGAATCAATGTCCTCCGGGAACGAACGAACGAATGAATGAATGAATGAATGAATGAATGGCTTTCAGCTAACGGAGCCCTTGAGCAGTTTATTTATTTATTTATTTATTTATTTATTACAAATACTGCTAATCCCAATTGGGATTGTGGCAGGAGGGCTTAGTAAGGTTAACAGAAAGCGGTCAAGCATAATCGGAACATTCATCTGGTCAGCATGTTAAGAAAGACAACAAACGGTAAAACGAAAATACAACCGAGCTGTGACGAAAACAATCAAATAACACATAAAATAAGGCTAGGCTAATGTCGGTAGTATTATACAAAGAATAACAAAATGTTGAAAAATTGCTAGTTGTTATAATACGCAGACAATAAGTAAACAGTAAATATTATAAGCGTACACTGCAAAGGCATTAACATAGTATAGGTTTTTAGTTTATGTAACGCTGCATAGTTTGACAAAAAAAAGCTTACACATAAAAAAAAATAACCATGGGTATAATAATAACAGAACGCAAGCAACCAGGAATGAATAACTAATAACATGACATACTCTCAACTGCAATATTAAATTTTGTCAATGATGAACAGTTAGTAATGGAGGGATCAAGGCTGTTCCATTCTCGAATTGCTAGTGGGAAAAAGGAATTTTTAAAGCAGTTAGTATGGAAATGATACTCACTTAATGTATGTGAATGTTTATGACGCGTTGATCTTGCTTCGGAAAAGGAAATATATTTAGTAGTGTCGAGTTTTAGATGTCGATTTTTTAGTTGAAACATGAGTTTTAGTCGTGCGACTTTTGCACGGGTCTGCAATGATTTTATTCCTTCAGTTTTCATTAATTCAGTAGGCGAATTGGTTATTTTGTATTTGTTAAATATAAATCTGACTGCTTTTCTTTGAACGGCTTCAAGTTTGGTTATATCTTGATTAGTGTAAGGAAACCAAACGACGTTAGCATATTCGAGAACTCATCTAATTAAAACATTGTAGGCTAAAAGCTTAGTTTGAAAAGGGGCTAATGTGAGGCGTCGTCTAAGAAAAAAGAGTCGTTTCAAAGCTGTTGAGGTGATTTTGTCCACGTGAGCGTTACACCTGAGGTCATGGGTTATTAGTACGCCAAGATACTTATGATTAGTCACTACAGTAAGTGGTGTGCCATTTATAGTATACCGAAAGTCGGATTTATGTTTCTTTCTAGAAACTGTCATAACAGCAGATTTAGTAGCGTTGAATGTCATCTGCCAGTCAGTGCACCATTTTGCTATAGAATTTAATGCGTTGTTAAGAGCTTCATTATCCTCTATAGTATTAATTTCACGATAAATTACACAGTCATCGGCGCACAGTCGTATATTAACGTTGAGATTAGTCGTCAGATCATTTATAAAAATCAAGAAAAGAACAGGTGCCAAGACACAACCCTGAGGTACACCAGACACAACATTTACTATGTGGGAGGCTTGATGATTAATTTCTACAAATTGTGTTCTGCCTGATAAGTAGTTGCGAATCCAATTAACTATAAAGCCATGACCTAGAGTTGATTCTAGTTTATTAATTAATTTAATGTGTGTAACCCGATCAAATGCTTTTGAAAAACTAGTAGTATTAGATCGGTTTGCTTTTGTCTGTCTATGCTGTGGGATAAGTTGTGGACTAATTCTAATAACTGTGTTACTGTCGAAAGGCTTTGGCGGAAGCCATGCTGAAATGGGGAGAGTATGGTTTCATTTTCAAGGACTGGGAACAGGAATGATTCTATAGAAGCGCCACCGCAAGATCCTTGCCAATTCATACCCCTATTACATGAACATTGTCCGAGTCCTCTGATGTCTGCATGGACACAGATGTGCACATTTAACAAAATTGAGGAAGCAAGCGCGAGGAAGCTTCAGGTGGGGCGGCAGGTCACGCCCCCTTTTACTTGACACGCGAACGGCCGTTGCGAAAAGCCCCACTCGTGATTCACTTTATGTTTTGTTCACTCACACACGCCCCCAATGACACGCCCCGAGTTCGCGTCGTGTTTGCCGCCAGCGTCCACGCCGATTCAAAAGCACTTTCAACACCGCCCAGGGCAAGCCGGCCTGGTCAGATCGGTGGGAACATCAGAAGCCGCTTTCTCGGCCGGAATGACTGTGCCATTTGCTTTGTGAAGGAGCCAGGCCGCCGTGAACCGCGCAGAAGTTCACCCCGATCATCGCCGGCCGTGGGAAAGGCACAATGAAGTTCTCGCGATTAAGGAGATTCGGTCAAATCGCCGCTGGAATCCCGACACGTGACATGGTTTCAGTTCAAGTCTATAGGCATGAGGCGAAGGGACACCTCTCCTTTCGCGACAGAAGGGACGTGATGGCGACAGACTTTGTGTCGCGAGCCCTCTTGCTGCATTAGTATTTTAACACGACAATGTTTAGGCCCCGTTAGCCACAAAATCCGGTGTCGGCGTTGCCAGCGTAATATCACGAGCATGATGACTCCGGCAGGTGAGGCCTTGGAGAGCAACCTAGGAGGAAGGTGGACCGCCTAGGCCACGTGGACTTGCAGCGTCATCAGAGTCTGCTCATTGTGGCAGGCCGCAGCTAAATTAATGATTGGTCGCTCGGGAAGAGCAACCTAGGCCGCACACGTCCCACCGGTGGCAGCACCTGCCATCGCAGGTCAGTGGCTTATCACTTAACCGCTGCACCACTGCGCCAGGAGGGGTATGAGGACTTCCAGAGATCTATGAATGTAAAGTAGAGAATGACCTTCTACATATAGGGGAATCAACCCAATACGCTGTCGCGTAATACCCCAAGGAGGAGCTTAAGTGTACCCTCCAATTTTTATTTCTTTAAGAATGGTGGAATAATCACTGAACACTAGAATTTTACGATCCTAAGCAACTCTGTAGAGCGTGAAGTGTGAGGCATGCTGTACTGGAGGACTCCGAAATGATTTCGACGACCTGGAATTCTCGGAAGTTAATTGAAATTTCTGCACATTGGAACCGGCGGTTTTCGAAATATGGTTCGAAATCCGGACATCCCGGCATGTACGAGACAATTACGTTTCCTTTCTTTGCGCTTCGTTGTTCACTCATGCGACTTCAGTAGCACCTTCCTGTGGTCTTCGTTGATTGAAGGCAAGGAACGGCGGGGAAATGATGTTGCTTTACCCAAATACAATGACCAAAAATAAAAAGAAAATCTGTCAAACTGCTACCCTAATATAGGGACTTGAGGAGGGAAGACAAATTCTGCAGAACAAATAGGCGCATATGCCTCCTATTGGCAACAACCCTATGTGTTTTTAATGCATTGCCGTTAACTTGTGGTGTGCACAAAAAAATCCATGTTCCTGGCTTCAGATGAGGTGACAATAGCTAGTAGAAGCCTAACATTAGGGTTAATTAACACGTTGTTTAAATGCGGCAAGAACTGTTGGTAAAAGTTTGCGGGACCTGCGGACGTTTTTCACGTCAGTATATTCGTCATACAAGCAGAGTACCGGATTTCCGCAATTACTAATCATTGTTATGTATGGGAATTTGCCCTTTCGTAGAAGTGGCTTCATTTAATGCATTCGAAGATGATTAGTTTATTTTTACGTTACTCAAAGCAAGGTTTATTTACCTAGCAACCAGCATCTTTAAGCGTAAATGCAGAATATATCGTCAGGTTCAGATCAGCTGACGCCAGAGAGAAAACGGGTATTTAGAAAAATAAAGCAGCCGGGAGATGAGTTGACATAGTGAGTTGCCTTATCTAATTATGTATCGGTGGAGAACATATGTTTTGGGCCACTGGGGTAGTGCGCAGGCTTTTATCCAAGGTTCGGAAATAGGTGTTAACACGTGGATAAGTTACGTTCACAATTCAGACAGAGAAAATAGAGAAGCCAAGAGTAAGGAAGCCTGCTTCATCCAGCCCGTCTATCACCGGGGGCTCAAAAATACATGTATTATTATGGGTGTCGGTCTGGCATAGACAATATATGGAAGAAATAGGAGAGACGAGGCGTAGGCATATAAACAGAAGGTATGGAGAGATATCTACAAGTGTTATAAGTCAACGCTCATTCTAGTCTGGATTCGTTCATCTTTTCGTCTTAGTAACGCGCTATGCCTGCCACCAAAAATGATGACCAAACTTGCCCGAAGCGCTGCTTTAGTCACGACAGCTCTTCCTCACGGGACGCTTCCTTCCATTTCATCTTTCTAGCCCACATATCTCTGTCAGGCGAAAGCACTCTGACATCATCGCGCGCGTGACGCGGTAGCACCGGCGTGTTGTCATTCGTGTCGAGGAATTCACAACACGTTGCGCCAAAGCCCTGGCGGAAAGTAATTCTCGCTAGGGCACAAAGCGTAGCGCGCGGGCTCATGCAATGAAATGTCGTGACGCGTAGCGCTCTCCGAGCAGACCTGCCCCACCGGACTCGTGTGAGTGAACCATCGCGCTTGTGGCCCCGGTCACTTTAGCAAGCGGGAGGAGTTGTTGTCTGAGGCCGAAGAAAAGGGAGCCGTGGGAATCGTGTTTTGCGTCCAGATAAGCGCCTCCGTGACGGATTCTGCTTGCTATCGCCTCTGGGCCCAGAGTTAAGGCGTGCGCGGGGTAGACGATAAAGAGCCTTGGCTGGTTCTCAGAGTTGTTGGCTTCCGGGGCTGAAACTTCGAGGCCAGTGAGAAGACTTGACTCAAGAAAGCGCTGCGTTGCGCTTCTAAATCGACGAAGACATGTACAGGGTTGGTCAAAAGTTCCCAGGCCACACGGTCTGCTTTTCAGTCCTATAGTCGGGCATGTATGAAACCGCCGAGGCCCCAAAATCTCTGTACAGGATATGAGAAGTACCATTCTCACCTCTGAGAACCTTGATAGATTTATTGCTATTATAAGTGGCCGAATATGCCACTGAAGAGCACACCCTCTGGCCTGGGAACTTTTGACCAACCCTGTACGTACAGAAAGGAATGGATGACAAGTCCTCGAACCTTGGGATTTCTCGGTTTGTATGTACGTGTTTCTTCCGCAAAGATATCATGCAGCGCATCGCTTGCTAAAGACAAAAGCCATGACCCCCAGCCCGAGCTGAACCTTAACTAGAGAAAAAGTTTCAAGCCTAGGCTATGGAGAACAGAGTGACCTATCGAAAGGGAAGTGGTGAAAGGAACATCCTCAGATAGAGTCAAAGCTCCCCGTATTAGGGAACAAACTAGAATCAGTGATACTGCAATCTAAATAAAGAGGAGGAAATCGACATGAGTGGAACGCAAACTGTACAGACCTGACAAGTTTTGTTCTGTTAGAATCTCTGTTAGCGACCATTGTTTTGGGCTACATGCTCCTTATGACTCATGCTCACTTAAGCAACATTCTACGTACTTGGGCAACAGGGCATTGGTGGAGTTACCGGCTAGGATATTATATGACGACAACGATGACGCTTTTAACTCCGCAGAAAGTTCGTTATCTAGCTATCGGTGTGAAAAAAGCCAGACGCATTTGTTCCTGAAGCCGAAAAAGACCAGCTTGGAGTAAAAATAAACTTGCAGGAACGCCCGCGAACCGCCGGGAGCAACTGCTTCCGACATGCATTCTCACAGGTAGCTCTTGCGATTGATTATGATGATGATGATGACCTCAGGCTCAATGGCACATACCCATGGCAGGGGGGGGGGGGGGTGGATTGGCCAGATTGGTCACTGACTACCGCGTCTTTCCACTGCTCTTCTTTTTTCGGGATCTCCCATAGAAGCACATGCATTCTATCGAGGCCACATTCCCTTTCTTCTTCCCCCCTACTTCTTTCTCTCGTTCATGTTTCATCCTTCTAAGCTCCCCTGTTTAACATCAATAACCTATCATTCTATCTCTGTAGCCATATATGCGGTACAAGCTATGTGGCCTTGCGTACAGTGCACGCTTAGAAAGGCATGAGTAATCTGTTGTTGTCCTAGATAGCCTAGACCTGTATTTTTACCCAGATGAGGTGCATTGTTATACAGCTTACCTACAGTGAGGTCGCCAAATTTACTTCTCGCTACACGCAAGCTTTGCCCGGCGCAACAGAGTGGGGGTTACTATTCGCACCACAAAGACGAATGCGGATCCGTACGTGTTTCCAGAATTAGTCATACACGCGTACCATTGACCCCAGCGCTGCTTCTGGTATCCCTGCTGTCGCCAGTTAATCCATTTTCTCGTCTAATACAGTTAATGGTTCTTACGGTGCACCTTAGTTGTGGTGACGTCACGAATTCATGCGCGAACCCGTCCTTAATGTGCACCCCCGTAAATTAGTTTAGACGACACTCGCTTTTTCTATTTGAACAATCTTTTCTTTCCACCTAAATAGCCTATGTGGGCCTTGAGAATGTCAGCTGGAATTTCAACTCGAACGATGAACTGTTAGTTTTCTAAGCGCATGCCCAAAATTATGTACAATGCTTCACAATAGATGAATATTCTGACATCGAAATAAGGATTCCTGAAATAACAACCTGAGACCCCTGAAAAATAAATTTAGAAATGTAATGAAGCCAGAAAGCCAGGATTATAATATGTGACAAAATTTATTTGCTCCAATATTTTGAATGAGGTGGTGCCGAACTTAGTTATTTAAGAAATATTGTTGACCGCGTTTGTCAGCTGACCCAATGGTCACCGATGACCACAGATCAGGACACAGCGCCTTTTGACGTTCAGCAGCGACTCGACCAGCCGCTTCGTACACTTGTACGCCCGTTCGATGCGAAGCGGCGAGTTCGTGAAGCTCAGTTATACCTATTTATTGGTGTTAATGAATGGCAGCCAAATGTCATCGTCATCATCAGCCTGACAACGTCCATTCCAGGACAAAGGCCTCTAACATGTCTCTCCAAATAACCCTGTCATTTGCCAGCATGCGGCCACCGTACCCCCGCAAACTTCTCAATCTCATCCGCCCACCTAACTTTCTGCCGCCTCCTGCTACGCTTGGCTTCTCTAGGAATCCACTCTGTTACCCTCAAGGACCAGCGGTTATCTTTCCTTCGCAATACCTGTCCTGCCCAAGCCCATTTCTTCCTCTTTATTTCGACTAGGATGTCATTAACCCGCCTTTGTTCCCTGACTCACTCTGCCCTCTTCCTGCCTCTTAACGCTGCACCTACAATTTTCTTTTCCATAGCTCGCTGCGGTGTCCATAACTTAAGTGGAACCCTTTTCATTACCCTCCACGTTTCTGTCCCATAAGTGAGTACCGGAAAGATACAGCTGTGATTTACTTTTCTCTTGAGCGGTATTGGTAAACTGCAAATCATCAAAACGTAGTAAGTCGTAAATCGCATAATAGGCGGCTGCGGTTGTAGACTGACGGAAAACAATTTCAGAAGATACGCACACACACACAAAGCGATAACCCTCAAAGGGAAGACGTGTGCGGACCCTTGCCCCGAGGGGCTCGTGTAATGGTAGTCCTGAAGCCTGTAGTGTCATCACCCGTGCGCTCAACCGAACCATCAACTTCCAGCTGCTTCCGGTGCGTATACCCCAGATAATCGCTTCTCAGCGGCTTTATTTGACTGTAATTACTGCCGTAAACGGAGCACGAGAAACAATAATGGCGCCTAAACAGCGTGTCGCGACTCGCTGGGCGCCTATAGAAGCGAGGCGACACAGTCTTGTCAAAACCGGAACAGCGGAAAAGAGATAACTCGTGTTAATGACCCAAGCCCATTATACTCTCCTCTACCCCTTGCCCAGCTTACCCAGCCCACTCCTCCCTTAAGCGCCCCTACTTCCGGAGGCGACGAGGAAACAGCTATAGTCTTGTTGGCGCAACAGGCTATGCGGACGCATGGGTTCTTTCGACGTCGTTATAGCGTCTTTTCTTATTTTGACGGCGGGACGACCTGCCCTGCTCAGGCTTGCAGGGGGGACGTGAGGTCACGTTGTGGTGGACGCTCGTGCGAACAGGAAACAATGAAGAAGTTTCGCTAAGCGCTTCACGGTGTTCGCGTGTAAGACACTATGTGGCCCGGGGATGCAAGGCCGCCTGTACGCGGGTGGTGTTTTTTTCTGAGTACACGGGAGGGGCAGGTGGTGACACGATGGCGCTAGTAGCCTGAAAAGAAGGAAGAAAGTAAACGGAGCGAAAGGAAGGCTGGGAAAAGTTTTTGACGTCGATGAAGGGGAGTTGAGGAACGCCATAACCCCATGCTAGAAAGATAGCAAGAAGGAAAAAAGAACATGGATGTAGGTAATGAAAAGAAAAGAATCTCGGCTATGTTAAAGAGAGGTACAAGGCGATAAAAGAAATTAGAGAATGAAAACTGAGTTAGAAAGAAAGAACGAAAGTAGAGAAGTGAAAGGCAAAGCAATATGGCAAAGTTAAATAGAATGAACGAACGAACGAACAAGCGAATGAATGAATGAATGAATGAATGAATGAATGAATGAATGAATGAATGAATGTATGTATGTAGCGTGTTAAGAATTAACAACAAAAGCAAAAAGAAATAAGAAAAAGTGGTAATTTAAGAGACAAGTAACACTTGCTCAGCAATCCCTATGATGAGGAGAACTACGACAACTGACCCCTATGAAGATTCGTAAGCAGATCCAACTATGAGAAATGTGTGGCGCAGTTGTTTTCTTTCAACTTCCCTGTCCTTTCTCTTATTGCGCATGATGTACACTGATATGTTTAAAACGTTTAATAAACGCACCACTGCAAAGGCCTAGTGGTTTGAGCGTCCGCCTCGTATGTCGGAGGTGCGGGGCAAAATTTCTAGCACTGCCAAATATCCACTACTTCTCCATTTCACACAAGCTTTTCCCTGGTCTCATGGCCGGCTTTCTTTTGGCTGACGTGGTCAGGAGAACCGGACTTTGACTCCCACTTTGCGCAGATCAAACGCAAATCGATGGTTATAGTTGGTCAAGCAGCCCTTTCTCTTCACAACAAATTATAATCGAACAAAAACGCACTTGTATAATCCGCCAGTGCTGTAAGTCAGCTGTGAACTGAGCCTGCTTTATTTGTTTACGGATAAGGTTCAGCCGAGTGTCATAACTCTGGCTTTAGTAGTTTTTCTGGTTGAGACTTAACTTCGTGAAGAGGCAGGCGCTTTGCACAAAGCTTTAAGAGTCGCCACGAATTTTAGGATGCCTTTTTCTCTCCCGCGGAAGCGCTTAGGATGTTAATATAGTGCGAACACATTCTCAAGCTATGTTAATGTGAGTGAATGGATTTGTATTTTGGCAATAACATTTAGTACATGATTAGAATAGGGTGCTAGAAGGCATGCACACAGGCCACTGGAAAGGACGAGGAAACGTTGAGAGACGCTTGCGCGTCCCTAAGCCTAGTCAGAGCTGGATTAACAGCCACATAGTCAAGACGAAGACATAATCAGGACAGGGAAGCAGTTACGCATCTTGAATTCATTTGGATGCCGAAACCCTTAGCGCGTGCTAACGACTGGCTCTACAACTTGACGAACAAGAGGGGGCACTCGGGGCTCAGCCTCTTTGCGTGTTTGTCTTTCCCCGCCTTTACCTTATTTTTTTTTTTTGCTGGTGGTTTTGACCGCTCCTTGGCCTGTGAGCCCTGCGCTGTGCCTGTCATAAAACAATGGCCTCGGCAGTTCGTGAGTGAGGCTTATGCAGATGTAACAAGCGAATCTCGCTTGCCGACAGCGTGCCACAAAAGAAGGTGATGACTTCTTTTGCAACGCCCAGCTCCCGGGAAGCTCCACTCCCAGAGTCACGGGGGTCAGGGGAATGATTTGCGCGAAGCATAGTCGTGCAGAAGCCTAAGCAGCTAGAACTGCTTGGACGCTTGGGTTATGTGCCGGTATGTAATTATTAACAGCGCCAAATTCCTTCGCTCCAGGAGCGGATGGCAACTGAAGATGTGCTAGATGAAAGGTAAGATAATTATTGCTTTGATCACAACTTGCGGTTAAGCGTTTCCATAAGCGTTATCCGGTCAGTATTTATGAAAAAAACGCAGTTTTTATATTCCTTATTCCTTCAGCAAAATACAAACAGCCCAGAGAATTGACGAAATAAAACCACTTAACAAATTCTTTCGATCGTGGTTGAATGATTACATTTAGTGATAATTTCTTTTACTATGTTCTCGGTGCTTTCGTTCCGTGCATAAAAGTGTAAACGGTGGAAATACTTTATTTTACTGCACGTTTTTTTTGTTCATTTGTTTGTCTTGCATGGCGTAAAAAATTCCCGAGTCTGTATCTGGTTTGTGCTCTTGTTTGCGCGTGGTTTATTCACTGCTGAGCCATGTACTTCAAACCCAGGCTGCCCAGGCCCACACACAAGCGATAACGCCTTAGCGGGCTGGAGCACGTATTTGAATTAAGCTGAATAAATAACAATAATAAAAATAATAATAATATTATCAAAACCCGGAATTTAGTCTCGCATCTAGGCAGTCATGTCCATCTGACACGTGCCAGAATAGTGCGCTTGGTTATGTCCTCTGCTCTTCGAGCAGCTTCGTCTGGCAGCACCAAAACTTTTTACAGGTTAAGTTTTGGTTTGGTATCGCAGAAATACACGGAAGAACTGCCTATATCCGCATTTACTGGAAACAAGTGAAACAATGAATTCAAAGTACATCCTCTGTCAAGATCTCGGATTTGAATACGAAGAAATAAAGCAGGAGTGTAACAAAGGAAGTGAAAAAGCATTGTGCGATGCTCATGGACGGATCAGCTTGCCCCATTAAATGCAGACGAATTCATTTTCATTAGGTTAAGCCCCCGCGGCGTATCGCTCTAGTTCGCAAAGCCGGATTCGAAGCTTGTGCATAACTCATGAAGGATGAGTGTGAGTAAAAAAAAAAAAAGTATCGTCTGCTTCGCAGCTGCCCCCAGGGTGCCGTCTGCGAAAACAGCGAGATTACGCGAGAGGGCGCTGTTCGAAAACAATGGCGTGGAATAAAACGTTCAGTCTGCGTACGTGTTTCCACGCGATGTAATGCAGATTACTCCGCATAACATGAATGAGATCGCACCTTCTTGACTTTTAGACGACCCGGCCATTGCTTGATCGAAGTTTCGAGGCTGGCAAACTTATACGAGAAGCGTGAAGCTTACACAATGTTAAGGTAGGCATTGCACAAATCACGTGAAGGTTGCGCGCGCGGGGTTTTTGATTGGTGAATAATGGTCGCTCTGCTTATTCGAAACGTATTTCAGTGTTCTGGGTGGCCGGGGTAAAACGTCTTGGATAACTTACGAGCCTGACGACCCAGAAGGATGGCGTACTGCGGTCGCGAGTCCTTGAATATTAAACCGTGCGACACGATAATAATATGCCTGTGAAGAGCGTGGAAATAAGGCACTGCAGGTTCATGCGGGGTCCGCTGAAATGATTTAGTGTAAAACATTAGTTTCCTTTGAAAACAAAAAGCGACACAGGTGGAGAAATAAATTGCGCCTACGTGTGCGATGTGCGAGAGCACACTGCAGAGAGAAACACGTTAAACCTGACCTGGCGTTTTAAACGCGACCTGCAAAAAGCAGGATAATGTCTTCAACCTTGACCGCGCTTTGCATCATTTCGCTTCTTGCGAATGTTGCCACTATTGAACTGCTGCTTACATCGTGAAACTAGGAAACAGAGCGCAATTTTTCTGATTGTAGTTTATTTGAACGTCCTTTTTTTACAGACACTTTTGGACAGGAAGGCATTTCCTATAGACCTCGGGGAAAAAAACAAAAACCTAAAGTTTCCATGCACCGTTAAATGTAGTATACCTGAAACAGCGGAAACTGAGAGGAATTTTGATTATTTCTTGAAGAAGCCGTTGGAACTGCTTTGCGTAGGGCACTGATTCATTTTCTGCTAAGATTTTCAACAGCCATTGCACTCTTAGGCACAACTGCTTATTCTCTGTTCAGCACTGTCAACGAACAAGCTTTCCGCGACAGTTCGACTTACAGCCTTTAATCACCAACGAAACTGAAGGATCGCATTCTGTTTGACTCCAGACTGCCACCGGCTGCTGGACTTCTACGTCACTACACTGGAGCAAACAGCGCAATCACAAAATGCCTGACAGCAACTCGTATACCGAAAGTCAGTGTTATCTATTAAGAGTGTGACGAATCAGAACTGATGAAGGGTGGTAATTTGGGCCTGTTGGTTCATCACAGTAGAGGAAAATATGCAGCTCAAAAAACGCATGGACGACGGAAGAAAGACAAACACAAGTCAGCGCTTGTGTTTGTCTTTCTTCCGTCGCCCGTGCGTTTTTTGCGCTGCATATTTTCCTCTTCTACGAATCAGAAGCCATGTTACTTAATCTAAACTCACTGGACCAGGGACCATTGAGTATACCGGTTGAAACTCAGAGGCCGTAAGCTTCAAGGTACAACCGTCTGTGCTGCCAGAATTTACGGGTTTTAGTGTAAGCGCGGATTAGACTTCAGATCAGAGGAACCCCATGCATATATTCCAGCTGTTTGTTACTTACAGAAGTGCTGAAAGCTTGCCAGCTTGCTCCAAAATTCGCGTTCCAAAAGGCCGTTAAATACTCAAGGGAACTCCATGGACTGGTATCATTAAAGAAGGCTGGTTTGAGGAACAGCGAAACAGAATCATCCCTTCATGGGACCGCATATCTTAGTGCCGGTTAAAGGGCCCCAGGTTCTTCGCGTTAATCCCGAGCTTTCCACTACGTCGTCCCTCCCAGGGAACACCTAGTTTCTGGAAATTAAACCCCCACGTACCGCATACCAACAATGCAAGTCGTCACGCTCATAAGACACCGGGAGCAGCTTGCACAACAACTTGAATTCGCAGAGTGAAACTCGCTGGCGAAAGCGGTCTCAAGTTATACGCCAAACGAGGAGGCAACGTTTGCGGGCGCTTAAGTACCTCATAGCGGAACCTCCGTTCTGATCCCTCTCTGCATCTGCCTCCCACAGCGCCATTGTATGCAACGGTGCTCACGCTCGGGGCAAAAGACGCCTGCATAACTTATGCGAGGCAGACGAGCGCGGTAGAAACGCATCGTCTGCCAGCGGGGCCCGCCGGCGCCATAGTGGCCCGCGAACAACAAGGTTATGGTGCGCGCGTGGGGATAGCCAGCTGCATCCCCGCGCGCTCGTCTGAAACAATGGCGGGGGGGGGGGGGGGGGGGGGGTAAAAACGCGTTCGCGCCCGCGATTATGCAGACGACCTCACGGACGAAGAAGAAGAGGTCTGCAAGACGAAGACGATTTCGCTGGGAGTTCGCTGAGAAGAAGGACTGGGATGTGATGAGGGTTCGGCAGTGCTGGAAAGAAAAGTGGAGGCTGCTTGCTTCCCCCGGGGCCTTGTTAACAGAGAGCCTCTCCAATCGCGATCACGTGCTGGGTCAAAGAGAGGGCGGAAGGCTCGGAAGATAATGGAGGTATGGGGCTCAGGGTTGCTGGTCGAGGCATTTGGGAGCGCGTTATGTTTGCGGTGTGAAGGACGCGGACTTCGAAGCAGGGTCAGCCTTGAGGCCCCGCGCCGAGATCCGCGCGTTCTTTGCCATCGTGTTACAGCGCAACTAGCCTTGTTATCGGGAATGAAGTGCGCGTGAGGAGGTGGTTCGGGCTGCAGTTCGAGCCATTGCGTGATAATATCTACAGGCTAGATAAGACGTGTGGTCGTCAGGTAGCGTTCTTCCATGAAGCATTGTAAGACACTGCTTTGAGTTTGAACAAGAGGTCACAGCTTATGGAATGGACGGTTCGACTAGTTATAATAGTTAACCAGATGCTGCATTAATGCAGAAGTGGTGTTACATTCATGTATTGCAAGAGATGCGTACTTTGATCTCAGAAACAGAAGTCTACCGGCGATCTTTGTGATCGGCGCATCTTTTATCGAGGATAAACCAATAGAAGAGAAGTAAGATTATCATCGGAACTTTGCCGCGCGTAGACATGCAGAAGTTAAGAATTGTGTATATTTGAATTAAACACTTGCAACATTTTTTTTTCCTTTTCCGCCTCAATGTAGAGCAAGCTGAAGGTTGTTTTTGTTAGGCAACTGCTTCTCAGCGCTGCAGCAAAAGTTTTTTTTTTCTGATATGCAGCGCCTGGCAGCCCTCCGAGATATAAAGACAGCCATGTACTAAGGAAACCTTGTTTTGAAAGTTCACGATGCGTGGGTTCACTTGCATTTCTTTGAATTTAATATCGCTGTCGCAATTCTTTGTCAACAGGGCGCTTTAGTCTAACGACTGACGAGACGCGAACGATTTTGGTATTTAATGCAGACTTGCCGGTTTTAAACTGTTTCAAACCTCTTGCACAACTTTTGCGTCATTTCACCCTCATTTTGTTTTAGTACGACAAATAGACCTCTCTTTCAGCTCTTGCCAAAGATGAAAACACCATCATCTCGCAAAAAAAATTTCCCTTCCGCAGAGGGGCCGGGCATTGAAAAATCGCAGTGCGAAGTTTACTGTTCGACCCAAGAGCATGAAATGAATAAAAAGAGGTAAAGTATCCAAGAAACTCGGTCAAGCGTTTACAGGGAGATAAACATCGTTGCGAGTTTCTTCTCGTTTATATAAGCATGCGAGTTTCATCACTGACAGCCGTCGGTTTCGGCGCCTCTCAGCTTCGTGATCCCGCGCAGCGATTCAGAGCACGTGCGAAGACCCGCATATCTCTTCGTGCCCCTGTCACCCCAGTGAGTAAAGTGATGGCGATGCCCTCGAGAAGTCGCTAGAGTCGGAGACTGAACTTGAGCGGAATCCTTGATCTTAACCCGTAGAAAACGTAAGATAACGTGAAAAGTAGGTCACATAAATTCCAGCTCAGAAAACCTCCCGCATTTTACACCACTCCCGGTGCTCGCGGAGATGTGAGAGGGATATCGTCATCCTCAGCCCGTAAACGTCCCATGATCACTCTCCTAATCACCTCCAATAGCGTCTGCCAGCTGCCCATTTCCCTATCACCGCAAACTTTTCAGTAACGTCTGCGAGAGAAAGACAGCAGCTATGCAACACATACCAGGGCAACGCCTACGTCTAGACCTATAGCATGATCACGTGACCACTGATGCACTTTGTGGAAAGCGCATATTGTCCGGTTCGCTCATCCTTCGTTGTGGCAGAGAGCGCTTTGAATTATGCAACCCACAAAAGACCAAACATCCGTCGGACAACCCATTTATATTCGGACGTCCTGTGCGCAGTCTCCTGGCAGCCACGAGAGGGGTATCTCAAAAATGACGCAGTGTGAACGGGCCATGGATGAGCATGAAAAAAAAAGGAGTCGAATGCACACGCACGAATATAATTCGTCTAACAACGTTTCGACATTCCTGAGCCCAACGGCTCGTAGAGGATAAAAGATAGAAGTGCACGCACTCATAACAACGTCCTGAACACGGACGTTTCCAGACGTGCCGAAGACATCTTTGGGCGCTTTGCCTCGGATGCTTTCCAAACCTGAACCACGCAACTGTGGGACATGCTTAATATCCTGTGAATGTCCATAGGATGCGGCGTTGTCTGGACAACTCTTTTCTGACAAGCCTTAGTACTGGAGTCAAATTCAGGAAAAGGCCTACACCCTAAACTCCAATACGTCTATACGGGGGTAAGAAGAGAGTAAGTTCTCCTCTTGCGTACACCCATTTATAAAGTGGAGTGCTTTAGAGGACTGCTTGTTCCCTCTTTTACTGCTAACTGTTTACTGAGTACTACCTTGCTCAAGCACCCTTTTGTTTGTAGGCCCACACAATTGACTGGCCAGCTGATGAGGTGGTTGTTTTCGGTTACCTTAGCCAATATTAACAAACTAGAAAGAACATGAAACAACGTAGTGATGTTTATTTATAATAAATATGGCGATATAATCCCGTTGCCGACCATTTGAAAGGGGGCGGATTACGCCCGGCGCGTGAGTGCAAATTTTTGTTTCTAGCTAAGTTTTTCTTTCAGTTAGTCGAAAATCATTACAACCTTAATGCTTCCTATGTTTTTGCTTACTCCCTCATAGCCTGAGTAGCTTTAGGACGTTAAGCCCCATGAACCAAACCAAACTATAACAGGAGACGGAGGCATGCTCCAGCAATAATTCCTTTTCATGGATGGAATAACTGCTTCAAGTGTTTCTTCCCGAGGACGATCGTGGATTGGGATAGCCCGTATAACGAGGCTATTGCAAAAAAATTTGTTAGCGCTGTTCGAGAAATCTCTGCAACCGCTTTGTGCGTGACAACTTCGCCGTTTTAATGTATGTGTGTGGTGTATTTTTGTGTACCCACCCCACCATGATATTGTACTAGAGCCTCAGTGCACATAAAACACAAATAAATACCTTTGACGGTGACACCGAAGCCGCACGTCCAAGTCAGATATTCAAACACCGCCGCTAACGAAAGTGTGCAGTGAAAAAAAAAACTGGAGCAATGCGACGGGGGAGAAAGTTCTTTCGCCCGACTGAGCTCCATCGCACGCTCTACA
This sequence comes from Amblyomma americanum, assembly GCA_030143305.2. NCBI lineage: Eukaryota > Metazoa > Arthropoda > Arachnida > Ixodida > Ixodidae > Amblyomma > Amblyomma americanum. The sequence goes on along the minus strand of JARKHS020005110.1, from coordinate 340,964 downwards.
GCACAGCACCGAAGTTGCGACACGAAACGTGGCTATATGCATTGTACGCATGCATGCCCACATATATACCGAATACACCAGCGCCCCGCAGTCAGCGCCAATACCCACGGCTCACGGGTGGAAAAAGAGACGCAGCTATAGCTGTGGGCAGCTCACGCACTCGCGATTTCGTGCTCGTCCCAAAACCCGGTCACGTAGCGAACGAGAAAGCGCGCTCCGTGCTCGGCCGACTTATAAGCGGCCCAGACGCGAAGAGCGCGTCACGCCTCCTCCTCCTCCCCCCTCAGTTCGCCCGATGCGTCGCGTCTAGCGCGTGAAGCGTTCGATGGAGCGAAGCGCTTGTTATGCGTGCGGCGTTGTCACTGGCTCGCAATGCGATGGAGGCAGGCATGTGAACGCGGGGAAGGTCCCGGCTATAGAATGCGTATGCAGCTTTCCGAAGTCTCCGTCGGAGAGTAGAGGGATAGCACGTCCACTTTTATTGCGCTGTCGTCGCCCGAGGCTTTTGCTGTCTATACGCACGGTATACGTGCTGGAAGTGACGTCATCGCGGAGCGACGATTTCGGTACGTGAGAAAGCAGCCGTATGTAAACTCGCCTGCGCTTGATTCGCCATTGTCTTGTGGGATCAATGTCCCCGAGCTACTGGTCGGCTATGAAGGACACCTATGTGAAGGAATCCGGATTGAATATTCACCATTTGAGGTTCTTCGACGAGCATTGACATCGTATAAAACAGGGTAGTTCTTAATTTCTCCTCTTTCGATATCGCGGCCGTCAAGGCCGGGATTTGTTTCGGTGATCTCGTGTCTACGGTCTCATAAAACTCAAGTACGAAACACTGACATAAGGTATTCAACCAAGTTCGTGAACCTATTGCCTTGACGTCACGGTCAGTCACCTTCCAACGACTAGTCACCTGCAACGCCAAAGAAGTAGGTACTGCAAAGTGGTAGACCACAAAGTCATGACGACAGGCAGACGAATAGGGTTGGAAGGCTGGAAGGCTTCTTTTGAAGGGTGTTGGCCGCTGCGTTCTTGAGTTGCGTCTTGTATCTGTCTTAGCCTGCTTTAGCCAATACTGCAGAGTGGCGCATCTCTCCTTCATTATTTGGTGTCGTTCTTGTAAATTATTTGATGGGAAGGCAGAAGTCCCATGAAGTCGAAATGCCTTAATGCATTTTTTGGACATTTCTTTTTTCCAGTCCGTAACAAATTGCTAGCGAGAGCAAGGCCAGAGTTAACCGCAGTTTACATTTAACGCTTTGGGTCAATAAAACAATTTGCGTGCAACACGAAACATCAAGAAGATAAAAGAAAAGTGGAATAAAAGACACTGGAAGCAGCACCTGTACTTGACACAAAAATAGCAGGTAGCATAACTAATTTCAACACCAGGTCGTCTTGTTGGTTTTCCTAGCTTGGAATTTCTGTTTAGTTTGTTGTGCACCATTGTTCTTGTTTGGAAGTCCCATCGTCAAGCGGTTTTCAATTTGTGGTGAGTTGGGACCATGACGATTGGGAATGCACGCATCATGAGAGAAGCACAGACCAAGCCGTGCCACTAATTACTAGTTTCTCCGCCAGGTGCGTCCTTGCTACGGTTATTGAAGGGCCGGTAGACAGCGCCTCAAGATCAAACCTCTTATATTCCGTGCAGCCATTAAAAGGGTGGTCCAAGGGCCTGGAATGCGTACAAAGGCTTGAGCATTCACTTCATCAGGCTCGTGGGTCACCCACTGAAGGTCACCGGTAAATGAATATTGCGTCCCATTGTTATAAGCCGATACTTGTTATCGCGAAAGCCAATTAAGTTCCGGGTTGTCAACGAAGAAGTCTTGTTAATCAACACCGTCACTTTGACGAACGCGCCGCCTGTAGTGATTACATTGTTACCAGGAGGCTAGTGAGCCGTGAAAAAAACAGTGGGGTGTCAGTGGTCCGACCTTGCTATTGTGCTTGTCATTTTGCTTTCGGCAGATCAGCGCGACTGTAATCCAGCTTGTCAGAACTCAGACTTAGGCAACCACTTAACGGGGCTGACAGTTTTGCCATGACACGAGGTTTGGCAACCGCGCAGTTCAATACATGATGTCGGCCACCAGCCGTCGAACAGGAAAACACGCAGCAGAGCGGTTTGATGTACGCGTGCAACACGTCACGTTAGTGCAGCCAAACGCATAACTTAGAAGTTAGTTTTTATTGTGGTTGAAATGCTTAGCTTTATATGCTTGAATAAAACTAAGTGGACTATTGAAGCTGTGGCTTCAGCCATACAGGTTCAGAGGCTGGGAAAGATTTCGTGTTTCTGCTTTTGGCAATTAATTTTTTCAGGCCGGTTCGATAAAATATGTGAACATGAGGGTTGTACAGTGCAAAATTTGCATAGTAGGGACTGACTGCGAAGCCATGCATTGCGAGGTACCTGAGTATTGTGTATAAAGATGTCTTTTGTGCTTGTAGGAGCAGAAGTTTGGTTTGGTTTATAGGGGTTTAACGTCCCAAAGCGACTCAGGCTATGAGGGACGCCGAGTGAAGGGCTTCGGAAATTTCGACAACCTGCGGTTCTTTAACGTGCACTGACATTGCACAGTACACGGGCTTCTAGAATTCCGCCTCCATCGAAATTCGACCGCCGCGGCCGGGACCGAACCCGCGTCTTTCGGGCCAACAGCCGAGCACCTAACCACTCAGCCACCGCGGCGGCTTAGGAGTAGAAGTAATTCTTGTGTTCTCTAGTGAGTGGTTTGTGTGGGAAGGAGAATCTTAAGTTCGATATTGCAGCTCGATCTCTTGCTTCACACGTTGCTTCAGATTACAGCTGAGAGATAATTATTGCATTAATAGCTCCAGGGCTTTTTATGAAAATAGCGGTAATTTAAGGCCACAATAAATAAAAAATTAAAAGTTACGGAGAGCACTTAACACTGCTTACGTGGTTTGAATGTGAAAGCTACTGTCTCATCGTCAGCTCTGTTGCGAGGTTCATTAACGATTCCTTTCTTTCCAATGACAGACCTGCTCATTACCATGCAATCGTAAGCAAATGCATACACTAAGATCATCTTTGTTCGCCATGTATCGCGGTTTAGTGGCCAATGGGTTGCGTACTTCGGGAGAAATTTTAACTCTTTTGTTTGCTGTAGACGTCACTATCTTACGGTCTACTGATCACGTGATGCGAGAGCATGCTGACGTTATTTCTTGCCATCCACAGCGACGGACGCCGGCTTCTGTGCTAATGAGACATATAACGCTCTTGCATTAATAAATGAACAAATAAACAAATATTACAACGCCATGCGAAAGCCTACGCACATATCTGACCATGTATGCCCGTACAGGGACCGCATGCCCAGACATCCGACCCCGCCGCTATTTCCGGCATCCAACACAAGCACGATTTGCAGGCATCCCACGAGACCAGTGACCGGAATCAAACACGGACGCCGACCTGCTCAAAACCTGCGCCTGGTCTCTAACTGGCGCCCTACTAGAAGCCTTCAGCATCTACTGCTCCACCTGATCCAGTATGCCTGCGTGATGAGCTGTGAGGTGACTGGTTGGAGCACTGATGAACCTCTGGTTTGTGCATATTGTAGAGCGAAAACTGTTAGAGATGTGGTAGTAGACGGCCTTTCTTCAAGAGTAATAACTACACTTGCTTCGTATGTCGTAAGTAAAAACTTGGCGCACATACGCTACAGCTCTCGCTGTAACTCAATAGAGAAATTAAAATTGTACCAGCTTTCCTTCCAGCCTCTTTCGCTTTGCAGAAATGGGGAGGACAGGGGGGGGGGGGGGGGTGAACATGGCCAGCAATTTAGCCTATGCATTCTCGGCTTAACGTCACGCGTACGGGCCAGGCAGGTTGCCTCATACCCGGCTTTGCGTAAACACTGAAGTGGCATCCGCGCCGTTGACACCTGTTCTTTGTTCGAACTGACACGCGGTGTTTCTAGTTGACAGGGCGTCGGAGTTTGCGTTCAAAAGTCGGAGCACGCGCCGCTAATTCAATTAGCGTTGGCTCGCACGAGAGAGACACCGACGCATACTCCCGTAGCCAGGCTGCCATACAGGCTCTTAGCCAACGGGCGAGCGAAGCTAATCCACTTTTTTGACCCGTCACGTTGATGGAGCGAAGCATAGGTTCCCTCATTTCGACAGCGTGAAAGGGCGCCTGTGGACACACTGCCGGCTTGACAAGGAAACAAAGAGCATGAAAGGAAACACATGGCGGACCTTCGCTGCAGTGCAGAATGGAGTCGACCGTTTACTAGAGTGGAGTAGAGCTGAGTAGTGTTAATAGGGTCGAACGTTGGGCCAGTTGGTGTAGCGACATATTTAAAAAAAACTTTGCGCACAATAACACAGGACTGGAGGGAGAAACGCGCACACACGTATTTGCGCTCGTGTGTGCGTGTGTGTTTCTCCCTCCCGTCCTATGTTATTCTGCGCAAAGTTTTTTTAAATATGAGTAGTGTTAATATAGAGTCACAGTTCAAGTTAGAGTACAATAGAGCGCAATTGAATACGTGTCTCTGTAGAGTCACTATTCCAGACTAAGCAGAGTAGAATTGAGTACAGTTCTTGCTTGAGCAACTGTGACTATAGAGTTACTGTTGAAGTTAGAGTAGAGGGCTGAATAGAATGCGTGTCACTGTAGACTCACTGTTGAAAGTGAGTAGAGTAGAAATGAGTACAGTTTCTGCTTGAGCAACTATGACTATAGAGTTAGTGTTCAAGTTAGAGTGCAGTAGAGTGGAATACGATACTTGTCACTGCACAGTGACTTTTAAAGACCGAGTGGAGTAGAATTGAGTATAGTGACTGCATGAGCAGAGCCACAGTTTGTTTATGAAGAGTAGGTTTGAGGAAAAGCACAGGTAGACTTTGTACACTGGATACTGAAAAAAAAGACAGCATGTGGAACAAGGACACAGGAAGTGAGAGATGCACAGGTATGCAGTACCAACCAGCCCGACAACTTGCTCTTGTCAGTACACTGGAGTTTAGTGAGTCTCTGTGAATCGCTGTAAAATTGGTGCAGCTGAGTTGTTGAGCACAAGCTCTGTTAAAGTAGACTCATTGATTGGATAGGAACAGAGCAGAGATAAATGAGTACAGTTGATCACATTACAGTAAACGTTAGAGTTAGTGCAGTAACACTTTGAGTTATTAGATTAATAGTAGGGTTAGAGTACCCGGAGTGCTGCAGTTATGTCTAGCGAAGAGGACGCACCGGTCTTCCTCCCGTAGCATAGCAGCGGGAAAGAAGACAATACTGTGCTTTGATTCTGCTTCGTGGCCCGCACAAACCTGACAATTTGCTAATTAAGCGGCGGGCACCTAATTGGGTCAGGGCTGACGAGAAAGCGCTGGTGCGCCACAAAGAATGCATACCTGGAGCGGAAGGCAAAAGAAACAAAACGAGGATTGAGTGAAGCAAGGAAAGAGTCCCGTTTTTCCACACGTACAAGTCAACCGGAAAATTGGCCGGCGACCTTTCTTTCATGAAACGAGAAAGGAAAATGTTATGTTACCCTGATAATTGCATGCCTGCGGCCGACTAAAAAATGTAACACAAAGCCTAGAGTGCCATCGGCATCCTGGAGCTGCAGCCTCAGCCGCTATCGGTGGAAAGCGGAATTATTTACGAGCACAATACTCTATATTTTTTATCCTCAACAGCGCGAAGCTGCATGCGGAAAAGTATTCACAGGAGCGCTTAGCTACAATGTCCCTTATAAAAATGTTAAGATAGTCTATAGACTGTCCATAGTCGTTGAGCTATAAAGACTATAGATTTTCTCCAGACAAATCCTATAGACTACTCTATAGACAGCACAAATCCCATAGGCAGTATATAGACATTGTATAGATTTATGACTTTGCATATTTAATAGACCTTTCCTATAGAAAGTCTATAGACTATGAGTAGAAAAAAGGGAATATTTATAGGGAGGCGATAGAGTCTATAGCAAGTCTATACACCATGCACCTCTTGGCAGTGGGGGAAATTTTATGAGCGAAGACGTATTTTGTCCAAATCAGGCTTCTAATACTATCCCAATAAAAGTTCGATGCAGATATGGTTTTTGTACGCGTAGAAAACCACTTTGCTCTTGTAGTGTGATAGGTCAGTAGGCAGGATGTCAGCAGGCGTTTTCCTTGCTGCGACTGACAGGAATTTTTAATTCTAAATTTCCAAAAAGACTCCATTCCCTACTGTTAAATTCCTTACAAGTCAATTCCCTATACTGCAGGCCATAATATGGTGAGCTGAATTCAACACCCCAAAGCTACATTTGGACTATGGGGGAAGGAGTAGTGGAGGGCTCCTGATTAATTTCGACCACTTCAGGTTCTTGAACATACACTGACATTGCACAGCACACGGGCGTCTTCACATTATGCCTGCACCGTAATGCTACCGCCGCTACCGCGAATCGAACCCACTACCTAAGGCTTATGATCCGAACGCCATATGCACTCACCCACCGTGGCCGGTTCCTTGTTTTAAATTTCAGATCCTGGCAAAATGGCCTTGCCTATAGTACGCGGATGAATACGGTACATTCCGCGCCGAAACAAAGATGGCGCGTCACGGTGCGTGCAGACGACGCGCGTCACTGGGGAGGCTGCGCCACGGTTTTTTCTTTTCTCTCCCCTATTCCGTTCCGCGCCGCTGTTACGTCATGCGCGTAGCCTCCCTGGCCATTCAGCGAAAGGCAAATTACAGTATTTCGCGAGGCTTTCGGGTGAGTGGCCCTGTAGGTCGCTATGCGCCAAAGGTTGCGCATAGAGATAACGACTTGCATTTTGGCGCGGTTGTCTGCGACGCGGTTTTGTATGCGGGCGCAACTGAAATGTCGTCTGCGCACCGTCTGGCGCGCCGCGGTGTCGTCTGCGCGGAGACGTATAGCCGTCTGCTTTGAGCGAACGCGAGTGTCGTCTGCTTGCGAAGCAGGGCCGGGTAGCGGGCGAAAAGGCGAAGTGCTTTGCGCAAAGCACTCCGGCGTGCATTTAGTGCGCGAAGGTTAGCACATAAGTGGTATAAGTGTTCACTTCAGTGCGAAAGGTGAGATTAATTGCTCTTAGAGTGGAAAACGTTAGTGCGGTCTGTTTACGCACAGATGGCTTTCAAGCGTCGCGTTATAAAAGCAGAATAATAAAGAAAATACGCATCGCAAGAAGTTCTATTATTTCTGAGAAAGTGACTATTTCATGCACCAGTGAATGAACTCTGGTATAGGGTGTGACGTAAGACTAAAAAATGTCGCAAGAAGTCTGCTCGACATTCGTTGGATCCCTCTTCACTGCAGACATAATTTTTTGAGTATGAAAATCTTTCAGTGTATTGTAAGACAGCGGAATATTGAAACTGACTGAGGCGTGACATATTATGACAATCACTTCTCTGCTTTTCATTTCAGCTACGGTGACACTATAACTGCCGTTTCATGACCAGTATTCAATGTCCAGCCGTGAAGTGCAGCCTTTCTCCCATAAAGCAACTCGGCAGTAAAACCTTATGAATAAATAATCGACTCCCACAAGCATTCTCGCAGTATAGAAAGCTCACCTGAGTGGTCGCAGAACTATACCGATATGTTTTATGCTTAAATATGTATAAAATTTTGAATCCGTATGCTCGAAAGCTAGGTCTGCGGTATGAAAGGGGTCATTGTGAACGTGGAGTTCTCAAGGCGCACAGGAGTTTCAGCAGATGAGGTTTTTTCTCCCGTTGTCTACTCTGACATAGCGCTGACAAGGCCGGTTATAAAAGCCACGACCTCATGACTACAATCAAAAGGTACGCACAGAGGCAATAAACTATTCCAGCAACTAACAAAAACGACGCCAAATATATTCAGCTAGTCGGAGCGTTCGCACTAGTAGAACCGAAGTCGTTCTTTCGTGTCGCATCATTCTAGACTTTATCTTTGCTTTACCATTTCAAAGCTACAAAAAGATGAACAGCAGCGGAACACCTCCATATGACAGATACAGTAAACAATCAGTGTCGGCTACGTCTTGCAAACTTATTCTGACAGAAGTCAGCGAATGGACACAAAGTTATGTCGTCTGCTCGTGACAGGATCGAACCAGACGACGTGACCCACGTTTGCGCATGCGCACTGGGACCCTGCGTGACGTTCGCGCATGCGTGTGGTCTTTCGCAGACGCGTCGCAGACGATTCCTACCCCAACTCCCCTGCGACCTGTCTCTTTTTTTCTTATTCGCCCAAGCGAAATCGTAAACGCAAAGCTGACGAAAATTGATTCGCGCGCGCCACCTGGGAGTCAAAAAGTAATAAACAGAGCCAGCTCGTTCAATCCTTTCCTTTGCTAGCGGCGTCCGCACGCCCCCTTCTTCTGATACCCTGTCAGCCGCGACGGCGCCAACAACCACAGCGAGGGCTGGGCTTGGCAGCGGAATTTTCGATCGCGGACGTGTCCGACAGGCGTCCCAGATGTCGCCGGTCAGTCAGAATGACAGCTTCCGGCAATGGCACCCAAGTGGGGCCGCCTCGTTTCCCTCCAACTTCCTTCCGTTGCCCGCAATCCTCTTCCGCGATGGCTTAGCCCCGTCCACCCCCTTCCATCAGTGACCACGAGTGCCTTTGTGTGATCGGTGCGCACGGCCGCGGTTTCCGAGGTGGCCTTACCGAACAGTGCTCGATAGCGCGAAAGAATCCGCCACGCGTATGGGGGCCCTTCCATGTAAGAGCGTTCCCCTCTTGCATCGTGACCTCGTCTCCAGAGGCACGCGTCGTGGTAATCGCACCAGCGCTGATGTGGCCACCGTCATTTCGCGTCCGAACGGGCCGGTCAATCCGCCGCAGGGTACGAGTGAGGGAAAGGGCTGCGGGAGAAAGGGTAGTGGTACGTACTTTAAGTGCGGCAAGGCGGGTGGCGAGCGGCTGGTAAGACGCAAGGGGGTCAAAGGTCGACCCGTCAGGACCCTGCGTGGCTTGCGGTCAGTTCACGCCTTTCGCGCGCCGCTGTTCTTGCTATGTTATAAGGTCGCTGCTGGTCACGTGGTATCGCTGTGGGAGGGAACATGGACGTGCGCGCGTCCAGGAGAGTGCGGGCCGGACTTGAGAAGCGGTGTGACGGATTGCGTCTCGCATGAGCCCAGCTGTGTTTCGATAGAACGTGAATGAGATACCCTGCAAGGGAAAAAGGTTCAAGACCTTCCGCCTCCCCCTGTGCGGCGATGATGTGACAGAGACAGCTGTGTCATACATCAGTGATGATGAGGGCACGGACTAAATCCAATACTAAATGCAGTCAAAAAGAAGATAAATTCAAGAGAAGTTTCCTGCAATAATTATTTTCTTACTTTAATTAAATTGTGCTTTTTCCCGTCTCCGCGTATACTTGAAGGCCTCAGTGACAGCGATGACGCGACGCCTTTTAAGCTACTGACAAACGGCAAGAAGAATAAAAAGGAATACAATCAGGAATGGGCATTGTTACTACATACTGATCCTAACGAGAGCTTTCAGTGTTCTGGACGAATACGCCTAAGCTTGCATCTAAAGCCTTGTTAACAAGCGATTCAAGATGTGACGTTTTTTTTTCCAAAATGTTTGAAACTACGCCTCGCCAAAAGCGTCTGTTTTTTTGTCTCCTGCCCACATCTCTGCGAGGACCGATAACTCTTGGGAAGCTTTTCTTCCGCTGGTGCGTACATCTTCGTTTTATTCCTCATATTCCTCACCGTCACCGGTAGCTATTCGATCATGGAACAATCTTTCTGATATAGCTATTACCTTAACTGATTCTGAAAAGTTTCTTTCGCAAGTTACTGACAATTTCAAGTGTTTAATTATCATTTTTGTGGCTTATCCAGTCTGCCGGCACTGCTTTATTGTCTGCGGTCAACGACCTCCTTCAACCTTTTGTTGCGCTTGTCTGAAGTTTAGGCGACTCTCCGATGCCATCTCCTAGCTGTGTTTCATATCATCCCCTTTGTAACACGCGTCAAATAGAACAAGACTAGTTATAACCATGGACCAAACATTTTCTCGTCTCAGTCAAGCTTTATAGACGGCCACAGTCATTAGCTCAGCCATGCCACCCTGATGTGTAATGCCCCCCCCCCCCCCCCCCCGTTAGTGGTTTCCTGAGTTATAACTTTCATCCCTCTATGTATTTGCGCATGGCGAAGCAAGAGCTTTTAACTGGAAGGTATGGACATGACTAACGAGATAAAAATGTCGGCTCCAAGTAAGCGGGAAGAACGTTATCTCTGAGCTGCCATGGGTTATGAAGCTAGTTCCAGCAGACGCAGTTCCTGAACTTCGTAGTTCGGATTAAAAAAAAAAATACGTGGTTAGCCGGTGACGTTCTAACTTAAAGCGAAGCCTCTTTATAAGGAAAATTTTTTCGACCATCAGCCGCGGGGTTCGGTCCGCTGAACACGAGATCGAGGGGTCGATTCCGCAAATGTGGCTGTCTTCCGGTGGAGACGAAATGCAAAAAAAGAAAAATGACCGGACGGTTACCTTTGTGGTGATGCGAATTACAGCAATAGCTCGGGTGGAGCAACGTGGATTCTTCAGTTGTTGATTTCTTTATTTGATTCCTCACGGATTTCGTGGTTAGGTGTTAAATAAGGGAGTGGGTGTTACCTGGTAAACACCTGATAACTGTAATGGTAAATACCTGATACCTGATTTAATATCTGCCGCGGGTCCTTGGACCTAAGATATTAAACTTATTTTTTGAATATGGCGGAGTGCTAGACGCACTCTGGCACGGGTCGGCCCGATATCGCACTGCCTCCGGGATCGGCCCTGGGCATATTAGCGCGGCGCGTCTTTTCTTTCACTCTTTGCTCTCCTATCCTTTACCCCTCCTACTTTCAGCACGCGGCAGCGAGCGTGGCTCGGCTTGAGCTAGTAGGCAGGCCCGTGTCACTTTCCTTTTCCTTCTTCCTCTCAGAAACATCAGTCAGTCAGTCACCTGGTAAACAAATATAACAAAAATCACGATGAAATTACTTCTATGAGCCGCTTGATTGCTAGTGAGTCGATGGTGGTGTCATGTTCGGTGGGCAGGCCATTAAAGCTCCGTACTGTGCGCAGGAATAATGACTGCTGAAAAGTCGCAGTATGAACTTGTGGGGCACACACTGCATTACTAGCCTAAGCAATGCTACACTGCAATGCTAGTCTGAGTTTGAAGTAACTCTGGGAAAGAAGTGTGGGATCTGTAGGAGTGTGGGAGTCTTTAGTAATTGTGGGTGTGAAGAACGATGCCAGGAACTTGGGGGACACCTATTTCAGTCATGTGTTGGCAAGGGGATATCATTCGAACTGTTTATGCCTTTGCTGGAAATTATTGGTGGGGCTCATGAGTCCCAGGTTGCTCAACCAGAGCAGTGCTCATCCCCAGCTATTTCCATGGCCCACATACCATCTACCACGATTGCAGGTGGAGGCTTCGCACAGGCGAACCTGGTGTGATGACGTCACTGCCTCTCTGCTGACATCACGTCCCTCCAGCTAATCCTATTTCTCATCTTGTGACATCACTGATTACGTCACTGCCTGCCAGACGATGAGGAATTTTCTGGCCACCGGCTTTTTGCTTCAGTGAGGCTTCTATGCTATCGAATAATAAAGTTACCGCTGTAAAAGACAACCATATGCTGATAAATCTGTGTTTGTTAGACTTTTATGGCTGAAGTTTATCGGGAGTCCCCACAACGGTGCGCCTTATGTACCAAACAAGATACACATCTATCTGACACTAAAGCAATAATTAATTATCTAGTATTCTTTCTCTGGTCATCGCCTCGGCCCAAGCTATTTATATTCTACGCAAGAATACTGCGAAACACTTTCATAAGGCCCCTTTTCGAATAATACTGCGTCTAGTAGAACAACATGCCTTGACAACCACTTCTGAGCTTTTGTGTAACTGCACTTTTTCTACGCCCGGCTGAAGATACAGGTCCGAGAAATATTTAACAGACATATTTCTTGCTATGTTCTTGGTTTACCTGTACGCACTTACTGCCCACAGCTCCCCCGTTTAATTACTTGCATTTTCTTTTCTTTTAATCATTGTAATTCATTCTGAATCCATGTAGGACAACTAATAAACCTGCTTCTTGAGTGTCGACTTAAGCTCTCTCGTGCCTAAAAGCTCGACTGGTGTCACCAGACCAACCGATGTCTAACAAGGAAGCGCACTGGTGCTGGCGGCGGCGACCTTTTGGATAATAGCCCGTGCAACGAATGTTGCGCCGGGCTTCTTAGCAAGGCTGTCTCAGATTTCCGAGCACGTATCGTTCCTTGCGAGACACCAGCGTGGACACCACCACGCCCACCACTACACATTACTGCCGCGCCCAGGCGTATACAGCGGGCACTTGCAGCACCGCCTCTGCCTCACGGCGCTGGATTGAATTTCCAGGTCGGATTCCGTTTCTTGCGCGGTTGCACACCCTATTTGTCTTTGACTAAACGGGACGCTCGAGAAGCTGTTATCCAATGACGGTGTAGCAAGCGCAGTCTGACAAGAGCCAATTTGTCTAAGAAAATAATACGCGTGGAATGCGGACTCTGTTGGCGCTGAAGGGACGGAGTCATTACTTCGGCGAATAATGGCCCCACGAGGTCCCAACAGGTTCGCTGACAATGGCACCTCGTACTCCGAGCAATTTTTTTAAAGCCTAATGGCAGGAAGTGTTCCTCTTTAGAAAAAAAATTGTGGTAGGGTTTTAACGTATACCTAAATCCAGTTGACGTGCGAAAGTATTAGTTTAGACTGCAGTCTAAACTAATACTTTCGCCAACCATGGTTGGCTCACAGTTTTGCTTTTTGCTTTGCTGGGTCGTCAGCACTTCTGTTGCTGGGCACGGGCGGCATGGGCTGTTGCTATGCTAAGTTTGGCCATGGTCACCCTCAAGGTCACCCTCCCATTGGCTACAGCTGGCGCGACGCTGCTCCGAACTAACCCGAGCTTACCCGAGTTACTCGTAGGCTTCACACAAGATTCTTGGTTGGGACCGTGTTAAGTAATGTGCTTTCGCACTAACAAATTGCTGAGGAGGCGTTCATGTAATGGCACCGCACGAGTTTGACTGCTTGCTTTGAAGGGAGTCACAGTGGCCGCGCATGTGTATATAGGTGGGGTCATATTTAGGGGGCAGAATTGGTAACGTGACTTCTACGTTGTCACGTGATAATGACGTCACTGAGCCCAAGCAGGGACAGCTTTGGGGCAGCAAGCTTTTGCCAGTTGACACTGTGGAAAAATAAAACGACGAAAACTAGGATTCCCTGATTCGGAAGACAAAAAGACAACGACGACGTGATGGTAGTTGCGTACTGAGAGAGCCCGCGAGAAACGCAGAAATTGATCGCCTTCACACAGGACTGTGGTTCCGAAATTTATTTCTTAAACAAGGACAACAACAAAGCGAATGGATGGAAACCAACATCGACGATGACGCATTTTTGGGGTGCTGAAGCATTGAAGCTATGAGAGACTGGTTCGGTTGTGACAGTGTCCTCCCCGCTTTACTCAAAGATTTGCGGAGCTAAGTTTCTGTATGTTGCAGTTAGCGCACCTTGGCCCGTTCTTGTGGCATGAACGATATCTATTTTGAGTGTTACAGATGTGCGTAAGAAATTAAGAAGGAAAATAACCAAAGGTTCAACATCGCCGACAGATCACGAGGCTCTGTAACATTTTCATTTTGTAAGATATAATAAGGCCAACGGACATCAACACAATAATAATTTTTGAAGCTAAGCTATGTCCAAGGTGTATAGCAAGCTATCATGCTGAACAAAGTCAGCCCTATTTTTCTTTATCTGCGTGGTTTCACAGACCTCTCACCTGTGTGTGCTGCGTGATTCTGATTAGATAGGTGCTCGGTTTGTTTTTCCATCGCTGCCGTAATCGCAAAGACTGCTACGAAATCCAGATTTCAGCCGTCACCTCAAATTACCAAGTCTTCAAATCTATTTTTTGTGTGTGTGTGTGGAAAAAAAGAGCACCGTTTCAAGGACTACCACATTTTTTGTGCCTGTTTGGAGCAAAATCAGTACTACCAGCTGTAGGCGCCCAGGAGGTCACAATACAGGTGCAGACAATATGACTTCCTTCTGCGTATAATTTTCTAACACCCTTAAGAACAATAAAATAAACTGGAGCGCCAACTGCAATAGGTCGATCCTACAAGCTAAACACGAATACGCCTATGGAGGGGTAGAAACCGAGAAAGCTGTATTCTGGCTCTACACTCTAAACATTAATACGCCTATATCGGAGTAAAAAGGGGTTAAGCTCTCCTCTTAGCCTTCTTTTATATAAGGGTGGCACTACAGGAAGCTTATTCCCATTTTTTACTCCTTTCTGTTTCGAGTGTATTAAGCCATGAGAGCGGCCACTCCAAGGTTCGCATTGGTCACGCCCACGTAAATCAACTCGACGCCTGCCGCGACGGCTCACTAGCTTTCACATTCGGCTGCTCATCCCAAGGTTACGGGGTCGAATCCCAGCACCGGCGACCATTATTCAATGAATCAAAATTGCCGATTGGGAGAGTTGGTGGGACATGATTCGAAATGACCAGCGCGGAAACAGACGGGGACACGAGAAGAAAAAACACTGGCGACAGGACGGACGCTGACTAATAGCTCTTTATTGTCGAGGAAAACCCAGCACAATATATGCCAAAAATCACGTGAAAGTCAGGGGGCCAAAGATCACAACCCAATCCACAGTCCTCAAGGGGCGGCCAACACATGTATGATGACTGTGGATTGGGTTGTAATGTTTGGCTCCCTGACTGTCACGTGGTTTTTGGCATATATTGTGCTGGGTTTTACTCGACAATAAAGAGTTGTTAGTCAGCGCCCGTCCTGTCGCCAGTGTTTTTTCTTCTCGTGTCCCCGTCTGTTTCCGCGCTGGTCATTTCGAATCATATTCAATGAAGGCGGAGTGCACAAGACAGCCATGCGTTTTGTGATGTCAGTGCATGTGCGGTGAAACGCAAAAGGTACCCGTATACTGTGCGATATCTGGGCCCGTTAAAAAAAGAAGTCAGGTGGTCGATATTAGTTTCTAGTCCCCCGCTACGGTGCCTCTTTCTGTATTCTTTGCTTCACTCCCTTTTTCATCCTTTCCCGCGCGACGCAGTTGAGGTGCGTACCGAAAGTGTGGCAGTTACTGCGTCTTTCGTTTTCTCAAAATCTATATTAAAGACCCCGGGCCGTCGAAAAATATCCGCCTGCTGAGAAAATTGTATGATGCAATAACTCACTACAGGCTTCGTCATAGAAATGAACAATTTGTACGATATGGTATGACATCTTAATGACAAATGTATGATTTTGAAAAATTGAATGACATTTGTATGATAATTTTCTACGATTCGCGTGATAACTGCATGAAATTTGTATGACAAACTCTACGAGTTTATGGCATCATACAACTTTTTTCAGCGGGGCGCGTGATAGAGCCCTCCACTGCGGCATCCGTCGTAACACAAGCGGAGATTCGAGATATTAAACACCACATAAAGTGCCACATATCTTGTGACTGACGTCTTCTCGGTCAACATAGATACCACTACTATTGGCTTAGAATAAAAGTGGGAGTTTTCAGTCGCAAAAAACTACGCCGTCGGTGGCATACTTCACTGTGGAGAAAGTGCCTAATCCAGCTATCGCTCTGAAGAAAAGTAACAACAACAGCCATTCACAGGGGTGAAGCGAACCTCAACGGGCGGCGGCGAAAAGGCGTCCCCTTCGAGCCCGGAACAAAGGTCCAGTCGTGAAGAAGAAGCAGGGCCACTCTCCTCGTCGGCCATTGTTGTTGGCGTCACTATTGTTGTCCTTGTTTTCTTTTTCAACACTTCTTTGCTTCTTGTTTTTATATTTGTTCACCTCGGGCGCTACGAAGCGTGGCGCCGCCTCTGAATTACGCAAGATTCAAGGTAGAGGCCGTGACAAGCGGGGGGGTAAAAGTGCCCGCGCCATCTCTCCTGGCCAACTCCTTGCTCATATCTCTCCATTGTTCGCATATAGAGGAGGCGGAAGTACGTTCACCTGAGCAGCAGCAGCGATGCGAATCCGGCCGGAGAATCGTTTCGTCTGCTCCGAAGCGCTTTGTCTGCTTCGGCCGCGGCCATTACGTCATGCCTGCTTTTCTCTCTATTTTGATTCGTGCGAGCGCTTCGCGCACCCCCCCCCCCCCCCTTTTCGGTTTATTTAATCTTCTTTCTTTAGCTCGTTTTCTTTCTAGCTGTTACGTAACGGCTTTTCTAAGCCTGCGTATTTAACTGTACGTCTTTGAAGTGTTTTGAGTTGGATTTGTGAAGTTTTCCTTATTGTCTGCTCTATTCGTTGCTTTGCGCTGTACTCCCCGTTTCGGTTATCTAATCCATTATGCTCTTTAATCTCAGTGTGATTAATATCGGATTTATTCTTTCTCTTAATGCGGTAATCTTATAGAGGAGTTAATTTCAGACTCATCTTTATTATCTTTTAATTATTCCTCTCTGCATCTAATAATTCTTGTTGCTTGCCGTTGCACGGTGTGCCCTTTTGAATGTTATTTTAACTATAAAATTTATTTTATTCGCTTCCTGCAAATTTCACAACAGTTTTCTTACTTCCTGGATTCCTCGTGTACGCTCAATGCTTCTTTTGCTTATTCTTTTTTTTCAAATCTAATGCTGTCTAAGCCTAATATCCAATTTTTTAGCGTCTCTAATCCCCGTTCAATTTTTCTGCCGTTTTAAGCAATTTTGAGCCTTATTTAATTTTCTTCCTTTTTGTGTACGTAGCCATTACGCCATGGAATTAAAGCTGCGAGTCTTTCAAGTGCCTTGGCTGACATTCATATAACTTTTCTTATCATGTGCTCGTTTTAATTTTTTTCGCTTGTACCTTTCCTTTCTCCTCCTAATTTGCGTTCTTGTCCTCACTGCCAATTTGTTGTTTTTAGTTTTGGATTTCTGAATTTTTGCGGCTCGCCGAACGCTTGCGACAGAAGCCCACAATCAAGCGCCGCTGTTGCGTAAAAAATTCCTTTCCTTGGCAGGCTCCTTTGTGGAGCGAACTCGAGTAATGAGCTTCGTAGGTGAAATAATTTCAATAATGGCGTTGCGATTGTCTTGAGCGAAATCCTGGGGTTTAATATAAGTGCTGAGATTTTCTCTCTGATTTTATTTTGTTCATGGCATAGCTTCGATTGGCAGAACGCGGATGGGTAATGAGCTTCGTATGTGAAAGAATTTGAGTCAAGTCGTCCCAACGATTACTTGAGCGATTTCGTAGCCGAATATAGAATATCGATAGTTTTTTATCTTCATGGACTGTGGTGCTAGAGAATAGTAGAAAACGCTGAGCGCAGTGCCTGCACCTCCTTTCTGGTGTAGGCGTACGCTTATAACATAAATCAAACATTCTGAAGCTGCGTTTGTTGAACTAATTTATTTGTTTATTCAGAACACTCCTAAGGTTCTTCTGACGAGGTTATTTTAGAGGGCAGAGCTGAGAAGGCGCAAGAGACTAGACGGAAAAATGAAACATATAAACGGCAATTCACAATATATGCGGCACTTTCAACATACAGAGAGTTTGCAGCTTTTAAAACCTTGAAACTTACGAGGAGCTTTGAGGTCTAATACTAAAAGAAAGTGCTCACTAGAACACGAAAGAAAGAGTGCCATTAGAAAGCCCAAAATATGAACAAAATAGAAGCGACTAATTGAACCACATGCCAGTATCTCTTTTTAAGAGTTGGTAATTCTTCGTTAATTTTTCAACTGTTGTGTGCTACAGTAGGGGAGATATAGCATTATGTAGTACTTGCACCAACGTAAATAAGCGTCGGCGATAAGCTTGCCATGGCCTGAAGATAACTAGTCCTCGCGTCTATAGCTGCATACTGAAGAATTAAATGTGTTCTGTTGCGTATTCAGAAAGCAACTGCCCGCTAGGAGTAACACATTATTTATTAGGGGACATATCGGAAAAAAAACAGGTGGTTACATTGCTTAGGTCTTTCTCTCAATTTCGTACTAATGTGCGCAGGCCGAATCATTATTAAACAGGCATTTTGTGAGCAAGCGTGACAGTGATTTTCAGTATAACTGAAAACGATACACTTTGTTCCTTTGTTGCCGTTCTTTTTGCAGACTATTTTTCCTGCACACAGATAATGCTCTTAATGCTTTTTTTTAATTTCCAAGTAAAATATTAAACAGGATTCTGGAGTGCTAACTAAGTGTTCCGTTTCATACCGGTCGTACTAATATGCGAATTCGCTGCCTTCCGTTCTACTACACCTCCAGTATATTTTTCGTGTTGGGTACTTTTGCTGAACTTTATTTCTCCTGTGCAGACGCCTGTGATTATTTGACTTCCGGGAAACTCCGTTTGATAGACCTCTGTTCTCATATTCAGAGACCATGCCTATTAGATACGATGACGTCAGGCTGTAAGTTAAAAGAAGACCCGCGAAGGCGTCTCATTTTTTTTAATTTTCTTCGTGAATGGCACGTGTGTAATTTAGCATAGATCGATACAAGCCTGTCATTACCACTGCGCATTCAGTAATAGCAGCAGACGTTTAGCACGCACTCTCAGGCACTCTCAGTACTGTCCACGTGTTCTAAGCCTACGTGACAGCACGCACAAAGAAATCTAGAAAACACCCACCATGAAATAGAACAGCCCGAAAAATGCGCAGCTCTGTACACTCTAAACAGGAATACGCCTATATGGGAGTAAGCAGGCAGTAAGTTGTTCTCTAGCAAACTCCCTTTTAGAAAAGTGCATGCGCTGGAGGGGAGTTTACTCCCTATTTACTCCCTTTGGATCCGAGTGCTGGGATCTTATTACTCCCGAATGGAAACCGTACTCCGCTGCAGGTGCATTCCCGCGAACCCGTTTCCTCGGTGATGCATTTGGATATGCGTGGCAAGTGTGGGCGAGCGGTTGCGGCGTCCGAAATAAGAAAATATGACCACCATTTCCGCCGCAGTCCCGCCCCCCCCCCCTTTCCCCTCCCACCTGCACCCGAAGAAATGCTCGCTTCCGAAAAATCGGTGCGAAGTAAACACGCGAGCAACAGCAGAAATAAACAAACTCAAAAGATACATCGTCCACCTCCGCCCCTTCCACTATACAGCCAGCGCTGTATGAACATAGTCGTCCGAGTCGAAATTACCTGTTTAGTTTCCTACCGTTCCAGCTTTTTCCCTTTCCTGGAGAGCTTATTCGTCTCCGAGTTCTCTACACCACACTAAGCCAGGAATGGAAAAAAAACTAAACTATAGAAAAGAGGGGGGAAGAAAAGAGGAGAAATTCGCAGGTGAGTCTACCGTTCCTCCTTCGTTTCACATTAGGCGGGCTAATTCGAAGTTATGGCGGGCGGGTTTCGTTCCACCCCAGGTACTAACGAAAATGGACGGCTTCTCTGCAGTGCGCACCTGACTGGGAGGATTTACGTCGGCGGAGAAGAAGAGATTCTGAGCCCCCGCATGGGTCGTTGGGAGTCTGGAGGGGTTTTATGCGGCCGGCAGTTCAAAACGCCGCCTTCAAAATGTGCGCGCCACACTGCGGAAGGTATAAACAAAACGTATACAGAATACTGCTTACTTTTAATCCCTCGGCGAAGGTTTCTAGTGTACCTCAAGCCAGAAGTGATTAAAACAAGGTGAATAGATATTCTAGAGCAAGGTTGGCTGATAATAAATATTTTTCTAGGTCATATGTTTAGGAGAATCCCCCAATGTGGAGTAGATTTGTAATAAGGAAGTAGTCACTCATTGGCATCCACACCAGCACAGTTGTACGCATACAAAAGAAAGCTATACAGACTTTCCTTGTATAGTTGTCAAATTTTCTTGTATAACTGTATAGCTGTCCTTGTATAAGCTGTATAGTCTGTACGTTAAAATCACGAAATACTACAAAAAATACTTGTAATAAGGGAGTAGCGACTCATTGGCATCCACTCCAGCGCAGCCATACGGCTAAAGAGCAAAGCTATACAAATTTCCTTGTATAGTTGTACAACTTTTCTTGTATAGCTGCATAGCTGTCCTTGTATAAGCTGTATAGCGTTACGTTAAAAACACGAAATACTACAAAAATATTTGTAATAAGGGAGTAATTACTAATTGGCATCTACCCTCAGCGCAGCCATACGGATAGGAAAGAAAGCTATGCAGCGTTCCTCGTATAGCTGCATAGTTTTCCTTCTATAAGCTGTATAGCTTTCCTTTGTAGCCGTACGGCTGCGCTTGGGTGGATGCCAATCAGTAACTACACCCTTAATTATTACAAATATTTTGCAGTGGTGGTGGTAGTGGTTGTTTATTAAAATAATAGTAAAAAGGAAGGAAAAGATTTTTGCTAGTCCCCGGCATCTGCCATCGATACTGAAGCACCTGAGCTGGGGCAGCGGAAATAAAGGATAGCAGGCAGAATGGAGAAATGAATATTTTGTAGTATTTCCTGATTTTAACGCCTCCAAATAATAGCCGATGTTGCAGCATAGCACATTCGTCTGCATGGAGACAAGCACACGACAAAAATGTCCCTGTCACGGTGACAGCAGGTGCGCGATATTTTTATTTATTTTATTTATTCAATACCGCCAGCCACCTTTTGGTGGCCAAGGCAGGAGTGGAGATACAATTGCACAGTGCTTTGTCAACAACGAAAAAAGGGGGGAAAAAGGCCTGTAGGCAGGCAGCAAAATTTCTGTGAACAACTCAAATAATGGACGAGTAACAAACACTCTACATTAAAATTAAAAACAAAGCGCGACAAGGGCAACACTTCAGAATCGAACCAAACACCCTAACTTGACCGGCTGGGGTTGATTGCAGATAAAAATGTTTCGACTGAAGATAAGGTGACCACTTCGCGAGGTAACGCATTCCAATCTGCAATTACAGAAAATGCTCTCGCTACAACCTGAGGAAAAGGGAATTTTTCTTGCACTTGGGACAACATTGTAGTGTAATATTTGACTGCAAAGGTAAGCATTTCAGGGACTAATCAGTGCAGCACCAAATTCAGTCGTCGAAAATAGTATCCCTCACACCCTTTGTACTCCCCCCTGGCTTGGAATGCAGACTTCAAGAAGCACGGAGAGAGCGCTTAGGCAGAAAATGCGTCGAAATTCATCTTTGTTTACACCTCGCCTGTTGGCCTTTCGAGAGCGGAAGCTTCGGTGGCAACATTTAGTGCGAAAGTGCTTCCAGCAGCAATACCCGGGTTTTAGCGGTGTATGTCTGTGTGAAGCCTCTGAGTAGCAAGTGCAGCTGGATCACCGGGCTATTGGACGCTTCAACCACGCTTTGATTACGCGATGGCGTCAACCTATAAATTGAGGTAGTTATGCACTTTTCCTTTTCTCAAAACCAGAGCAAGCTACCCGGGTTCGAACCCGACCGCGGCGGCCGCGTTTCGATGGAGGCGAAATGCAAAAGGCGAACGTGTACTGTGCGATGTCAGTGCATGGTTAAAGAGCCCCAGGTGGTCGAAATAATTCCGGAGCCCTCCACTACGACACCTCTTTCTTCCTTTCTTCTTTCACTCCCTCCTTTATTCCTTCCCTTACGGCGCGGTTCAGGTGTCCGCCGAAATGTGAGACAGATACTGCACCATTTCCTTTCCCCAAAAACCAATTTTCATCTTAAGATCCCCAGGTGGTCTAAATTATTCCGGAGCCCTCCACTACGGCACCCCTTTGTTCCTTTTTTCTCTTAGTCCCTCCTTTATCCCTTCCCTTATGGCACGGTTCAGGTGTCTGGTGATATGTGAGACAGATAATGCGCCATTTCCTTTCCCCAAAAACCTATTTTCAATTTTCAATTTTCCCATTCATTTTAAGGCAAAAAAGGTGCATAACTGGCCCACTGGATAAGTGGTCACCTCAATCGCACTTTAAGGTACGTGGTGGTGTCTACCAGCAAAACGTGCTTTCGCACAATATTTCGTGCTTAGCAATGGTAAACCGACACGCATCCCTCGCTGGTAATGAAGCAGCTCACAAACTGGCCCGAGGTCTCGCTTTCCGAGCTGGAGGTAGCACCGAGGGCTTCACAGACAGGGATCGTCTTGTGCGTTACCGAGAGATTACACATAACAGGCTCAGCAGGACTAGGTAAGCCCCCATCCGACAAAACACTAACCAAAAGCCAGGCCACCACTTGGCGTCGCCTGCAAACGAGTGCATTTCCGAACCCGTCGATGTGCAGCCTTTATTACCCGAGTCAATATTCAGATTTCTTGTAAGCTCTGTAAAAATAAAGCAAACCTTAATCATATCCTTTGGAAATGCAATCTTGGCCTTCCAGAGGGTCGAAAAAAATAAAGTCGCTCGACCAATGAGTGGCTTTGCAACTCATCTCTAGTTCAGAGATCCAATTCTAGAGGCCGTCCGACTGGCCGAAGCCGCCGCCAGGAGTCAAGACCTCTTGGCCGCCGTCGAGGCGGGGAGCCTAAAAAACTCCCCTTTATGTTGGACAATAAAAGTTTTGCAATCCAATCCAATCGAGCTAAGCATCTTTTTGAACTATGTTAGAGGCGAAAACTCCCGCGTTCGCTTTCTTCACAAAGACTATTGTGTCCGGGTGGTCGTAAGCCAAGAGATTCACGTGATCAAGGGAGCATGCCTTCTTGAGAATGGGCAACTATTAGTAGCCAACGTTGAATGCGGTTTTGCATTAGATTATGGGTGCACCATTGTTTCAGATGCACGCATCTACGTGGAACAATGTTCCGCATAGAACCTTCGTAATTTGCGTACAACATTGTTTCAATACTTTTACCCAATTTTATACCTGAAACACAGTTACACTCATTGAAGTGGAATTTCTAAAAGCTTCCATTCAAGTTCCAGCTACTAGCTGGAACAAATGTGGAACCCGAGTATGAGTGGATCCTTGCCACTTAGGCAACTTCTGATGGTCGATGGATTGTTTTGCGAGCAAGCAATAACGCAGGCTATGATGGGCGGCTTAGTGGAGGGCTCCGGATATTTTCGACCACCTAGGGCTGTTTAACGGCCGTCAAAGTAGACTTTCCGTTGAGAGGAGCGACCTTCGGTTGCAACCTATAAAAGCTACATCGAGTAAATGCCATGACCAGCTACCACAATAGACGTAAAGATTAAATACTTGTGGCAGAAGGGAGTGTATGTGCATTTGAAAGTGGTCTACCACAAAATTAAGCTAAAAAACTCAATGGCGTGCAATGAATATTGAACAACTAATGTCACTGATTAGTATAGAGGACGTGTAAAACGGGCCACATACTCTGAGCTTACATATACAAGAGGGTACTGTAATTAGCACTTAATTAGGAATCTAAACAACAGTCCCCACTCTCCTAGACATTGTATGCGTCATGACTCCTCCCCCTGAGCGGGCAGTCTGTCAACCTCCACGGCCATATCTGCGGTCTGTCGATTATGTTCACGATACTAAATAACAAAACCTTAAACAAGAAAAAGTTACTACGAGACAATAAAGAAAAGTAGGGGGACCTCGCGTTGTCAGGAAGCTCGCTACAACTGGCGCTATAATTCACAATCCCCGCCCCCTACAGACCCTGTCCAGAGCGCTGACCGTGCATGCCACGGAAGGCAGCACCGGTCGACGCCGACACGCCGATTCGGCTTCACGGAGACCGAGACGGTAGTCATTAGAACCATTACGCATCGGCGCCAGTCTGTCAGTAGTGCGGAAGCCTATAGATGCAAATGAGACCCTACACCGGCACGCGCCGTAAGCGCCAATTAGACCTCAGAGCGAGAAAGAGGGAGACCCGCTACTGGGCACCAAGCAGCGCCGTAGAGCATGTTCCTGCTCTCGTTACACACGCCAGGTGCGCTCAGATGGCCGTTCCGATGGCGGGAGGCTCGGGTTGCCGCAATGCTAATGTTGACCGAAGCCCGCCCATAACCAAGGTAGCGCCTTCGATCGTCGCCTTGCCGCGGGGCTGGAACCCTCCCAGGTGTCGTACGACGGCCCCTCCCAATTGCGGCGAGACTCTTGAGGCGTGAAAGCCGTTCACCGATGCTATGAGCCTCGAAGGGAACTTCGAAGAAATCTGTATGAACGGCGGGAACCGGGGTGCGATACCGCGGGGTGCTTGCCAGGATACCGCTCAAAGACACTTTCCACTGTTTTGTGTGCGCCCCGCCGCGGTGGCTCAGTGGTTAGGGCGCTCGACTACTGATCCGGAGTTCCCGGGTTCGAACCCGACCGCGGCGGCTGCGTTTTTATGGAGGAAAAACGCTAAGGCGCCCGTGTGCTGTGCGATGTCAGTGCACGTTAAAGATCCCCAGGTGGTCGAAATTATTCCGGAGCCCTCCACTACGGCACCTCTCTCTTCCTTTCTTCTTTCATTCCCTCGTTTACCCTTCCCTTACGGCGCAGTTCAGGTGTCCAACGATATATGAGACAAATACTGCGCCATTTCCTTTCCCCCAAAACCAATTATTATTATTATGTTTGTGTGTGCATGTGTGCGTGCGTGCGTGCTGTGCGTGTGTGTGTGCGTGTGTGTGTGTGTGTGTGTGTGTGTGTGTGTGTGTGTGTGTGTGTGTGTGTGTGTGTGTGTGTGTGTGTGTGTGTGTGTGTGTGCGCGTGCGTGTGTGTTGCGTGTGTGTGCATGTGCGCGTGCGTACATGTGTGAAGGCAATGGCTCTTGTAGTCTCTAAGAACGGTTAAGTGAATATGGCAGGAGAATTACCGGCATTGTTTATATTAAACATAGACTTGTATCTTGTTTCCACGAAGGAAACCGCCCCACCGCTTTCAGATTTAATTTTACACACCTGTTCCCAATGTGTAATTAATTCCACTAGTGTATTGAAAATAAGCAACGAGTTATAAGAGGTGCACTAATGAACCACCTAAACGTTGGGTAAAAGCGCTGCAGAAGTGCATTCTCATCGATTAAATGTAGCCATGTCTTTCTTTATGAGGTCTACCTGTGCTAATCTCTTTTCCATACCGTGCTGCGCTGTCCACAATTCAATCTTAGGCCTTTTCGTTAACCTCCGTGCTCTCAAAGTCAGCCTGCAGGTTCGACTTATCCTTAAAGTTTCCATGTCAGCCTTTTCAGAAGTTACATCAATGCTTCAATCCCACAAGCCAAAACATGAATGAAAGACCGTATGCACCCCAGCTCGTGCGGCTGAAGCCCATTTAGATACAATTATAGTAAATGAACACCTGAAAGTGACAGTTTTTTGTTGCGGCACACTAAGGCAAAAGCAGCCCTAATTTTCCACGTCGTTCCGCCCGCAAGAACTCCCTCAAACAACAATCACTGCGATACAAGCTCGGCGCCTAACGTGATGCTAGTGGCAGCTCAATGTCGTGACAGTTGCCGCAAAGTCGATACGGTGGTTTTGTGGACAGCCTTGCCGGCACTCCGACTAACAACGGTGACTAACTGACATGCGGTACAAAAGCTGACCGCAGAAGAGCGCCGTGATTGACACGTTTTATAATCTCGGCTTCATGGAACAGAATTTTACCTTTTGAACCGCCAAGTCACGACGAACGCACTGCAGCTTAAAAGTCAGCCGAGGAAAAAAAATATAAAGCAACCAGCGAACGAGGGCCGCGCCACAAAGATATACTAAGCGGATTTGTCAAGCACAGTTCGACATGTGGCGAACATGTTTTTTTCTTTCTATTTTTGTCCTTGTTCGAGAATTGAAGCAAACGATCTCTTCTTTCTATACTTCATTCCAAGAGTACGCACTAAATGTTAGAAAGCCTTCTCATTAAGTGACATGTCGTAGACGTCTGATGAACTGCGCTTTTTCTGCTGATGACGCCGTTTCTGCTTTGCCATCCATTTTGAGGACGTGTCAATTTTTTCGTGTGGGAAGGGGGATGGTGATTTCTCAGGCATTCCATTGCCTTTTCCCTAATCTCCCAGACACTTGCACTTGCAGATTGTCTGGATAACGTTCTTATCTTATTAATAACACTGGTTGATGTCAGATAGGCTCTAAGCAAAATCAAAGCAGCAGCTCGCGGGAAACATTCTGTGGATCGTTCTCCTGTACGCGCCGATAACACTGAGTAGCCCTGTGTGTCGCACACCTTTTATGATGGCCCAATAATAAAACAACATAGTTTTTACTTCCTCTTCACAGCGAATAGTGCTTCCTGCGTCTCTTACGCCTTTCTCGGGAATTTCGGTGGACGTTTTATAGCCTTCGATTGCTATGAGCTGCATTCTTGATAGAGTTTCATTGAATCTCAATACAACTTGCCGCCGCGGGAATGAGCGTGATATGAAAAGAGAACTTGACGTCGTGGGTTTTGGCATCGTCGCTACGACCGCTGGAGGCGAGCTATAGTCCGCAACAGCTGGTTCCTCACTTTACATTCGTTTCTGGCAATCACGTTACCTTTTGCCATAGTCACTGCGATTATATTCAGCGAAGGCAGTGAAAAAAGCTTGCGGCTCACTTTGGCGAGCAGACAACAAGCTTTCTGTTAGGAGTTCCACCATGAAAATGGGGCCGCCTAAAAGCTACTACGATTACTAATGATGCCTCATCTATCTTTGTTCTCGCTTTTTGTGCGTACCAACTAATCACCTAATGCATGCACACCAACCACCCATTTACATTACCCCCCCCCCCCCCGTAGCACACACAAACACACTGGGCGAGGAAATTTAGTGTTCCTTTGCATGCATGGTGTCCACGACAGCTTCTTGGTCAAGGAGTACTTGAGACGCTTGATGAGGTCATTCTCTTTACTGTACTTTTCATCCAAACAGCCCTCAGATATGTACAGTTACACCTCGTTATATAACGAAGTCAAAGGGGCTCGGTTATTGCTTTGTTATAGCCGTAGCTTCGTTATATCCCGTGTTGACCGAGCATCCAAGGGGAATCGCAATTCCTTCGTTAAATCTATTATTTAGTTATAAACCGTCTCGTTAAAACGAGGTTCGACTGTGTTACATTATGTGGCTTGACAGAAGTATGCGGGATGAGAAGCACCCGAGACGCTTAATGGCAACGGTGGGGCTAAAACCGAGCTTCTCAGAGTTACGACGACACCTACAACTCTAGGCACGACACGAGACAAAAGGCAGAAACGAGTGAAACAAGACACGGCAAGTTCATAGACACGGAAGGTTTCTTTTTCGACCGGTCTTTCCGAACAGTAAGGCAAATGATAGTCTCCTCGTGACTACTACAAGCCCTTTCTCCCGCCTTCTCCATCGCTGTCTTACTTGAGACGTACGGCTCGCCCAACAAGGTTTTAGATTAGGCACCGGTGTGAGCGAGCCGACTTTTTTGGTTCGTCGCTCCACCCACAACAAAGGCTTCCCATATCACCCGTTGCTTACCGTCGTCCAAGTGGATCACCCTGCCAGCACAAGCTCGACTCATACATGGAAAAAAGTAAGAAAGTAAGTGAAAGAGAAAATAACACTCATTGACTGCGGTCCCTAACGAAGTTATATTGTGTCGCTTAGCAGGCCGGCAGCAACAAGCCTTCACCCACTCTGACGGCCACAATGCACACCCTCAGAGTAGTGAGCGCAGTGGGAGCCAGAAGCGAGGCGACAAGGCCTGTGCCCTACTGTACTTACATCTGTGCGCAGGTTCTAACGGAACATATGTCTAGAACGTTACATGTGTCTATATATAACGAACCTGCCGCAACTCAGAGCACGCGCGCCACCGAAGCCTCGCCGCCAAGGCGGCGGGTACGAAGCTTAGTCAGAAAATTTTTTTTCCGTCTCTGATCCAAGTGGCGGCCCCGAAGCCCTAGGAGACTTCAGCAGGAAGTCGACGGGGCCCGGCGGGCCGCACACATGTCATGGCCTGCGCGGAACTTCTCATGATGGCCCTCTTGGGTAAGCTCCCGGTCCTGGTACTTCGGTGGAACACGCTGGGTCTGTTTTGTGGGTTTTCGCAGCCATGCTTAAATGGTCCGCGTGTAAGAAACTTTAGGTTATAGTGTAAGTTCGCCCGAGTCGAAGAGTCGTTTGGTCGTTTGTGAGAATCCTTGCATATTTTTCGCATTGAACTTTCACCCCGTAAAAGGAATTGATATTGCTTTCTGTTGAAACTGGATTCTGCCGCAAAACTCGCCTCTTATTTCTACAGCGCTAAAGTGTGGCGTGGGACAAAGCACTCGTTTCATACCTAGAACAGAATGACTTCAGAAAAAAAAACTGGCATGTAATTAGAATTATACCGATAACATCGAATTGGAAGCTAGATTCTTTTCATGGAACGTCACTTTACCGAAGTTGCTTTCTCGGGCAGTAATCATAGCGTGAAAACCGCCTCCACTGGATAGTACGTGAGGAAATAATTCTGCAAAATACATGAAAATTGGGCGTATTCAGTAAGAGGAACTTGCTAAAGTAAGACAATACACACTGCTTAGGCTGCTTGGCTAACACCAGAATTACTCTCTCTCTTTGATCTCCCCCCCCATCCTCCCCCTCTCGCTCGACCGAAAACACAACGGGGAACCATCCAACCATTCTGCTTTGTTGATCGCTTACCAACGTTACGGATGAACACGCAACATCGAAACCCCAGCGGCCTTGAAGAGAAACAACATTACTTCAGAACCAATCGTGATGTGGCTGGGAAATTCGTCTTCACCAGCGCGACTGATCCCTTGGTCCTCCATGAGCAAACCAAAGGCCGGACTTAGCAAGCTGCACCCAGGCACAGAACTAATTGAGCCTGAAATATCGCACTTTTTCCCGAGCCCCATGAAGATAGACGCACCAGAGGCTAAGTTCCAAAAGCCGCCTTTAAAAAAGGGTCGCCAACCGCAAAAGAAAAAGAAGGGTGGCGAAGGTCCAGGAAAAAACAAAAAGAAAGGCAAAGGCAAGAAAGGAAAGCGGCCAGGCAAGCCGAATCGCAAGAAACGGCCTCCGCTGTCGACGCCCCGAAAAGCAGAGGACAAGAAGGAGACAAGTCACGACCCGAAGCGGACGACTGCTCGCAGGGCCATGTCGACGACAAGCGAGGCGAAGAAAGATGAGGGAGCCAGCACTCCTAAAACAAAAGGGCATCATCACAAATCGACGACGCAGGAACACAAAGGTCACGGGCACCATGGGGGTGGTGGTCAGGGTGACACCGAAAAGCCAGGAGGAACACATCATGGCAAGAACGACGGCAAACACACGACGTCGTCGCTTGTGTGGACGGCACTGAAAGGACTGTCTTCGATGTTCACGACCGGGGACCGGGAGCAAGGATCCAGCCATACAAGGGAGAGTGGATCGTCAACAAAACTGTCTTCGAAGCACCACAAACCAGGCCACCATAAGCACAGCAAAGGGCATTCGACGTCTACAGCTCACAAGACGACGGAGAGCGCCGCTCATCGACATTACACCCATTCAACATCGAAGGCGACGGAAGCGAGTGATAAAGGCGAGGTCACGACGCCCAAGAAAAAGCGTAAGACTGAACACGGACGACCATCGGCGTCATCACATCACCGCAAGACGACTGCGACTCAGCCGCTCACGTCGAGTTCATCGGGCGTTACTAAAAAGGATCACGGCGGTAGAACAAGTACCAAAAAAGAAAAAGAAGATTCTAGCCAACTTGGCAGCTCTCCGGGGCTGTCGCCTGGTCAGGGTCCGAAAGAAAACGGCGGTGGGACACACGCAACTAGTAGGCATGCACCCAGTCGGACCCATGGAAGACACTCAAAGGGACACAGCATGAGTACCCCAGTATTTGAAGCCACGGTAGATCTGACCACTGGAAAAACGAAACAAGAGCGCAAGGACCCTTTGAGTAGCTCCCTCCCAAAAGAGAGAGCATCTCCCAGCAGTCTCTCCTGGGGCAGAAAGTCGCGTACGACTGCTCTCACTATGACACCGAAGTCAGGAACGGAGTCCGAGTCCGACAAGAAGTCGAGCGGAGACACAAAAAAGTCAAGTCTTCAGACGACAGCGGCAGGAAAACCGGAAGGCAGTAGTACCACCCAAAAAGCATCGAAGGCACGCCGGCGACGTCACCACAAGCATCGCCATCGTCGCAACCGCCATGCTGACGACCGCAATCGTCGCCTGGGGAAGGGGTCACGGGGGACGCCGCGTCATCGACCCAAGGCCGGACTGCAGCGGGCGAAGTTTAGAGCGGCAGAAGATGAAGAAAAACTTTCAAAGAAGTTACCTCTGATGCTGAGAACTGTACCCATAAAAGCGCCCGAATAATGAAATCGATGACAATGGGACCACTTTCGGCCCGCAAGCAGTAATCCGTAAGCATTTATTCTCTTCCACTAATCAGAGTTAGACTATAACTTCGTCCAACCTAGACGGTGCGCGGTACTCCAGGTCTTTCTTTTTTATCTTTTTCACTCCTTTCATTCGTTCTGTTAGACGAAGTTCAAGTGTTCAGCCATGATCGAAATGATTATCGCGCCTTTCCCTTTCTCTTAACGGCCTCTTTCACTTAGCCTCTGTATATATGTACGATGGTGCATGCCTCTTCAAAGGGGGCTTTCAGAACGACATTGTAGTCGAAGACGGGTGCACTTATTATGGCATACATGTGGCCTCTGCGACAAATTATTAGCCAGCGGCTAAAGCAAGCGACGTGAACAATTAAGGTGCTTTTTTTCCTCAGCGAGACAAAGCCATTTGTGGAAGAATTGTGAACGAAACGGAATGTCGAAAGTATCTACAGTCGAAATAGGTGATGTTTCCGTAGTAATTACGTGAGCATGAAGTGCCGGGAGTGTCGACACAATCTTTCCGCTACCAAATTTGTTATAAAATATTGCATAAGTATCTTAACGCTCCATCCTTACACGAATGCTTCATCCCTACACGCGTAATATCCGGAGTGCAAGTGTATCTTTCTTGTGCGCGTATTTCGTGCTTACAAAAAGTATGAACGAATGAAGTGCTGTGACGCGCTGCTGCAATTATAACCTTCCGACAAATACAAGTTTGGCCGTAAGGAATGTCGTGTCAGCTTGCTCAGAATCGACTTTAACATGTGTTGTGATCAAGCTCAATGCTATAATGGCACTTATTTTGCGGTTGGCTAACCTTCTAATTGTTCATGCAGGCACAACGGCGAGAGGCGGGCTTCAAGAGCTGACCTTGTGGAACTCTGGAAGAGGCTGAAAATTCTCGATGATAACTTCGTTCACAAAGAATGTGGCTGTGTTAATCTGTGTTAGTTATCACACTGTACAGCGACGTTTAACGAACTAGCTTGGAATTTAATCTGCATGTCAATGAAGCAAGCATCAAAATAAAAAGCATTACCTTGCTGATAACTGCGAAACCTACCAGTTCCCGAAATGATAGTGGCCGTAGCCAGCGTTTAAGGCAGCTCATGCGAGATAATTTTGCGACCTTGATCTAACAGCGAAGGCTTAGCGCTATGGCTTTCTTTACTTGTTCGGCAGCTTAATCTACAGCACAAGTGCAGCACGATTTTGATCTAATTTTGTATTCGCTAAATAAAGTCCTCCTAAATTTCTATTACCTTGCTTAGATGAGGTATCTCTGATGCCTAGTGGTTTAAGGTAGTTGGCCAGGTTTTTTTCGACCTCATAAAAAGGTCTCAAGAAGTGGTTCCCCGCGAACTGTTCTTCCCAGGGAAGTATTTTTCTTTCTTTTTTCACCTTGCATCTCTCACCCGGGGCCAGGTCCAATGGCATGCCTTGTTGTTGAGTTTTCTCTTGTAGGCGAGGTGTTCGTTGCAAGCTTCCTGCTTTTAGGGACACCGTTGTGTTTTCAATAAAGCCTGCTTAGGCGACAAAAAAAATGATCCCCGAAGGGTAGTCTGTCTTCATGGCGTCTGTCTGTTAAGCAATACAGAACGTAACGTCACTTTAATTGGTGTACCTCGGAGTATTTGGTGAAAGTCACACGGCTTCCAATGGGTACTTAACATCAGGCCTTGTTGTATGGATGCCACTTTATCACTGACCAGATTGTTTTTGGAAGCAAAGCGCAGTGTTGTAGAAAGCACAATTAGCACCGTCCGCCTGGGCTATTGGACGGCGAACTTCGGTGTGGAAAGCACTTTTTAACAACAATAATACTGACATTTGAGCTAGTCGGTAAAGCTGTAGATACCATTACGTCGAGTTTTGTGTCAGTATTTTACAGTTGTGTTTTCCGACCCCTAAACGTCTGTCTGCACTCAACCACACATTTCATCTAACTCGTTGTCAGATATCTCCCCGAAGGCGTCTAGAGGCGGTGACAGAGACGCAACGAAGACGCAGATAAGCAAATAATTGTCACTTCCGGCCATGTGACGTCACTTCCGACCCTAGGAATTATGAGCTTGACGAAGCATTTCTTCCCGATGAGCCTTCTGATGCTATTGCATGAAACAGATGGCATGAAACATGGCGCTGAAACAGATTGGGAAGTGATATTCGATGTATTATTGCTTGTTTAATTAGACTGCAGTTGCAGATGGCACTTCAGCAGAGCGGAATTACTTCTTTAGACTAATAAACATAAATAAGAATGGAATCCGTGTAAAAGGCTGCAAGAAGCATCATGTGACAAAAACCAACGTGAAAAAAGAACTAAACAAACGCAAAGCAGCCATACGAAATATTCCATTTCACAATTGAAGTTCACAAATATCTACAGCCAGTGCATATCTTTCTGGTGATCTGTGCGACAAGCTGGTACCCCATTCGCAATGTAGCAGTTCCTAAACGCTCGGAAGCTATAAACGCTTTTAAACTTTTCAATACACATCAGAGAATCGAGCTACGCACTTGGTATTGTGCACATGTGAACAAAAATTCGAAATTAAGAAAATCACACATTGGTCACGAGACATTTTCCTTTTTTTTCAAGGACACCATTACATTGAGTTAAATATTCATCTCGAAATAAAATGACCACGTGCTCTATTTGTGCCACGGTAGCGCAAATTACAACCGCCCTCCGTTTCCCAACTGAGGACCTTTAACAGCAACTAACGTTAAACACAGTCGACCAAATCATGCCAAACCCTGCGGCCCCAACACTTTTGCGAAAGGCTGTACAACGTACATTGCACGAAATAGCAACTTATGTGTATGACAAATACTGCTCTCTCGTCGACCTTTTGCTTACCACATAAATACTTTCCGCAGCTTCAGGTATACTTCTGAACACGCCCGCGAAAGCTGGGAAGGCCGGCATTTCTTCTCCGCAGCTTCTTTGTGTACTACACGCGCCCGAGCGAAAAATGCACTTATTTCCAGTGCACCAATGCAGCCAAGGCTCACACAACATAGTTTCACCTCTGCATTGAACTTCGCGGCAACGCATTTGCGTCAGCACTGTAGAGGTCGTTTGGATAACAATTTAGAGCAAGCCTCAACTGGATAACAACAAATACCACACGCATCTTTAAGAGAGCACACTGGGTGCATTACTACGTATAACATATGTACACGATGACGCAGGTAGCAGGCTGGGTTATGCAAGCTGCGCAAGTGAGCTTAGAAGAAGAGGACAGTGTAGAAGAGGAAATGGTAGTACTTGAAGATGATTGGGAAATAAATTAGGCGCCTCACTTAACCCATTTATGCCTCTTTTCTCGCCGTTTCTCCTTCTTAAGAAGGAGCGTGTTGGAGGTGCCTTTGCAGCATCTTGGCGTGGGCTTGAACATCTCCATATTGCTGTATTTTGGCGCCACCTTACATAGGTACAGGCACTGAACTGTTGGTTCCGCCGCTCGAAATTTGCTATTCGAATCACTCGGGCTGCAGTGATAGTTGTTATACGGTATTGCCATTTCTGTCTCTGTCGAATTAAGACCACCCCTTATCTTCAATTGTCTCACTTAGTGATGCTCTACAAGATGTCTTATCCCGCACCTTTTTGTTTCTGTTCCTTTTTTATTTATTCCTTCCGAAGCTCTCTGCTAATTAGCTTCTCTGTGCCTCCCGATTCTTGGCCGATTTTGCAGTGTGAGTATGCAGCATTTACTTTTTGTACCATAATCATATCCAGCATCGGGAAAGAAGCGTGAATGCATCACTGCAGCAGTCGCACACAACCTCACCCATATATTTCGGCATTTTTTTTGTCAGAGAAACTTTGGAGTTGTTGCCGAGAAATCGCCTTCACCTTTTGTCGTCGTGAAACGCCGCGTGGAGATCGCTGATATTGAAAACCGGAAAATAATATAAAAAACTCAAAAAATTAATATAATATCGATATAACACGGGCGAGAACCGTCAGCCAATTTTCTCCCAACCCGGGTCCTTTTCAGCCGACGACGGCGCCACCGGTGTCCGCGCGCGACGTTTTAATTAAAACTTCTCTCTCGACCCGACTCCGGCTGCGGCATCCTGGAAGGGACGCACGTTGAATTGAACTTTTGTTTCTTTTTTAGTTCGTGCTCCCGTCTTCTACCACCTCGCCTCCATTACATGGGAGCGGCACCTTTTGTCAGGGTCGCATCCGTACGCTTCGGCGGTTGACGAAAATAATAATAATTATTATTATTATTAAGAAAGGAAAAAATTGGTTTCTGGGGAAAGGAAAGGGCGCAGTATCTGTCTCATATATCGGCGGACACCTGAACCACGCCGTAAAAGAAGTGAGAAAAGGGGAGTGAAAGAAGAAAGCAAGAAATATTTGCCGTAGTGGAGGGCTCCGGAGTAATTTCGACCACCTGGGGATCTGTAACGTTCACTGACACCGCACAGCACACGGGCGCCTTAGTGTTTTTCCTCCATCAAAACGCAGCCGCCGCGGTCGGGTTCGAACCCGGGAACTCCGGATCAGGAAAAAAAATTGAAAGTAGGTTTTTGGGGGAAGGAAATTGCGTAGTACCTGACTCCCATCTCGGCGGACACATGGTCCGCTCCGTAAGGGAAGGAAGCGATAAAGAAGGGAGTGAAAGAAGAAAGGAAGAAAGAGGTGGTGCAGTAGTGTAGGGCTTCGGAATAATTTCGACCACCTGGGTATCTTCAGCGTGCACTGACATCGCACAGCACACGGGTGCCTCAAAATAAATAAAAATTGGTTGTTGGATAAAAGAAATGGCGCAGTAATAATAATAATAATAATAGGTTTTTGGGGAAAGGAAATGGCGCAGTATCTGTCTCATATATCGTTCGACACCTGAACCGCGCCGTAAGGGAAGGGATAAAGGAGGGAGTGAAAGAAGAAAGGAAGAAGAGGTGCCGTAGTGGAGGGCTCCGGAATAATTTCGACCACCTGGGGATCTTTAACGTGCACTGACATCGCACAGCACACGGGCGCCTTAGCGTTTTTCCTCCAAGTATCTGTCTCACATTTCGGCGGACATCAGAACCGCGCCGCAAGGGAAGGAATAAAGGAGGGAGTGAAAGAAGAAAGGAAGAAATAGGTGCCGTAGCGGAGGGGTCCGGAATAATTTCGACCACCTGGGGATCTTTAACGAAACGCATAGAGGCCCGTGTGCTGTGCAATGTCAGTGCACGTTTAAGATCCCCAAGTGGTCGAAGTTTTTCCGAAGTCCTCCACTACGACACTTCTTTCACTCCCTCCTTTATGCCTTCCCTTAGGGCGCGGTTCAGGTGTCCGTCGATATGTGAGACAGATACTGTGCCATTTTCGTTTCCCCAAAAAACCAATTTTTATTTTATCTTTACCATGCACTGGCATCGCACAGCACATCGGCGCCTTTTTCGCTTCGCCTCCATCAAAACGCGGCCGCCCTGGTCGGGTTCGTACCCGGGAACTCCGGCTCAGTAGCCGAGCGCTCTAACCACTGATCCACCGCTGTGGTGAAGATAAAATGAAAGGCAAGCCCCTTTTCGTCGTTTATTGTCTAGATGGCGCTAGTAGTCTACTAGGACCCACTAGCAATGGCTGATCACAATAAAAAAATTGATAGAAAGAAGAAAGTAGGTGAGGAGAAAGGTAGCGAAATTGAAAGAAGCAACAGACAAACTCAGGATAGAACTTACGTTATTAATTCCAGGCGAACAGTTACATACACGCCGAGGGGAGAGTGATTTTTTGCTTGGCGTTTCCACATCTCGAAAAGAATTGCACAATTTGTCGCGCGTAGGGAAAACGCCGCACGCACACGCACAAACAGGAATAAATAAGCGGCGCGGTGAACGGATTGGCCGACCTATGTTTTGCGCGGCTGCGGAGTTTGAAAGAGACTCTCCGACTGCGTACTTTCCGGGCTGTTTGGGAGAGAAGAGATTAGCATATAATTGAGTACGACTGCACGCTTTTCCGAACTCTTGGTGAGCGTGCATCAAAGCTTAAAAGTTTGCGCTTCGAAGATTCAAAGCGCTTTGACAATTTCGAACATCAAACGCTTCAAATCGTTCGTGCGCAAGTATACAATTGGCGGCGTCCGTGGCTGTGTAAGCGTGCATGGTGCGCGGTTTTTAAGAATTCTCGCCGGAAATTTCTTCTTTGCAATTGCCTATTTGCTCGGAACATATCTTGGCCTATCGCTCGCATCGTCGCGTTACCTTGGGTTCGTAGTTAAAATTAACGAGATCCTTTCAGCGAGTGGCAAGCATTTTCAGCATACTTTGCATTCGTGAGAAATAATTAGGTGTTGTTGCGCAGTTCACCGGTACAACATGCAAATCCCACATATTTCATTCCATGTCATTTATTTACCCTAAGGGCCCATAACAGGGCGTTACATTGAGGGGGGGGGAGAGAAAAACATAATACACAACAGCAAATAAACATAATTACAACGTACAGAAACACTCGCACTTCTGTGTAAGTGCATAAATTGACGATGGAAAACAGATATTAAAGATAATCATGACATATCTGCTGACAAACTATAAACACTTTGCAAAACGAAGTGGTACAGCAATCAAGATAGAAGTAAGAATGCACACATTATTTTTTAATGTGCCAGCTGCCACATATTTCTCAAGTCTATGAACTGAACTTTTCAGGGCTCGAAGTCTAGGCAATCTCTTTCGGTAACCGATTGCATTCGTTGAAGGCTAAGGTAAAAATGGAAAGCAATTTCCCTTGTCATGGTTCAACTTTGAGGTTACGGTCAATACGAGGGAAAATTAAAGAAGCTGATGTAATAAGCGCTGCAGTGCAAGTAGTCGGATTATGACAAATCGCATGGAAGAACAAAAGCCGGGATATTTTATGCCTGCTATCTAAAGAAAGAATGTTGAGGTTCCTTTTAATATTAGAGATACTGGCGCTCGGTGAATATTTGTGTGAGATTAACCGGGCAGCCTTATTTAGTAGAGATTCTAGCGAGTAAATAATATATATGTGATGTGGACTCCATATGAACGAGGCATAGTCTAATTTAGAGCGGACTAATGAAGTATAAACAAGGAGCTTTGTGTCCCGGTTTGCTTGATGAAGTGAGCGACGAATGAATCCACCCACTCTTTTCTTCCCAACTCCTCTTATGGCCAGATGCAATAAATAACGCTATAAAAATATCCGACTGTTGTGTAGGTGTTGGCTAGTATATGTTTTCAACTGGAACAGTCCACGATAAGTCGGGAGTTAAGTAGACATCGAATTGCGTGACGATGCCACTGACTGTGCAACGTAGAGTGGTTACGTGGAGAGAACATTCAAAGTAATTGCGTTATCTATGACAGGCATTGTTGTTTGGATTTGCTGTGATGGTTTGTTTCGCGAACACTTGGGCCTCCATTTCAACTTCTGAAATCGTTTACACTCAGATCCCTGCCCGTCGGCATATCCAACGATTCTGGACAAAAGCACTTTTGAACAGGAAAGAGTTTATGAGCGGAAATTTTTTAACATATTGTAAGATTTAACTGTCACAATAAATATATCTGTAAATCTCCCGCCGGCAGGCTTGCATTTCTTTCCTATTAACGTTTTTGCTACCGTCAAAAGCGTTCCGGATTGGTTTTCTATGTCAGTCCTTACTGGTCGATGTGAAAGAAAGAAAAACTCGAAAAATAATTTGCTAGGCATCGGAAAAATGGACCATTACATTTGAAATTTCCGTAACAGTACCCA
Organism: Amblyomma americanum; assembly: GCA_030143305.2. Lineage (NCBI taxonomy): Eukaryota > Metazoa > Arthropoda > Arachnida > Ixodida > Ixodidae > Amblyomma > Amblyomma americanum. The sequence continues at coordinate 302,945 of JARKHS020005110.1, read as the reverse complement.
AAAATTTTTCAAAATTCAAAATTTTTCTCCAAGAATGCTGGGCATGCCTATATCTAGCGACCATGGGGGTGCGGTTATAAAGTGTTCTTTAAACCAGAGACGACTACCTGAATTAGAAAGTAAGAAAAAGAGCAATGATGCAACTCAGTACCCTATAGTTCTGAAAGAATAATACTAAAAACAGAACTGGTTGTGTTGCAGCTTGTTTTCCAATCAAATACCAGTCGCAAAGCGGGGTGGGGGGGGGGGGGGGGGGGCGACGCGCCAACGACGTGAACAAAACGTTTATTTACAGCAGACTTGTAAAAGAACACACAAGCGGTAGCAACAACGCCGAATCGCAGCCAGCGGGCCATCAACATGGCAAGAGAGATCGATCAAACAAAACTAAATACAAAAGCAATGTAAGAACTCGACGACGAAACTGCGCCGTTCGCTTGTAAACACTGCTCGTCGGTTATTCCCTTGTCAAAAGAGTCAAAGAAAACACAGCGGAGACGACACAGCAAACAACAATCCATATCAAAACACTTTCAAGGAGTAGACAGCCCCCTCAGGGACGGGGACAATACGAGAGCAACACACTGGAAAACTGCGTCGTGACAGGGGTTGGGTAAACACCGCCTATTTACCTAGATAGCGTCGCCTGATGCGCCCCAGTCTAAACAACGAGCGCGCCGCTCCGATATTGCCGACGGCTTTGTCTCGCTGCGCTCGCTTGTCAAAAGTACGAAGAGTCCCGCATGGCAATAGGGGCCGCCCACTGGTTTTTGCAGACGATATCAACGGACGCAGACGACGGATGATGGGCGCGAGTCGTGACGGTATGCGTGAAGGTGTGGCTAACAGACCATGGTCGGCGTGCAGAACCGACAATGTTATTCAGTAAAAAGACGACAAGAAAGCGCGGTATATTTACAAGAAGGTGGTGAAATACGCTGGGGCTCAGGGAAACTGCGCCCAAGACACCAGCATTGCTGTGAAGCCCGCAGATATTGCAGACGGTGTATTGACACGCAGACGAAGGTCCTCTTAGCATAGCGCGTATCGATACCACCGTCCGCATACCGCACCCGCCACCACGCATGCGTTGATTAGTCCTGACGCGGCAGGCGGGTACGCTGTTGACAGGAACGTGGCGCCATCTGGCGCCACGGAGGGCGATCTGCGCATGCGCAGTGGTGGGGCGCGGCCGGCGGTAACCGGTAGCGGTGGCGGTACGCGCTATGATAAAAGTATCCGATAAATGATGGCCGTTGCCGTAGCACTACGCAGGAAATAAAAAAAATTAGGAGAGGAGCTTATTTCACCGTTTCTGAAGCCGGAAGTGAGGGCTCCGTCGTGCTGGTCGGGCACAAAACCGACCAATCAGTGAGCCGAAAGCGACTTGCGTCGTCGTTGCTATAGCAAAGCCCGAGCATGCGCAAAGCATTTTGGGGCAGCAGCTACTTTGGGAAACCTCTCGGCCGAGTTTGTTGCAGGTAACGTTGTCATGACTACGCTCCAAAGAATCTCAGTGCGAAAAGAGCGACGTGACTTCCGGCACGCTTTCTGCAACGCATTTGGAACAGCTGGGGCCTTTCCTATGTTTTCTTTCTTCCATGCGTGGCATATATACATGCGGAAACGCAGGTGGCAGACGACGCGACGGGTGTATCGAGGATATCCGACGATAATAAAAATCGATAGAAATGTTATGCTGCCAGCAAGGATAGAAAAAAAAATACAGAAGAAGGGTTCTTTGCGAAAATGCGACTCTTTGGTGGTACAGCGTTGTGAGAAGGCTCACTGTTTTCTCAGGTGGTACATATCGGTATGCAAACGACGGATCATGGAATCGTGACGGCATGCACAAGCTCGCAGAGTGCACACGACGCGTCTGATGCATCGAGAATGTTCAGGCGAATATGCGGGCGAATATTTGTTCAGCAACGAGGTTCAGCGAGACGCCTGCACTCTTCAGAAAAAAAAAACTTTATAGAAAAAAAAAACGCGCTGCAGTAGCGAGCGCCATTTCTGCAAGCACATGAAGGCACAGGAAGTTGTCGATACTTCGCGTGTATTGAGAACATTGGGCGCAAAAACGTGCATTCGGCGTAGAAGCCCACCTGTGAAGCGCGTCTTCCAATATAAGGCCCCTTGTTTTTGTAACGGATGCAAATCGAAGTGCACCCAAGAGACGATCGTCAGAAGTTGTAGATATTTACGTGGAAATAGCACCTACTGTAGTCGAGGCATTTTTTTTCTTTAGATTATACAGCGAGAAAGGTTTTTCGCTGAATAAGTGCATAGGAAGCATAGTATGCAAATCCATATACTATAGTAAATATGATATGCATTTTCTTTTCGACGCTCGGTTCGCGGAGACCCCACTACAACTATGCTTCCCGTTTTTGTATACGTTGTGTCAATATGCAAACGAAGGCATCTCCGACGATGCAAAATGCAGATACCAGCGATACATACAGTGAAAACTGTGTGTAAAGTAAGGGCCTAGCGAGGTGATAAAAGGCAGCGCAAGCAGCTAGAACTCTGCGAGACGGTGTCTACAGAAGTTCTGCGTATGCGTAAATAACCGATGCAATCTATCAGTCCCGCGTATGCTGTCACCTTCAAGTTTGCTGCCTTGATAGGCAGAAAAGAAATCAGGATTTCGATTGTTCCAGACGTGATACTTTTCAAGCGCGGCACGCAGCGTTAGGATACATAACGACCTGACGACTTACTTCCAATAGAGAAAACAAGACAGGGGTTGGGCGGGGTTGCGGAAAAATTGATGGTGCCGAGCCGAATAGCATCGTTAGCGCTTAATTCGAACGCTGAAAGCGGGCGCCTAAATAAACCAAAAAGTGACAGGAGATTTGTTCACGACCGGACTCGCTCGGCGCTTTGTGTAGGATCGACGCAGTTGGGCAGCGTGTGCTGTGTGTGCTACTGCATTTCTCGTTTCTGTGAGGCCGGTTCTCAAATACACTTCGCCGAGAGATCCCGATCACTCACGACTTCATCATCCAAGCATGCTCCCTTTGCCGCGCCCTTGAGATACTCAGAGTTTCTACCCGACGTGATCGTTCGTATCGGGCGAGCGGCGCTGGAGAACGCGGTCGAACTGGCTATCGACGATATTACTCGTGAACGCCTTAACAGACATGAAAATCTGTTAGCGTCATATGTGGCTGTAGCGTTCGAAGCGGAATGAATGTGCGCGTCAACTCTAAACAAATAAACTCGCAGATGAACAAGCACCAAAGACGACATAGCAATCAGTTCGCTCCAGACTCCACGGCTCACTTAAGAGCTGGACTGGGAAAAAAAAAAGCCTTGATGAAAACGTGTTCGCGCTAAATTTCCATGCAGAGTGGCTACTACGCTTTTATATTTCATCTAAAGGAAAGCGGGGGTTGTGGTTAAGGATGCGGACAACGGTACGATTTGAAAGTGAGAGTAGCCTGCAGCAGGATGTGTTAAAAAATAGACGAGATTTTGCTTGCACGTCAGTTTCTTGAAAAATAAACTAAAACCTAAACAATTACTCTAAAAAGAACCCACTGAGCTATCAAGGGCTTTGACACATGCCAGAATAGTATCTGATTGGCTCGCGCCGTTACTCCTTGATATCATAAGCGGCCGGTGTTCGACAGGAAAAGTGTCAGGCAACTGGAAATGCGAACTAATTAGCGAGGGATGGTATAGTTGTCAGGAGACTTGAATAATGGTGATTCTTTCGGTTTAAACTGATAAAAACTGACGTGTAACAATAACAGCAGCTAAAGAGGAAACAACAGAATTCATAAATGCGACGGAGAAGCCTCAGGATATACTTCAAGAGTACGCTGTATTGGATATACGGATATAGTTGTTTGCTGTTATTTATAGTTATATATAGTTATATGAATGTATGCATATGTTATTTCAAGCCCTTTCCACGTCCACAGCAAGCAGTAGATATATACAAGGCGTATCTTAAACTTACCAATATATGTCATGGCAAAATAGATTAACGTATATACAGGGTGTATACTTAAAGTAGTACTGATCAAAAGGCGAAACGTGTGTTCGGGATGCAGTAAAAAGATGTCTCGTGCTCGCCTTTGTTAAATAGCTCCTGCACACGTAGTACGGCATTACGAAACAAGTGCTGTGCACGTTGAATTACTAAAAAAGGCGATGGTCGAAATGTTGTGTGTGCAGATCAAATTCTCTGGCTACAAAGTACACCGGCAGGTAGCGACAACGTTACAATGAAAGCCGAGCAGCCAAAGCTTCAATGCAATTATTACTCTTTTTTTTCGCCCCAAAAAAGAAATACTCCACGAAATATGGGTACGTGTGAAACATATTCTGCGGTATATGTACGTTACTTTCCTGTGAGCGGCGCATACGTTGAACCGTCACCGAGATCTCTACGACCTACTGCACAGAACTATTTCAGAGTATCAGTTTGCGCACGTATAAACGAAACTACAAACAGAAATAAAGACAAAAGAAAACGCCATAAACGAATCGGGCGGTTCGATGTGCGGGCGGCGAAACAAAGTAAAAAGAAAACACGCAATTGCACGCTCTGACTTTGAATACGGTGGAGATTTGAGGCGCTGATGTGAATACGCGGGGGGAATTTAGAGGCGGTGAAATCGTGAGCGGTTCGCAAGACGGTGGCTTTCTGTTGCGTTGTGGCGGAGGCAGCATGCATACATCAGCGGTGATTCGGCGCCGAAACACGTCCCTCGTGCAGTAACAGCTCGGTGAGGGGGGGGGGGGGGATAGAAAAAAACAAAGAAATGTATGCGTCAGCGAAGGAAGAAATCCAGGTCGGGTGGGCAATGCAAGGCTCGCGCCCGATCAATCGATCGAAGCGTCTCGCGTGAAGCGAACAAAACGACAGAATTAAAAAAAAGAAATAAACAACTACCGCACAATCTGTCTTTAACCGCCTCTCCCACCTTCCATTGCATTGAGCATAGAATGCAACCACCGTTTTCTCGTGGTGATTGTGGCGCCGATAAACGGCTTCATAGAGCGGGCATTCTATACGGGAATTATATACAGGGTGAGGCAGTGCCGATCAAAAATGAAAAGGCGGATGGTAAACAGATTAAACGGCCTCCAGCCATCCTTAAAGTCTTAAATGAGTGGGGCAGTGCGAGCTATCTTTGCATCGGTTTGACGTTTGTCCTGCACCTGCTCGCCATTTGTTGCGGGCGACGAGCTTTCAAGAACTGCAGGGACGGGGCGAGAAAATTTCTCGAGTGGACGCTTTACAATCGACGGTACTTCTTTATTCCAGTTCCTGTTAGTGCTGAAGAGATATTGCGGACTACTAGAGAAGCCACATAGTGGAGGATTGGGCAATAATATCGGCTATCTGAACGATCCGTACGATATATAGAGTTGGACACAAGGGCTCGCCTTTGGTATTCCACTTCGTTAAAAAAAATGGGACCAGCCGACCTTTTCCGACTACCGTATCTATGGCGTCTTGCTTAGCTACCTACAGGCGTTGCTGCTGATGCAGTGACATGTTTCGGAAATAACAATAAATATTATAGTTGAACTAATACTCTTCTGAGACATGATTGTTCCAAAAGGGAATCTTAATAGACGTTTGCACCACGATATACGCATAGAAGACACGGTAAACCCGTTGTTTCAGAAAATAAATGCATAAGAAGTGACACTTAACGACTTGGTACGTAACCAGTTTGAAATCATAGCGCTACCGACAAACAAACAGTCCACCTGTGTCAGTCGCAGTGTCGTCCCATGAAGATTAAGTAATACGCAATTTTCAGTCCTAAGAAGTCCCGTCATCCTCCCATACACCCACTCCTGAGAAGCTAGAAAGAGTCACCAGAATGTGGGCGTTATAATACGGGCTATGTTTCATAGTTTTGCGGTATTATGAACGGCACGACGTCGTAGGCAAACCGGGAATGGTAGTAGTACTTGCATCAAGCGCACGGGCCACTTGTAAAAAACGGCTGTGCAAGGGGAAAAATATAAAGTATCTATAAAGGCTTCGCCCTACGGAACAAAATGCAAGACCTTTTGTCCTTTTCTTTTTCCCGCTTTCCCCATATTCGAATCCGCCATTTATACCTTCTCAGACCCGAACCGATCAGAAGACCACATGTCTCACATTCTCGACCATAAATATCCAGCACGTGGGGCTTATCTTTCTTGAAGCACGGGACAACACAGTAGAGACCCTTATGGACCACACGGATGGAGGTGGACATCGACCAAAAATAGGCAGGAGTTTGGGGACGATTGACACCGGCCAGCAGAACGAAATTCCTGCCAAAGCTATCACTATAATATGCATTCGACATAACTGTACTAACTAAGCGTGTACAGTGGCATCCATAACATCGATGATTGAGCTTTCCTCAGAATGCATGATGCGTTAGAAGGAGTAGGCATCGAACGCCCACTAAAGCCAAGAGTCACGATCAAAAGCCTCTTGAAAAAAGTAAACACAGCACTGCTTGTGAGAGAGAAGCTCGCAACGACTTGCTTAGTTCGTCTTTCGTAACACTGCCTCTGCTTCAAAGCCTGAGCGATCGAGATGAATAGTGTGCCCCACTCACAAAAGTTTGAGAATGCCAGAGATGTCATAAACCGCCATTTGTGAGCACAGTGGAAGCTATACTTTTAGCAGTTACTGCACTTGGGTATCAACTGTCAGCAGAGGCTGTGGGATCTTTTGGAGCTTGACACATATCCACGTGTTCTTGTATGGCGTGTACACACATTCTTAGCCGTGTGACTACGTAGTACACCTGTGAGGCCCTTTGGCAACGAATGTTAAATTTAGTCTCACACAGCCACAAATGTAAAGCGAGTGTATCTCGAGCCACAATGAGAATTGTGCAAACCGTTTTGTGCACGAAAGTGAAGCATGACATTATAAGCACACTCAATATCATCGTCATCTTTACTGGACAAGTCGAGTCTGCTGTGCAGGACTAAGGCTTCTCTCAATGACGTCTATTTATTCTTGCTGGGCGCCTGGCGCATCCACGCTCTGTGTACATAGTTCTTAATTAAGATGTTAATTATATTGGACTCAGTGCCACCGTTGACCAAGTTTTTGTTCTATTGGGGCCAAGCCTTTTGCTTTAAAAGATTACCGGTTTTATGTCCTGCGCGTCACACGGCTTGTTCATGTCAATTTCCTGGATAATTTCAGCTAAGTCTTGTAAACGTTTATCCACATTGCTCTATTTCGGTCTCTTAACGTTACACCTGCAATCTTCTTGTATTTGTGAACAATGTCCTTGACATCTGTTTCAAAGCACCTGCCAGTGATCGCGCGAAGTCGGTCAGAAGCCTAGCTCGACGTAAGTCTCTGATTTACTCACAATGTCACACACACAAAAAAAAACTCTCCTTTAAAGCATTTATCATTGACCGAGGATTGCGCAAAGTCGGCCAGAATATCTCGCAATGTCATAAAAAAAATACACGGAACAGTTGTCCAGGGCCGGTGCATTGAAGCATATTTTCAAGATTTGTTCACGACGATAACTTATTAATGTTAGCCCCGGGCTACAAGTTTAAGCGAATATTTATGCAAGAACGCCGCACATAGAGGCAACTCATTGGCTGATTCTTCTGAGCTTCGATACGCACCGAGGACAACCTAATGGAACATTGAAAATTAATGACCTGTAAGTTTCGTTGTGTGCACGGACATTTCAAAGTATACACCACATTGGAAAACAAAAGATAAGTGACCTATAAAAGAAAAAAAAAGACCAAGGGAGAGAAAGTTCACACGAAACCTAGCGAGAAACGATGATACCGATCGCTTGGGAAGCGAGAGAAATTATCCATAAACAAAGAATCGCGTTTTGCGCCCAGAACTAGAGATAAAAATCACTTCCAGAGTATTGTATCGCCTTCATGTTCAATGCGACCATATCGAAAACAACGCTGCGCTGTTGAAACTCCGCTTCTAACGAATGTATCGGGAGCTAGAAATTTCCCTCGGCCTCCCGGACAGACGGTGTAAACCAATCCCCCACACCCATTGAGGACTCCCGGCCAATACAAAAAAAAAATATCGAACAAATTAAAACGCGGTTCCTGTACTACGCGGTCAACAATGAACTCAATTTCGGCGCAGCCTCCCACTTATCTGGGTCGCGCATTATATCTCGCAGGAGCAGACCTGCGCGTGGCTCGTATAAGCGGTAGCTTCCATAGTCACGGCTCCAAATAAGGCGATCGCGGGCGGCGATAACGAGTCGCCCCGGGGAGGCAAAATAAAAAGAAGAAATGTAAAACAAAAATAGAGTGGGAACGAACACGCCTGACGAAGCTACTGGGAGCGCCTGATCGCAGGTAGAAATGACCGAAGGCAGCGCCGCAGCCCGGCCGAACTGCTGGCGGCCTGGGTATGACGACGCACTGCCCGCGGTGGCCCTGGCAGGGAGCGCTCCAAGCACCGTATTCACGCGAATTTAACCATCGTACTTTCCTTTTACACGATTTCATTCCATACCTGGCTATACTGGAAATATACGTCTCCCTGCAGCCTTCGTCAAAAGTCTCCGGGGCATATGGTTTACTTCTCGGGTATGGTATGTAAAAGGGCGTTTGGGGCAACCTGAAGGTCAAAATTTTGACAGAATGAGAAAGAATGCACCATCTCGCTTTTTAAGACACTTTGATGTTGTGGGAGTGGCGTGATGTTCCACTGTATGGGTTAAAGGGGCTGTGAAGGGGGCTCTAATAAAGTTGCGGCATGTCTGGGATATTGAAGCACGCCGCTTCACGAATAGTGCCCAGCAAGGATTTTTTTAATGCGCTTTGTAGAAGCTGGGTTATCTGTAGTTAAAATTTGAATTTCAGCGTCTTCGCGCCTTTCCCTCTCCTCTCGTCACTTTTTGCACGCTGGAAGGTAGGCGCTCCTTCGCCGACCCCCCTCTGGGAGCGGAGCTTCCCGACCCGCCGGAGATAAGCGGATTATTTGCCGCGGCCACGGTAGCTGCCTGACGTCTGAAAGAATCTAACCAATGGCCACCTCTCACCTTGTCTACGCAGATGCGGGGGACGGAGGAGGGTGCGAGCATGAAAAAGTCGCCGGGAAGGGCTCGCCAACTTTGACGCGTGATTGTGGGTCGTCTGCTGCGTGTAGAAGAGCTATTATTTGGCTCTGGTTTTCATGGCAACGAAGTGCAGTGATTAAGCGAGTTAATGTGCTGTCCTCGGAAGGCGTTTCAGAGGCCCTTTAAAAGCAAACCTTGTGGCCCGCAGACTATTCACGAAGGATGTGTACGTGTCTACACGCCAATCATACTGAGCAATCCCGGTTACTGCTGGACAACGCAGTGGGGTCCTGGAGCCCTCCGTGTTTAGAAGGTTGAAGATGATAGTTCCACTCACTTTGAAAAAGATTTGGAGCTCTGGAGTTGAAAAGCGAGGAAGACGGCTCGGCCCGAAATGCTTGGAGGCCTTTATATTCCAGGTGAATGCTCTATACCGCGAGCAAAGTTCAGCCACCCACAACGCAACCTGCCTGACTAGGCAGGTATCTGTGACCCAACACGGACCCCACCGCAGCGATGCCGACGTCCTACTCATGACGTCATAATCTATTTTTTATTTATTGTCATTTCGCTGCGTTCGTGACAGCATAACGAATGAATGAGCATAGAAGTAAGAGTAGTTTCGCTGAATGCACCTTCAGCACTCAAATTATGGCTGTTGTTGTTAGCGTGGAATTAAAGCCTGGAATTCCCTCCTTCCCAGTAGTGCATAAATATTTGATAGAATCGTCACCAGGTGACGATGCAGTCACGTCATCACTGCGCTGGCCTCTGCATGCCCTGCACAAGAATGAGGTGGGCTACTGACGACACCAGCGGCGACTTCGTGGTGAATTCTTCATGGGACAGACCGCGCGGACCCTTCGTATGATTTAGCGCTTTGGGGAAGAGTCGCATGTTGAATGACGCGAGGTCCGAGCTGTGATGTGGATGAGATAATAGGCCACATTTCTTCTTGTCAGAGAGCATCCAGGGACTGGTACCACGGTGGTAGAAGCGGTGTTGTCAGTGGTGGCGACTGTAAGTATATAAGAATGTTATTCACCTTTGCAAAAGAGGATACTTTCTATATTCAGGAGGGTGCTAACACGTTCCAGCTATATCGCTCGATAAAGGTGTTATAGCTTTAGGAGCACCCCCTCCCCTCACCCTCAAACACGAAGGCTGGTTCTATTTTTCAAGGCCTGTTCTCTTTAGTTCACATTTAAATCGTGCGTGACAAGAGCAAGGCTCATCTCAATTGGAGGGCTGCTTGAACTTGCGCATACACAGTAGCTCAAAACTCGGCTGCCGGAAAACCCAACCGGCTAACGCGTGTGGCGACGCTGTGATAACAACAAGAAAACAAGGTGCAGGGAGAGGGCGTAATAAACAAAGTACGGTGACTCTATAGTCACGCGTCTCGCCTGAGGGGCTGGTTTGCGGTAGCGCCGTTTGATTCCATCGACGTGCGGCCGGCCGTGCGATGCAGGAGGCGCGGGCAGCATATACGGGTGCAGGAGCGGGCAGGCCGCACGGCACGCTAACCACAGTCCGCGTGCGGCGCTGATTACATTGTCGAAGCGGAAGGCTGCACTGGCGGTGGTCCCGGTCTCGTGAGAGTCACGAGCTCGCGGTACATAGGCACCCCAGCGGTGCCGCTCTCTCTACCAAATAGTACTGTGCAGCACTTCGCGATGCGGCATATTCTTCAACAGCGCTCTGAAGAATGCATTGCGCTTTGAGCGATTACCTCCACGAGTGATCTGAAGGATGCATTGCGCTCAGATGCACGTGATGCATTCGTCAGGGTTTGAAGGATATTGCGCGTTGAGGCATTTCATACACCAGTGGTCTGAAGGATGCATTGCGCGTCGAGGCACTTCCTTCACCAGTAGTCTGAAGAGAGGCATTGCGTGTTGAAGCATCTCCTTCATCAGTGGTCTGAAGGTTGCACTGCGAGTTCAGACAGTTCCTGCAGGAGTCGCCTGAATGTTCCACTGCGCGTTGTAGTATGGAGCATTGTGCCCAAGCATTTCCAGCTTGTTGTGTTTTTTGTTCTGTACAATACAGATGTGATGATGCGGCATTCTTTAACATCTCAACAAGACAGTTTTCCTTTGTTCTGAAGGCAGAAGCTAACGTCGCTGACCCTGCCATCCATAACACGCTGGTGTTTCAGCACACAGTGCGCTTTAAATCCAAGAAAACCTAAAAAACACCATCAATAGTCGCCGTGCTCGTGGACCGACAGCAGGGTGCAAACCTGCGCGTTTATCAAGCGCCCTTATTGCCGGCTAGCACGCGGTCCGTGTGTTTCAGTGGAAGCCAGTGGCGCGGTGCACTATCATGGCGCCATTGAAGTCACGCGCAAGCCATCTTTACATTGAACTAAGACGAGATGAAAGAAGCTCTCCGGTTGCATAACTGTGCCCTTTGAAAAGTTGCCTACTCTCTGTTTGGAAGAACGTCCGACATCTGTGCTCCGCTCCATACGGCCTGTACTCTAAGCATCTCACCACGGTATACCGATGGTCCTGCTCCTGATTGACTGGAATGCCGTGACTGCAGGCTTTCACAAACGCTGCACGCTATTAGTGAGACCGAGTGTACCGGTCCCTATCTTACTTAGCTTCTGTTGTACGCAGGGCTGTTACAGAACACGGAGGGAGAAACGCGGCGGGTTCGGGGAAGGGGAGTCGAAAGACGGAAGCTCCTGCGGCAGCAGGCCGCCGCCATCGTGCAATCATGTGCGCGTGAGAAATAGACCGTGCTCTCATTCAAGGTCTCGCACATCGTGTGTTTTGTGGATGCGGTGGGCTGCTCTGAATGCGAGCTCGTTCTTAGCAATCCTGTAACGACGAATCGCTGCAGGGCGTGGGTCCTTTGGGCGTGTACGGGTGCGTGGCGGTGCGTGTTAAGTGTGGTTGGGGTGGCCGAGGAGCGGGACGGGGGACGGGTCAGTGTGGTCTGGAAGGCTTGCAGCGGAAGCCGCTCTTTCTCTGAAGAACTCCGCCTGGTTAAAAAAAAAAGTCCAGCTGATAACGAAAAAAACACAAAATACGGGAGAACGTTCATTTTCATGGGCAATGCGGGGAGGGCTAGATTATTCCGCAGTCTAGCTCATTACACTTGCCCTGCACCCACCAGTACGTTCTATGTAGCGTCTCTGAGTCACTTCTGGGTGTGACCGTATGTTGAAGAGCGCACTAAGAAGGGACATGAATAAGGGAATAAGGGCAATTAAGTACAAGAACTGTGTACTAACTAGCTAAAAACGTACCGTTTTTTGGTGCACCACAGTGAGGAACATGGGTGTCGACACATGGACTTGTCTTCGCTTGGACAAACCTTCTCGTTCAAAGGACAGTGCAGATATCCTTGTCGAAACATATCTGAGCGCACATAAGATTTCCTGCTCCTCCCTGCCCCCTTTTTGCTGCGCCCATTTCTGCTGCAAAGATGTATGTTAGCCTCCCCTGCACTCAAACCACTCAGATACTGAAACCAGAAGGGACTAACAGGGCTAACAAGGGCTAGTTCTTTGGGAACTAACGGCGTTCGCCACCGCCGTTAGTCCCTCAAGTTGCACCTTGGGATTACTTAAAGGTGCAATACAAAGGAAAATCAGGCACCATTAGTCCTCCCAAGGAATGACCGTTACTCGCGACGAGTGAGCGGTGCAGGTAGTCCCTGTTTTGGTCTCATAGACGTCACGTAATCGTTTTCGTCATTCGCTGCTTCTCTAACTGCATTTCACTGCTGTTTTTCTCCCGATTCATTCTTTTACCTTCTGCCATTGGTCAGCGCCGCCTTAGATAGTGGCTCCGATGACACACATTACTTTCTAGACACAAGGCGCGTAGATAAATGGCCAAGTAGAAAAAGTAATAAACAGCAAAGGAGTAGTTACCAATTGAAGGTCTGCTTGCCATGCTTGAGGCAACTGGTGACAGCGCCTTCCGCGGCATTTCCTTACGCGTCCGGAACATTGCGAGCCGTCGGCTAGCGGAACTGTGTATGATTTTTCAGAAGTTCATTTCTAGCGCTGAGTCACTGTCGCTTTTCGTGTAGATGGTTCCTTTACCTTCTCCTTTAGCCACTCGCGTCAAGAGCAGGACGCAAGAGTATACGAGTGACGAAGGGTGTAGGAATGAATTCTGACCTCACAAAGCTGCACGCCAGGAGGTTCTCCGCATGGGAAAGATTTATTTCCAAATTACAGTCCCATACTTTACCAATTAGCCTGCACCATCCGAGGTTCTTTAACGACCACTGAAATATCGGTGCATTGGCGTCTTTTGAGTCTCGCCTCCATCAAAATGTGGACCCCACGGCCGAAGATTGTACCCACGAACTGTTAAACACTCCTAGGCCTTATATACTGAGGTATAGCCATGGCTGATGTTACGAATAAGGGGCAATGTGGAGCTATAAACAGCACTGCAGGAAGCATCACACAGCAAAGTGCTGACACGCACATTGAAAGCATGCAAATATCCCGGAAGTGCACAATATTTTCTATGTCCCGTAATCGCGTTTGGGATTACCAGTCATAGCAGAATCTGCAAGGCGACTTATCAATAACGTGCTTAAAATTCTAAAAACGTTAAAGCCAAGGCTCTCTTGGCTGTTTACTTTGACCCATCTGTTTCCTGGCAGAAGACAGAGTATTTTGATCACCAAGAGTCGCCGCTTATATTAAGGTAATGGTTGAAGCGCAAACACTCAGGGAAGGAAAAACTTTGCATGTCGCTAAGGGAAAGAAATTCACTACCCCTTTTGCTTTGGCTGTTCACACTCTGCCACCTCCGGGTTAAGTATTTCATGTCAATACTTGAAATATAAACGGTGCTCGGTCAAGGAAATACTTTGCATGTACCCGCCCTCACGGGAAAAGCCAACCTATGACCTCGCTTTCGTGCTACTGCGTCCCTTTTTTAGGTCACCGCGGCCTGGAGTGCGTAGAACATTGAGGAAAGTGAAGTCGCTGAACATAGTAATCGGCAACTACATAGGCGATCGTGTTCTGAAGGCGGTGTTTATAACGGCGGCTACAAGAAATCAAAGAGCAAGCCACAGGACACGCCTCTACACTTTCACGAGGTCATAACCTTTCGCCGGTTCGTAGAAGAAAAGTTATGCAGATCGCTATCAGGCCGGCATGTAAGGTCTCACGTGGGTGTAAATCTGAGCGAGAAACTCCATACACCCCCTTACAACCTCTCCCTCGACTCACTTTCTCTTACCTTGCATTTGGGATAAAAAATAAGTGGAGTCACGGTATAGATTACGCATAAAACAATAAACGAAATCTAGCCAGATGGTCTATAAGACAAAAAGAAAAGAATTGACAGGCACTGGTGTAAAATGATTCAGAACTCCGGGATGAGCAAGATGATGTATGCGACGCGCATGGCAGAATACAATGTAATGCCTATGCAAGCCCTTGATCACGCTCTGGCTCTTGTGGCACGCCGGTTAGTTTGACCCGCTTTCGAAAGTATCTTGCCGAGTTGGAGCACGGCGGTTTTGTTTTTATTTATTTTTCTTTGTTGTTCCCCGCGTGTACCCTCCATTATCTACTCGCCAAGAGTCTTTCGTCTGCTATGCAACACGCTGATAGCGTCGTCTGCTACGCTTCGCGTCTCGGTCGGGGGTTTGACTTTGGCCGGCTTGCGAAAGTGATTCGCCGTTATATATGTATACGCTAGAGGGAGGCTTTAGCTCGCATTATACGGCTTGTTCCAACTTATACTTGCCGGCTCTGTGGCTGGTTTCAGGCGGTGTGGGCGTGCGAGTTTCGTGCCAGAAATAGGAGCGCGCCAGATCAGTTAAGGACGCAGTACATACCACAGTAGTGGTCGCGTATAAATAGTGCAAGTAAAAAAAATAAGGGGGGGGGGGGGAGCGTCTGAACGCTGACGAGGCGTCTGTTGGCTTTTGCTGGTTCGGGAACTGACGAAGCAAGAACGCACGCAAATTGAATACGGCAGTGTCGGTTAACGGCGTGTGCGCTTATTAAGGAGTAATGCTGAGCAGACGGCAGAGGGTGAGCCCAATTTTCGGAGCCAAGCCAAGCCGGACGGAGTAACCTATAAGCCGGCCGTCTGCTCAGCATTATTCCTTAATAAGCGCACACGCCCGACTTATAGGTTACTCCGTCCGGCTTGGCTTGGCTCCGAAAATTGGGCTCATGTACGGAGCAGCCGGCTGTGCTCGGATCGCAGACGATGAGGCAGGACGCGTAGGAAGATTATTCTGGAAAGGGTAATGGACGGAAAGCCAGACAGAGCCGAAAACGAGAAGGTTCTGGATATCTTCGCACAGCGCAGACGGTTGTGTGCGTGGGTTTGTGCGTTTGTGGCTGTCTAGAGTCTCGTTCGATACAGCTGTTTAACTCTGGCAATTACACGAATGAACATTCAGAATCGAAACATCAAAGTCTGACTCTCTGATTAGTCTACGGTTGTGAAATACAAGAATCGGTTTTTTTCCGAAGTGGCCGACGGGGCTTCTGAAGTCTGCAGTGCTATTTAAAAGGGCGTGTGTGTTTGTGTGCGTGTGTGTGTGTGGGGGGGGGGGGGGTGATAGCTAGTACGAGGTGATTTGGGGGAGGGTGAAACCATTGTCAGCTGCTGAATATTGGCAAGATAAAACCTTCAGATTTAGAAGCCGAGCAACGAAAATTATACCGTTAAATCACGCCATATGCGACAAATAGGAGTTTTCAAAGAATAGCGTGAAGTTAGTGAAAAACAAGCACGTAAAAAACTATTCGTGTCTTCATCAGCTTAGTAATCAATAAGTTGCTAAATGCATTTTCCTAACAACATGGACGCAGTAAACCAAAAACGACAAGTAATAAAGATGTATTTAATGTGTGTCTGACAGTTTTAAAATGAATATGCAATGTTAATAGCTTATTATATGCATTTATAGAAAATAAGAATGCTGCCGAGCGCGTCAGGTTACCACCAGCAACTGAAACCAGAGTTTCTGCTAGAGCATGTGCTAGTTTTTTTTTTCTTCTCCTGGACGATGCGGCACTGTTTCGAGAGTTTAAGAAAAGAAACAACAGCAGGAGCCTACCTGTTGGCTGAATTTGGAATTTCTCGCTCACCATCGAAAGCTTCCCCAGAGTATGTACACCTTTTTTCTTGTTTACCAGTTCACAATTGCTGCCGTTTTGAATTCACAAGTCCTGCCAAAGATTCACAGCATATTTTAGGGGCCATGCCTATTTTATAGAGTTAAATTACTAAAAATATACTTCAACAGAACTTGTCTACGTTTTAGCTCGTAATGGCATGTGCAGAGCAATTTCAGCTGTTCGAAATTACTCGGACAGTGTTAAAGGAGGTAAATAAGAATCTAGACGCGTCAGCTGCCTGAAAACTTTAACGCAGCTTGGCCTTCAAGCGCAAGTTATGCGCGTGGGAAAATAATGGATGTAGGCGAAATGAGTCTGCGTAAACAACCTGCATTTTCGTATATTTACGTCAGTTTTTTGAAGCAGCATCCGTTTTACTCGTAAGTAGGCAATATGACGGGTCGAGCTAATAGATTGAAAGAAGAAAATATGGTTTCTGGCTTCTCTTTTTTTTTTCGCTCGCGCATAAATCAAAGTTGCCATGGCGACTGTTTTCATTTTTCCATTTTCACCCAGGAAATCTCTTGCTCATCAGATTTTTTGTCCCTATACACTAAGCCGCTTTCCAAAAAAAATTCTGATCTTATTTCTCGTAGTTGTGCGACGCACTTAACGGCTGACAGGATTTGATAAATGGTGAGAGAGAAAATTAACGATGCGGGACGCTTGAAAAACTCCAGGAGTAAGGAATAATGTAGAAAAGATAATAAATAACCGAAAAGGCAGTATAAACCCTGAGAAATGACAGCGAAATACAAGAAAAATTACAAATTAAACGGCAACAAGTTGGAGCGCATGACCAGGTTTTGAGAGCCACCCACTGCCTGCTAGTGATGAGGCTAATATATTAGCATCACTGGAAACAAGTTCAGAGATTAAGAACAGACTTCAAAACAGTTATTGCTGGGATTCCTGGAAACCTAAGAAAATGCTGTCATATATTCTTTTAAAGTCTGCGCATGGCCAAAAGGCGTAAACATCGATCCGAAGGTTGCTTTAAAATCTTTATTAGTGAAGGCGATAAAGTAACTAAGATAAAATGAGAAAATTTTCACTACAACAAACGAACTGACGGTGGATGTCAAGAAATTTAAAGAAGGACTTGCGGGCGGAACCAAAGAAAATGATGTCATATATTCTTTTAAAGACCACGCACAGTCAGGAGGCGTAAACATAAATCTGAAGCTTGTTTTAAAATCGTGATTAGTGAAGGCGACAAAGAAATTAGGTAATAAAGTCTCAAAGATTTCCAACAACAAACCAACTGACGGTGTATATGAAGAAATATTAAGAAGTACTTGCTGAGCGGACACGGGGAGTTTGAAATAAAGGCAGCAGCGCGCGTCGCCATATTTCATCTGAGACCGCAACTACGACCGAACCGGAGTTTTTTTTTTTTTCTGGAAGCTCAGAGCGTTTGTTATTTATGACCCAGTCTCGGAGTTACGGCTCATTTGTTATAGGTTTCGTGTGAGGTTTAAATGGGTCGCGGACGTCTAAATCTTATTTGCGAAGCGAGGTCGGTGAACTGCATGTGTACGATTATGTTTTTTTTTTTGCCTCATTACGAAGTCGGGCGAAAGTTTGGAAATGCTCGGAAGGAGAGACCGTCCCATATTTTTTCGCGGAAAAGTTCGCGACCAAAAAAATTATTTTCCAGTGGCGAGAAGCCGTCGTCGTCGCGGAGAAGTAATGATCAGATAACGGCCAAGGAGCGACGGAAAACAATCAGGATCAATTAGTCTCGCTTTCATTTATGATCTGCCACAGTACGTGTTCCAGTTTTCGCATTCAAGAAAGGAAAAACTAGCAGACGCTTTACTTACGTCTTTCTTTGTGCGGTAGGAATTTGGTGGCCTTATTTGAGCGAGAGTATCCGGCATTATAGTTCCTCGGATCATCACTTCAGCTGACTGTACTGTGCAGCCAGTTGAAGAAACGGGGCCGTCTTTGATTGCAGGGGACAAAACACGAATATACCGTATTCACTCGCATAAAGAAGGCATTTTTTCCTAAAAAAATCTCTGAAGACTTCGTGGCTGCATTCATTAGAGCGGGGCAAAAAATTCAGCAAAAACTTGAAGCCGTAAAAACAAGACACAAAGTTGGCTGCTAGAATAATACTGTCACGTAGTGGTGACGGCAGTCGAAGCAGTGAGGAAGACAGCCAAAAGTTCTCCTAAAAGAAAACTTTATTCGGCTGACTTGCGCCCTCAATGGACTGAATCACTCGGCGGCGGCGTAGCAACAAGCGTGCTCGGCGGTCGTCGAACAGAATGCCCGCCGCTGTCGGCCATGCTCAGTTTAAAGCTGATAGCGAACTTTCGAGATACGGCATTGAAAGTTACCAGATCATTCCGGAACAACGTAGAATCAGCTCCGTCTGGACGCGACTCTTGGAGATAAAGCTGGTCGCGTCTTGCATCGCAAAGCAAGCGATCAAGCGGCGTGCCGGCATCTTTGAAGAATGAGCAAAGACTGCGGCATTACTCCCCTCTCAAAAAAGCATCAACCCGATGCATTAAAACAAATAATGTGACTAGCTAAAACGATTGTGAAAAATACCGCAGATTGTAGAAACGCAGCGTCCTAATTTTTAGCGCGCATAATATGGCTTTAGACGGACGACATGGGCAACTTCTGGTCGTACGTGGCGTCACTGGGATGCAGTCGTTCCCTCAGGGACGCCTTCGTAGTCCAGGTCACCTAGCCGACGAGGAACCTTGTAGGGGCCGAAATAGCGGCGCAAAAGCTTTTCACTCAATCCACGGCGGCGAATGGGCGTCCACACCCAGACTCGGTCTCCTGGCTTGTATTCCGCGTTGCGTCTTCGTAGGTTGTAGCCTCTGGCGTCGGTCCGCTGCTGGTTTTTGATCCGTAATCAGGCAAGCCTTCGATTTCTTCTGCGCGCTGAAGGTAGGCGGCTACGTCGACGTTCTCTTCTTCTGTAACGTTGGGCAGCATGGCGTCTAGCGTGGTCGTGGCCTCCCTGCCATGGACGAGCCTAAAAGGCGTCATCTGGGTGGTCTCCTGCACTGCGGTGTTGTAGGCGAAGACGACGTAAGGCAGGATTACGTCCCAGGTCCTGTGTTCGCTATGGCTTTTCAAGTCTTTTCGCGGCAATACTTCATACGGTACAACTCACCGTCAAAAAATACTAAACGCTCTTTCTTCTGCAAGGGTTGCCGTGCTACCGAGTAATAACTTTTATTTGAAACGCGCACGTATACCTCGCGTTGCGGCCCAAAATGCTGTCCTAACCTAAGCCTAACCGCAGAAAACTGCTACAGTCTTTAATATGAAAGAGAGACCAGAGAAATCCTCCGTGACCAGACGTGGTTTCTGTTGGTTCCCGGATTCGTCGCGGAACATTTTGTAGCGAAAGCTACATTGGCCATGAACCCCGCAGTTTCGCGATGCTCGTAGTCCCACCGTACCACGTGACCAACCCGTGACTGTTCACGTGACCAGCCACGGCGTCACCTCCTCGCCATCTGGCGTGACGTCAGAGGAGAAGCCGCGCGCCGCGCCGTCGGCCAACTAGCCAGACAACCAGACTAACCTAGGACTTGCAGTCAATATTAACCAAGGCTAACCAAGCTATGCCTTAGCTTTCGCTACGTATATCCTGGCATAGCCGAGCTAAGCCACTGCCATTTTTTTATTGACCGTTCGTCTCGTATGATGAGGTATAGCAGTGTTGACATTCGACAGATGGCGCTTTATAGCATTACGTAGTTGTTTCGGCGTTCAATTAAGGGGCCTGTTAGGATTCACTATCATCACCAGCAGGCTATGCGTGAAAAGAATGAGGTGCATTCGATACCGATGGGAATAAAAATGGGAGTAATCAGTGAGTTTTTAACCATTACTTCTACTTAGAAAGGCCTCAACTGATACTAGATACAGGAGACTGTTCAAATGTATAGCATCATGGTAACAACTGTGAAAATCCACTTTTTAAGAACCTACACTCTAAACATGAATACACCTATATGGGAGTAAAAAAGGAGTAAACTGTCCTTTATCGCACACACTTTTATAAAAGGGTGTGCGCTAAAGGACAGTCTACTTCCTTTTTTACTCCTTTCTGTTTAGAGTGTAATATTAGACACCTTTGGCATACCGTGTTACCGTTGCGTGTAGTGTTACCGGAGTACCGGGAGCCCGAGCGCAGCCAATCCGCATGCGCAAATCCACATTGACGGCGCCAGTGGCGCCAGGTACCCGGGCAGATGTGCGCGCGCCTGCAGCATCGGGACCAATCAGCGCGTGCACACCAGCGGTGGGCGGGCTTCCGGTACTCCGGTAACGGTAACGGTAACACGGTACACTGTATGCTAAAGGTGTCTACCCTAGGAGCACAGATAATCAGCCCAATATTGGAAATGTACTTGCAAAGGCCGGGCCTACAAAGGACCAGAGTGATACCAGCCATTTCCAATATTGCGTCTATTACCTGTGCTGCTTGGGTATTATCTTGCTTATAGCTTTCATCGGGTGCACTCAAGATCGAAAATGCGTTGCATATATTGTCCCTGCGGGTTCCGATGGCCCTTCTATTACACAGGTGCTTCCTTCATGACTGTAGTATGTCAAAAACAAGTTCATGTCAAAATGTGAAACTCCATATAAATTACGCAAAAACGAAATGCGAATGCCAAGCCCGTATGCTGGCAATTTATGATAGTCAAGAAAAGAACAAAGCGAGAAAAAGATGAGAAAACGTTGAGAATTTGTAAAACAAGAAATATTCGAAAAATATTGGCGCGTTGAATACTTCGGAGGAATTCGTTTTCTAGCTCACATCACCGTTTCGGGGGCGCCGCAACAGGTTCGTTAAATCTCGTGTAATTTATGCAGACTGATTACGCTTCAATTCGCATTTCGCATTCAAGCCCGAACGGGAGACATTGTGGTGACGGATTAGCAGATAGATATTAAAAAAAAATGGACGCCGCTTTCGCGGGCTTTTTGAAGGCAGCATGTTTTTAATCTATTCAAGAGAATAAACTGGACGAAAATAGCCTGGAAGAACGCGCGTAATAGTAAGAAGAATAAGCGAAAACTCACTTACTTTCTCCGATCCAACAAAATAGGCTTAGCGCAGCAGCATCCAATGGTGCCTTCCCACTACATTATGCAAGCACTTTCGTCCCAGACATTTCGTTATCACGAGGCGTGCGGTGAATAAGCAGGACGGAGAAAGTTTTCACTTACGTTTACTTTTAACGTCGGGCATGAAGCTGGCAGTTGTGGAGTTTGTTTTACCCGTTTCCTCGAAATTTTTCGCGTTTTTTTTCTGCGCCTTGCTGGCTCCGTACGATGTCTGTACTATTGTTTACAACAGGCTCCGGTGGACGAAACTTGGTAAGTGGATTACGAAGCGGGCTTTGGGAGGTGACGGGCGTATTGGTGGATTCTCTCGCATAATGAAGCCTATTTAATATGCGATGAACGGAACATTATGGAATTTTAAATTAGCCCCGGAAGATGAAGGCATTAAGTGGATGGCGTAAAATAGGAGAACGGTCTCCCAGAATGAAAATTCGGGCGTTTACGTTGGTTGTACGTAACTTTTTTCATCTGGTTCTGCACCCGTGGACGAGTGGCTTCGAGTAGGGCAAGTCGAAATTTTATTTCCTGAAGTGACGAATGCGAATGACTGGCACTTAAGCATTAAAACTTAGTGCCGAGTCTGCAAGTAAAAGCAGCTTTGTGACATGTGTTAGAAAACTGGCTGCCGATTGATTTGGGGAAAGTCTTCGAAGGATGCCAAAATACGCCGCTACCTACCGAAGCTAAACACGTCTTCCAAATAGGTTTTGATGAGAATAGGGGGCAATCATGCTTTCTAGTAACACGTATGCCAAACTGTCTGTGATAATTGAGCTGCATTTATTGTTTCGAAAAAAAAGTGCGCAATATTAAGCGCTATTGGGGTTTTTGTCCTCCACAGGCCGGTTTACACTCGTTGACCAATCTACTTCAACCGTATTCAATGTTTGAGCATGCATCTTATGTGCTGCAGCTAAACATGACCACGAATGTACGCTGCTCAACACACAATGCTTCTCTGTCGCTATGGAGAAAGTCGAATCGCGTTGTGTACTTCAACCGCGTTGGACCAGCCAATCAATCTTCAACTTTAGTCTTTCAAAATGAGGAGGCTAGGGGGGGGGGGGGGGGGGGTTGAGCTTTGAACTTTCTTGACAGCCCATAGCCTCTAACACTGCGAGGAATTCATGAAAAACGCTGAGCTCCCGACATGGCTTCAAGGTATTGGTTCGTTTATATTTTAAAGGTAACAAGAAAGATTACAGGCTTTAATCGCTCTCTGTCGTTTTTTGAGGTCACTAGGGATTAGTTATGCAACCTGAGCGGCGGCAGGCTTAAAGATATCACGATCAAGAGGGCTAAAAATACAGCAAAATGAACTCTGCTGAATTTTAAATGAGCAGGCGTATTTGACTGTAGGTTGTCCGAAGAATAAATTAGACAGGAGCCATTTTTCATAATAGGATAAGAATAGAGTTTCCTGAATCGCTAATCCTCCTGTCTTTTCTGCCGCTGTCATCAGTGTGGCGATAGACGTCACTGGCTTCGGGGAGAGACAGGCATCCTCTAAATAGGCTTTAAGGCCTTTGTCTAAATGAGATTTAGGGACGTCGGCCAGGTTGACGCCACAGCAAAAAAAAAAATGCTCATTATGGCCGCTTCGGAAATGCGCCTTCCTTCACTTATTTGTTTTTCTGAAGGCACGTGGCAGCAGCCGGAAATAGAAACGACGCGAGCTCGCTAACTTCCGCTTCAGCCGGAAGCTGTCACTGCCGTCGGCAGCCCCGAGGCATTAAAGCTGACAGAATGCCGATGAGCAAAGGCTGGTTTCCACGTAAGCACTTCCCTAAAAAAATGACAGCTAAGGCCCTAAGGGCTGCCAATAAAGCTTGGACCAAACTAATGAACCAAAAACCATGATGGAAGTATCTTCTGTAGAAAGAAATAAGAAAGCTTGTAGGAATTTTCCTGCACGGAAGATAAATATCAGCATATATATTATGCGAATTTACAACTCGTATGGGGCCCAGCTAGTTTCGCATTTAGTGCGAAAGATGCGATTACTGATGTGTTCAGCTGACCAAAGTTTGCTATCCTTGTAGCGCTTTATTGCCAATTTTTATGCCATCCGCGAGTAGAAAAGTACGAAAACGTTGTTCATCTTGAAGAGCAGCTCACAACCAGCGCGGCGAGGCGGTGCCCGACTCTGTGATCTCGTGGTCAACCACATGGCAGTTTGAGCTCTTGACAATGGAGGCTTGCCCTTAAAAGGCCAAGTAGTGGTAGTGCGCTGCACTTAATCCCAGTCCCAGTTTTGTTGAGGGCTGATGAGAGTTTTTCTAAAAATTGTATGATCTGTAGTCCGTACAGTACCAAAAAACAGTTCACATATTAATCAGAGCTTGCTTAAATACTTCAGCATTTTTTTGTTCTCATCGCTAAACTTCCTCTCCAGTTTGGTAGGAATGCTTGTAATCTGCGGCGCATAGTGTGGCTTTGTACCTTTAGTTGCCTTTTTTTTCGAATATTATTCTAGCAATATGTGATTCTTTGTTATTTGGTCCCCACTGCTGTAAGAGCCTCATCAGGCTTGAAAAATTATTAAATGAAAAGAAAAAGAGTCTGAAGGATAACCGCAACCTGTACAAGCAGCAACAAGCGTCTCTTCACGGTCTTGCGTTGGCAGATTGCATGAGCAACTATTCAGGCATAAACGTTCCTGTTCCTGGCCGTTTCAGTCACTTATGAAGGAGATACCGAATAGTTCTCAAAATGTCGGCACTCTATTTAATTAAATGGTTAAAAAGACATGCCATTGCCCCTATTGAGTGTTGCCTCGCCAGACACATTTCTGCCGGGAACACTCACCTGATTTCAACCTGATTTATTGCCAGGTGCTTCATTTGATTGCCTGTACTGTTAAATAACTTCTTATTTTTATGTGAGATCATTAGGACGGCCAGGATGGCAAAAACGGACTGGCGTCGTCGTCAGTGTGCAAGCTCACTTGCCCACCTGCCCACCTTGACAGGTGGCGATTATGGGAAGTTCTCGCTCCCCACCTGCCATAACACCAGCTGGCTGCAGTGACACACCGTCTGTAATGAAACAGTGGCGCTAGCAACTTCGGTAGGGGAACTTCAGTGACAGTTGATAATAATAATAAAGTAATAATAATATAATTGGTTTTTTGGGGAAAGGAAATGGCGCAGTATCTGTCTCGTCTATCGTTGGACACCTGAACCGCGCCGCAAGGGAAGGGATAAAGGAGGTAATGAAAGAAGAAAGGAAGAAGGAGGTGCCGTAGTGGAGGGCTCCGGAATAATTTCGACCACCTGGGGATCTTTAACGTGCACTGACATCGCGCAGCACACGGGCGCCTTAGCGTTTTTCCTCCATAAAAACGCAGCCGCCGCGGTCGGGTTCGAACCCGGGAACTCCGGATCAGTAGCCGAGCGCCGCGGCGGGTTCGACAGTTGATAGTGATTGGGTTTCCGTGATGAAAGTGGCTTTAGTGAAATTACAAAGCTGTAGAGGTAGTAGTGGTACAGTTGTGGTACGCTTTAGTACCACAACGCTACGTAGAGTACAGTATTCTTCTGCGAGCACGATCCGCTTGCTCCCATATCTCCCGGGTATCTCAGGAATCTTTTGATAGCTTGTACGTAAATGCTTCTATGAGGTCAAGGTGTTGAGGTGGAGCCATATGCTGCAACAATTTAGATTTGAGAAAAAAAAATAAACGTTGCCTCCATGCCTATACCACAAATAAGGGTTCCCTCTGTTCGCTAAGTGCACTTGTGCTCACGTCTATGATGCTTCAGGTGTACAAGGTTGGACACAACAGTCGCAATGGCCGGGTTTATGGGCAGCTATGTGAAGGGGAATAAAGCAAGAGGGAGAGGGCTTATATCTTCAAACTACTCTTACGGAAGTTCTAAGCTCCCCTCCCACCAAAAAATAATGAAAATTGAGGCATCTATACTGACTTTTCATTAAAACTTTCATTGAATTACAAAAGTTTCCATGGAAACACTGCCGCCTACATTCGCCCTGGACGGTCGTCACAGGAAGCGCGGCACGTACAGCGGACTTTGCTGAAATAACTTTAAATAATAATAATAATAATAATAATAATAATAATAATAGGTTTTTGGGGAAGGAAATGGCGCAGTAGCTGTCTCATATATCGTTGGAAACCTGAACCACGCCGTAAGGGAAGGGATAAAGGAGGGATTGAAAGGAGAAAGGAAGAAGAGGTGCCGTAGTGGAGGGCTCCGGAATAATTTCGACCACCTGGGGATCTTTAACGTGCACTGACATCGCACAGCACACGGGCGCCTTAGCGGTTTGCCTCCATAAAAACGCAGCCACCGCTGTCGGTTTCGAACCCGGGAACTCCGGATCAGTAGTCGAGCGCCCTAACCACTGAGCCACCGCGGCGGGTGGAATAACTTTTGCGGAAACGAACTTCGCTCCAGTTTGTATGCCTATTTGGGCTGCAATTCTTTACGTCCGAATTACGTCACGCCTTCCAGGTCGAAGGACACTAAGGAAAGAAACAACAAGAATGTGAAAAAAAAGCGAGGTGATGAAATTGTCCACCATCACACAGCCCCTTCTTTCCTCAATTCGCCTTACGATGCACTGCCAAGAGTGAAAAATTCACTGCGCTCGCCAAACCGATAACGAACGCGGAAACGATCCCGCGAAAAAAAAAAAAAAAGCGAGGACAAACGAAGCACTAGAAAGCACGAGAACCTCATCGGAACAACTTGACAATTTACAGCGGTTTCGAGCGATTTCAAGGCCGCGTTCCGGACGTGGACGAAGTCGTGCAGACTGGGGGCGGGATGAAAAAAAAATAAGAACCAAGAAACAGAATTATGGAAGAAACGTGGTCTGGAGCAAGAAATGTCACTGCGCCTATTGCAGTCATGCCTGTCGGGTTTGAGCAGTTGGGTGCACCGAGTCTAAAGGCAGAGCCTCGCCCGCCGTATAAGAATGAGAAAAGACACCTTACACTTCAACGCCTGCAAATATTTGCATTTGAGGTTGTTATACTCGGCAAAGTCCGCACTGCAGGACGATGATCATTATTTTTACTTGGAGAGCGAAAGATTGTTGCAAGCAACTTTCTGTTGATGTCCTTAATTAGGTTATTTAACTGATTATTTTATCCATTCAATATCCCTTTGAAGACCCTCGGTTGAATGTATAACATAGGAGGGGTGGGGGGGGGGGGGCAGTTCAGAAAAAGTTAAGATGACACTGAAGGCAACACGATATAATACAAATGATTATGCAATCACTACAACTCAAGAATACTTCCATGGAGCAAAAGCAGATGAGATAAAGTATGACAACTGGGTAAACGCTATATTTAAACAAATATTCTCGCGTGATGTATTCCTTTGAGGAACGCAATATTTTTTTATGGAATGCGTGAGAAAAAAAACTGTGCCTGTAGAACAGAGGAACCTCGTCAACTTTTTTAGGTCTTATCGTGAGTCGGTTTGCAGCCGACAGGACAAAGCCAGTTCATTCTCGAATGTAGCCTCGCTAGGGTTTTCACTTAAGTGATATCCCCTGTCATCTATCATGCTTACAGAACTAAGTAAACGGAGAAAAGTCAAGAGCAATAAAGAAAAACGAGTGATAAGCGGAGTAATCTTCCTCGTCGATACAACTAATCAGAAACTGCCTTGCCATCTACTGACACCAAGGGTGGCCGCCATGAAGTTGTTAACGTACGAGAAAACATTCTCTTTTTGTTTTATTTCGCACCAAAGAGACGAGGAAGGCCGTCTTTGGAGCATCTCGTAGTGTGCGCAACGGTGCACGCAATTCGTGAAAAAAAACGGACTTTAAATGCATTAGTTCCGGTTGCAGCAACGAATGCGTAGGAAGAAGCGCGCAGGGAAAGATAACAAAAGCTTTACGCTTACAATATCGCTTGTTTCTTTTTCTTTTTTTCTTCTTCACTGTGACTGACATGCTTCTGGATAATGGCTTTGCTCTATTCTATGCCAGTGCCGGTTCCTACGCCTTTATTCTTGTTGATAACTTTATGCTCTGTACGTATTGGGCTGCTTAGAGAGATGACTCAGGAGTAGGCACTACCGTACAGTGCATAACAGACGTCGGGTGGTGAAGCTTCGGGTGTTATCCTATTTTACTGCTTATTCATCGCGTACTCGATGCAATAGCGACGGATAGGGTTCTAGGGCTATTATTAGGAGCGTTGTTAGACTATGTTGTTGTTGGCGACACGTGTTACACAGCTGTTGATTGCTGAGTATAAAGTCGTGATAACCGTTTTTTTTTTTTGCAAAAAAATAAGTATCAATATTGACTACATGACCGCGGGAGGTCAATGAACGTCGTCGTAGTGATCTTTGAGGTGTTAATCCTAGATTCTAACGCGCGCGATAAAAACGTGCTTGTAACCAGCTCAAATGATGCTTCTAATTAGCACATTTTTTTCTTTTTATGGAGGAAAAACGCTAAGGGGCCCGTGTGCTGTGCGATGTCAGCGCACGTTAAAGATCCCCAGGTGGTCGAAATTAATCCGGAGCCCTCCACTACGGCACCTCTTTCTTCTTTCACTCCCTCCTTTATTCCTTCCCTTATGGCGTGGTTCAGGTGTCCGACGATATATGAGACAGATCCTGCGCCATTTCCTTTTCCCCAAAACCAATTATTAATTATTCATTAGCATATTTTCCATTAAGCCGCGTTAATCTAGCGGAGCAGGCCAATTTAAGTTGGTCGTCAGTGTCGCTTTAAGATCACGCCGTTCAATGGACGTTTCAGTCCTATCGAGAGGGAGAATGAATTCGGCAAATCTGCAGCAAGTGAAAAAATTGGAACTATTTTGGGCATACTGCTTTCGTCGAAGTTCCTTGGGTCCTTACAAGCACTCTTCTTGGAGGCTGGTATGAGCTGCAATGGACATCCGGCGAGATGACAAGACCAGAGAGTTTTCTCGTGAAAGCAGGTGACGCGAACCCCCAAATGGATATCAAGGCATTCTTGGACACCGTCATTCCCCTGGTGTCCGTGACTGGCACCAAGACTGAAGATTGGAAAAGCCGTCGACCAAGCAACCACCTCCTTTATATACGGAAGGGAAGTGCGTTAAAAGGCTCTTTTCTATACCGCTGCAAAGTACAGCTGAATGAAATTTGCCGAGACCTTGACAAAACACCAAAAAAATAAAGAAAACACACACCCATGCCACATCCTCACTGTTTCTTGGCTGAGGTTATGGGACGTCTTACGCAATAACGACCTCGACCGACCGTCCAGGCTGGAGTGCACGTCACTTTCGCTTCGAAACACCGCTTTGCGTTCATTGTATAGGCTTTTTTTTTCTTTTGCGATCCGTAAAGATGGATGCGACGAGGGCTTTTATCGCCAAGTGACGACGACTTCAATCAGTGTTATTCGCTTCCGGCCACGGCTCTGTTTTGGCTGCACGGTAGTTGCGCCAGTTCCGGACATCGATAAGTCTCATACATTAGACGCTCATTCGGTTGGAGAGGCACTCTCTGGAATAGAAAAAATCTGCTTTTATTTACTTGAAATAGCCCTCCGACCGTCCAAACGGCGTCATGTCCTTCTACGGTGAGTAGTTTTGCAAGGCAGGAAGACTCAGGTTGGGAGAGATATTGATAAAGAGAGGGTAGAAGGGAAGAAACTTTATTCGGAGCGCTGCACTTAGGCGCTCAAAATTTCTTTGGGACGAAACATCGTTAGCGTCAGCAAGTTGTTTCCGCTTCTGTGATCTCATATGACGACACGCGAGTGCTTCAACTCGGGGCTTTGTAAGGCGCAGGAGGTTCTGGACATGGTTCACACCGACAAGGAGGTGCTTTAATGATACCCATAGCCCTTTCTCATCATCCGCAACTTTCTTTGAAATTAATACCACTGCTGTGCGATTTTTTTTTCGTAAGAATTTCTTTAGATTGATGTCGCGTTTCTGTCTGTTGCCTTCTCGATTTCCGATATTTTTCGTTACGATTTCAAAAATATCTACTTAATATGCGTCTCGGTAGAATCGTGAGCAAAAGCCTAACCGTTTAGAGCTGTGCGCTGAAAAGCGTTGCTAGAAATTTTGCAGGCAATCTTTGCGGTAAGGTTGATGTTGAAGTTGAAGTTTATTTCTCGCTCTTAGTGGTACGGGTATCACTGGGAGAGAGAGGACGCAGGGAAAAAAGCTGCTTGAATGCAGCTTGAGAGGCACCCTACGCCCACGTTGCCGAGGCAGCGTATTGCCTCAGTTTTTCACAGGACAGCTACAGGTGAGGCAGTCGAAACAAAAACTAAACTATCAAAATGAATTAAATACAGCATTTCAACATGTAGCGTAACAATCAAAACAAAAAGCCATATAAATATTCAAAACAAAAGCATCACATCATCCAAGTGTACAACATAAGCAGAATTTACCCGGGTTATAATCTTATTTACAGTTCAGAGGAAGTTCAAGCTAAGGATTCATTAAGCTCTCAACGTATATTTTTGTGGACCATCTAGTAACAGTTTACAAACAGCTCGTAGACAATATCTGCTTATATTTTGTGTCCTCTGATAACTTATAGGTGACACACGACATAGGTTGTCTAGACAGATTCTACACAAAACGGTATAACTATTCAAACTGCATAAGGAAATTTCATACGAACCATCGAGCACAATTTATAATTTTTTGCTCCGCCTGTGTCTTTGGCTGGTTGACTGAATTCAGTACGTTGAGCTTGTGCTTATTTCACGACCTCCGAAGGAACTGGACATTCTGCAGCAATGGCTTGTCGCCATCAAAAACCGTTATATAGCGGTTTGGCGCCCCATAAATAACGTCAAATCTATTCCATAGTCTCATTATCCGCTTTTTTCAGGTCGTATTAACATATTGGCACAGTTGTGTTTTGATGCCACGATACATTCCCCAGTCAAAAGACGGCTTCTTTTAAACCGACGAGTTCCCCTGACTGCAAGCCGTCATTTTTTTTTCCGCTGCAGGTACAGTAGGTATTTTTTTTTCTACTTGTATCTCCATACTCTGTGCCATCAGCTTCTACATATTTTTAGAGTAAAACCGACATTTAGAGTGCTTCTCATATAGACAAATATACAGGCGGCAGATTGCGTAATTACATAACTGTATTAAATAATCATATAGGGAACCGGGAAAAGTACTTATCACTTTATAAGTAATAACCTACTTGTTACCTCTTAATTCTTCTGTTTGGTTTTATAACCGCTGTTCTTTCAAATCTTTGAAGTATTTTATATCATGCATACTTGCACTGCGTTTCGTACTTGTACATTTCAGGATAATTGTCTTTCGCCATTTTTTATTGATGTATAAAATATGCATCAAAACGGTTTTTTCTGTGTGTGTAGGCTGATCTTTATATGTATATTGTATGAGCTGCTGTTGCCTATTTAAACAAGAGGGGTGGGAGTCAAGCTGCTGTTCAGCATCTTTTTCTTCCATCTCCCCATGTTTTGAACAAACATCAAAATAAACCGTATTCGTATGATCACCGTCAGCAAAACGCTGATTCATTTTGCCAATTCAACCATCGTAGAAGCCTCTTCACAATACCCCCTTTGCAACATAAACCTTTAAGGGGAACTTAGACGGCACCTAGGCGTTTGCCCTTTCTGATTTCAAGCAACACGTAGGCTGCTGGAGTGGAACATTCTGTGAGAACAAAGAAAATAGAGACATAACTTCACCAGCGAAAGCACGAGACACCAGGAGAAGAAGAACTCCTGGTGTCTCGTGCATTCGCTGGTGAAGTTATGTTTAAAATACACCAACTAGCCCACATAGTCACCTTGTTACAGAAAATAGAGAACTCTGCATTTAAATGTACGCACATCCCGATGTCGAACACGTTAAAAGGAATTCTGTATTGAAATGTGCGATGACCCCGAAGTTAATTGCCAGGCGTAAAGGAAGATAGCTTTACCTTTTGGGATTTGTACGTTTCCAAGCACACGACCACACGTGAGCGGGTAGAACATCTGTCGTGCTTACCTGCAGCAGAGAGAAACAAAAAAAAGAAATCTTTAATTAGACATACCAAAGAGCAGGCAAAGCAAAAACAAGTGCTCATTAGGTGCACGCAAAGAAAAGGATGCTGGTACAATCTTCGCACAGACATTCGAAGTAAGAGCATGAATAAAAACAAAAGCATTCACTATGCCTAACTTCGGAGGAAAGAAGAGCAGCTTGTCTCGAAATTGTCTCCACACGAAGAGCCGTGTTAACTTTGGCCCGGAAATGGCATGCCCAAAGCGCTCACACCCGGTAATTCAGGACAAAACAGTTTTTCAACGGGTAGAAGTATATGAACACAGTTTTTATTTATATATTTTAAGCTTTCGCTGCAACCACCAATACATCCGTAGATCTGCCGACGGCGGGCTTGCATTTTTTTTTTCAAATGACGTTTTTTTTTCTCTCTCAGAAACGTCGCTCATTGGATTTATATATGACAGAGTTAACTGTCCCATGCGAACGTTGGAAAAACACCAACTTCAACCACTTTTGGTGTTTTGATAATGTCCTCCCCCACAGCGAATGCTACAACGCTGCAAACCGCCCGCTTGCAAGATTTCACGCTATTTGCTTTTAGCAATTTGGAACATTTTTGTGCCCACCATTGCGCCTTGTGGAGAACATAATTTTGAAGTCAAATTCTGGGAAACAAAAATAACCGTGGCACCAAGTCAGTCCTAACGATCCATTGCTTTTGTAGTGAGACTTAGAAAATGACGATACAGGCGAACAGTTATGGTCTGCTTTTGTTTGTCACTTCCGAAAGAAAATCTACCATTCCGAGATTGTCTTAAAGCCAATCCTGACTGAAATATCGTGTCGGTGAATATCTATGATCATACCGAGTCACTGCTATGCAAAGCAATACACTACGATGCATTAAAATGGCGAAGTACTTGAAGCACCACTGAGCCCCGATATTTATTGTACATTATAACCCAACTTAATACATTTTAATGAATGAATTAATGAATATAAATTAATTAATCAGTCAATCAATCAATGATGCACTCTTTTCTGTGTGCGCTGCGTTTTTCTAGACCCCAGTAGCAGAAGAATGAACTCAAACTAGTTCGTTTTTCGAGAGCCTCCCTGTAAAATTTGTCTTATTTTTATTAGTCTTGTTTGGGTTGAAATAGCTGCTTTCTGTGTTTAATCTAAATAAAATGTAGCTGTCGAAGTTGTCGCTAGAGTCCGCCCCAAAGGTCCGATGGCAAGGAAAGATTTTCTCGTCCTAATTTTGGCAATTAGCTTTCTTCATTAGTACCAATGCCACAAAATAGACATGGAACAGGGCAGAACTCCGGAAAACTTTCCGGTCTCTTGGAACAGGATCAACTACATTTAAGTCACGCTCTTCGAAATAGGTTCAACAACTCCATGTAGTCCGCACTAAGTGGAGCCGAAGGTGTTGTTTACCATTCGACTAGCCCTGGTGCTTTCGAGCATTCAACCGCGCTGCACGCCTGTTAACCGCTTTCAGTCTGCGCGCGACAGCTGTGAGATCCGTGTACGCCAAACAAGGAACCTTTTAAACTTAACCGGTTCGAAAGAATTTCGCTCAGTTCAGACCAGACAGACGAGCTCACTATAGAGTTTCGCAGTGAAAGCAGCAGAGGGGGGCGTCGAACGAGTCCCGCCTGTCTTGTTCACGCGAGGCCTACTTTCGCAGGCGCGGCTTAAATTCTTCAGGAACGCCATATCCAGGAGTCCGCAACTTCGAGAAAGCAACGAGCCCTGTTTTCCCAGCGAATTCTGGTCGTTTTTTTTTTTTCATAGACGTGATACTAACTTCGCAGTCAAGCTCTGCCGTAGTAAGGTGTGTGTGTTTTGTTTAGTTTAATGAAGTTTGCACCGAAACTTCAAGATTGATCTTTTTTTTCTCATTTGTCGCATTCGTTATTATGTCTTCAATAAACACTGCAGCGAAAACTTCCTCCTACGTGATTAATCTGAAGTTTGCGCCAACTTCTTTCTTAACGACACGCGCCAACCGACCTGCGAGTCAAACATGTTCTTTATTTTTTTTTTTAGAACTGTAAGTAATTTGCAAATAGCACGGAAAGCCGATATGTTTTAGCCAGCACGCAATCCTTCATTTTGCTGTTGCTTAATTTCTAAGTTTTTGTGTTTATTAAGCAATAATCTCAACTTGGAATTGGAATCACATGGTTTAGTTATTGAAGTGTTCTAGTTTTCGGACATTTTTGTATAATTCACGTCAAGTGCCTAATAAATGTTAATGAGAAATACGCAGTTTCGTTCACTTTCTATTGATTTTGAATGGCTTTTTCGTTGAACAGCGACAAGCTAAAGCGATTTTGTTGTCTTACTATTGGAGACCAATTAGCACGCAAGAAGAAGTTGGATGAGGATCTCGCTGGAAAATGCGTACAGTCGCGGCCAAAAGTCTGTGGGCCACGTGTTCCACAAATAAAGCCGATAGCTCTATACTGTGGCTCGAGACCACAACTGTGGCGATGAAGGAACAAAACCTTGAGTTGCACCTCCACAAATGTGTTCTCCAGCCGGTAGCAGAGCTATCAGCTTCGTTTGACGAACACGTGATCAACAGACCTTTGTCACCGACTGTACACAAGGAGCGAAGAGACTTTGAAATAGAAAAATAGGAAATTTTGGCGTTTTCTTTGCTGGCGGCGTTTACTGCAGGAAGATATCAATGAAGTGACCGTCATCGAACAAACAATTTTAAAGAATGCAGACAGAAGGATGACCACTTTGTTCGCATGTGTTTTGCGATGTTTTAACATTTTAGGTATGACGGCGTGGGTTTCGCCTCCTTCAGAGGGT
This sequence comes from Amblyomma americanum, assembly GCA_030143305.2. NCBI lineage: Eukaryota > Metazoa > Arthropoda > Arachnida > Ixodida > Ixodidae > Amblyomma > Amblyomma americanum. The sequence continues at coordinate 268,807 of JARKHS020005110.1, read as the reverse complement.
ATATACATTTCCCCTAGCCTTACTAGTTGACTTTTTGTTTTATACACTGCTGTGTTATTGTCTCCTACGCAAAAGGGATAACTACTTAATAATAATAATTAATAATTGGTTTTGGAGGAAAGGAAATAGCGCAGTATCTGTCTCACATATCGTTGGACACCTGAACCGCGCCGTAAGGGAAGAGAGAAAGGAGGGAGCGAAAGAAGAAGGAAGTGAGAGGTACCGTAGTGGAGGGCTCCGGAATAATTTCGACCACCTGGGGATCTTTAACATGCACTGACATCGCACAGCACACGGGCGCCTTTTGCGTTTTTCCTCCATAAAAACGCAGCCACCGCGGTCGGGTTCGAACCCGGGAACTGCGGATCAGTAGCCGAGCGCCCTAGCCACTGAGCCACCGGGGCGGGTCACTTGATGTCCTTCACACCACCGAAAAACCAAGTATTCCCCCATGCCTTCTGTGGTATCAGGGGCTTTTCGCCTCTTTGCGATACTTACAATATCAATGAACGTCGATTCGATTCGTAAACCTAAGCAGTCTACGAGAAGCGCGCCACTGCCATTCACGTACCAGGCACGGGACCGCAACAGACGCGACGCTAAAGACCTCGAGTCTTGCCAGAAAAGAAAAGACGTTTGAAGCGACGACGCTACTTGCGCAATAGTGCACAAGGCCGAGACGCCAACAAGCCAAGCTGATAGAAGCAGAGCGTCGCTGTCCACATTTGGTAAGGAACGGGGGACAGGTGGAACGCCAAGGTCGCCCCCTGCCGACACGCTCGCGACGCTAGGGGGAACAACAATGCCGAACGGGCATCACGTCAAGAGAGAAAACCCGTCATCACGTACTCAGTACTTGTCCTGCCAAATGCGTGGACAGCTCGGGTGTACACCTTGACAAGGTCGGGGCGCCGGTGATGTCCTTATTGAGATATTTCTTACCTCCGGTCTGACTTGTTTTCTATGCCTGCTTTCATGCATGCCCACGCTCCATACCTCAAACTCTGCGAATGTGTTGACGCCACATGGGAGGTGCGTTGCGCAAGGGTCGCCCTTAAGACGCAAGGAGCGAGAGAGGTCATTTGGATTGATTGAAAGCTGGGAACAATGCCCAAATGAACCTCGGATGAATTTCTATTCCGAAAAGGAAAATGAAAGGACACTTGCCTCCCAGAAAACGTTTGTCAAGGCTATTACGAAGAAGTTCTTCGGTTAATCGCTGCGAATTCTGTGACTGGGTGCATTGCCTTATCTCGTGCGAAGATTTCATTCGAGTTTTATCAAGAGAGCTTAGTGAAAGTCTATCGGCTTTATTGGATCTATCGGTTCTATTGGGTATTAAACCATAATATCTCAGAATAGTCGGCTGCGAACTAACTGAATTATTTACTGCGAATTTCAAAATATGTTGTTTTACCATGTACTTAGCTCTTTCCGTACAAAGTGCTGCGGGAATTGTTCCTATTTTCTAATAAACTCGCTTTGATACAGGGTGCAAAAAGTTCCTTAACTTTTCGTGTGTATTCGCTCATTTTTTACTGAAGTGGCGTTGTGACCCAGGTGTATGAATGCCTGAATTTGTAAAACAGAGTAGTTCTGAAGCCCTCTGAAATGGTGTAGAAAGCGTGTGGCGAGGCAAGCAGCATTTCTTCAAGGGAATTGAACCAAGAATACCGTACACCTGTCTGCTTTTTCATTATTGCGACACAATGCACTTTGATAAAGACTCGTGTAAACACTCAGAATGCAAACCGCGCACCACGTTTTGAACGCAGTGAGCGATTTCATCCGTACAAGTACAAGGGATATCAGGGATTACACCTCATGTAAAGTTCCGCCAGGGACCCTTGAGGATCAAATAAATAAAAAAAATTGAAATAAAGAGATCCTTTATTTTCCCATTGAGAACCACGCGTTTTTTTTACCTTTGCATCGAGCGTTAAAAAACGTGGAGATTTTTCGTAAGTAAAACAGCTTAAATACACACAAAGAAAGTATGGTTACGGCTGACACTTGTATCTGTATGGGTGGTTTTATGCTAACAGGGCGTACTATAATCCATATACCTCTTCTCCGTACGTGTACAAAATGCACAGAAAAAGAACCAGAAAAGATGGAAGGCTGATGGTTATATATAATTGGTTTTGAGGGAAAGGAAATGGCGCAGTATCTTTCTCATATATATATATATATATATATATATATATATATATATATATATATATATATATATATATATATATATATCGGTGGACACCTGAACCGCGCCGTAAGGGAAGGGATAAAGGAGGGAGTGAAAGGAGAAAGAGGTCCCGTAGTAGAGGGCTCCGGAATAATTTCATCGCACAGTACACGGGCGCCTTGGCGTTCTGCCTCCATAAAAACGCAGCCGCCGCGGTCGGGTTCGAACCCGGGAGCTCCGGATCAGTAGCCGAGTGCCCTAACAACTGAGCCACCGCGGCGGGGCATGCCTGATGGTTCGTCGGTGAAAAAATTCGCTCATTGCCTGGAAAGAAGTGGCAGCAGCAGACAGGACTGGCTGGAGAGAATGACGTCACCAGAAAGGATAATTCCTAATCGCTGGAGGGAAGTAGAGCCACCAGACCGGAAATGTAGTCACTTCGAACAAGGTATCAGTAGCTTCTAATGTTTTCGCATCGCGTGCACATAAAATAATTGGGTGTCCCTGTGAATTTTTTTTATCTTGTTGCAAAGAAAATTATATTGAAATTTGGAAGATATTATATTCGAGCGTGTATATTTGATCTGCCGCGTGAAATAAGCATTCTATTTGTAGTCACTGCTCTTTTAAGCGGTTTTAAGCGGTTTAAGCGGTTAGAGCCGAATTGTGTGACAGGACGGTACATCGACGATACGAAGAAAAAGAATACGCAAAGGTTGTTTTTTTTCCTTCATTTTACTGTACAGGTTCACCAGCACATCTTAATAAAAGAAGAAAAAGTGACGCAATGCGGCAGCGCGTTTATTTTCCTTGTTACCTTCGTCAAATGAGAATATAAGCCTGCTTTGAAGGGTTAAAATATTAGCTGGAGCAGAAACTAATTCTGAAAGCAATCTTTAAAAACAAAAGGGCAAAATTCACACATTGTTCTGTCCAATATTTTTTTGGGCTTCCCTTGGCTGCCGAGAAGAAAAAACCTTTATCTCGCAACTTACACTCGTGTCATGAATCAAATCCGAATGAAGCTGCTTGCAGATAAGAAGCTTCTAATTATATGCGATGAAAAATACCTTAATAACGCACCTAGTCTCCTGGGAGGCGCTCATTTCTGAGGGTGGAGTGCATGCTTACACGAAAATACTCAGTAGAAGCGTTTTTTTTAATGGTAGTAGTGGTCTCCAGGTTATGATGATGTTTTTTTTAATATTGCGGCTGTTTACTGGTGAAGGAAATGATTATCCTAAAAACTCACGTTTATGTCTGCCGCGGTTGTTAGCAAGGAAACCAACTTCATTGTTTATTCTTTCAAGCTCATCTTGGATAGCGAACAAACTTGGTCAGCACCCCTTGTTGCTTCCAGCGTTGTATGCAGACATGCCAGACTTTCGCTTCGTTACCGTTTTATTTTTATTTCACACTTCTTTAGCAACCAGAAAAATAATTTGCGAATAAAACCTTAAAAAATGAAATTCTCGCTGTTAAGCCCGGCTTACAATATCCGAGGTTTGCCCAAAAAGAAGGTAGTGGTGCTGCTTCATATCAGGTTCGTTAGATCTCCTTTCTTAATCCTGAAGCTGCAGGTATCAACGTCACTGAAGTTGGAACACACAACGTTCTATCCTTGTTAACGCGGCGACAGCGTTAAGGAGCTCGTGAGGTGGAAAAGCCGTCCTAGTCGTCGGTGCCGTCGCCACAGTCGCCACAGTCGCCGCCATGGCTCCGTCGCGTCGTAAGTGCGGAAAAAACCTTCGCAAGCTTTCCACTTCTCGCAGAGGCCGCCAGGAGCGCTGTGAGTGAGTGTGACGTCATCACTCGTCGTTGAGAAAGCGGGGGTCGAAAGTTTTCATGGTGTAAATTGCGGGAGGTATCGCGTTTCACTCTTAAGGCAGAGCTTAAGGGTCTCACAAGTATTAATTTTCTTATCTCATTATCCGATTCCGTTAGCTTGCAAGGTTCATTGATTATTCACGCCTTTTTCCTAGGATGTTGTGAAGTGTCTTCAGAAATGTATTCTTTATTGATAATAATTGACGCATAAAAAACTGCCATCCTCCCCTTTGCTAATCCAAGCCCTGAAACGCCACTGCAGCATCTGTTGCTGAAAAAAAGTCCAGAAGACATATTTGACTTAGAGGCAAAGAACTGCGGGAAGAAACAAGCTTCCTATGCGTTCTCTGGCGTTTCACCAATACAAGGAGTGAAGTAATGGTGATAAAAAGAAACGCTAAAATGCTCTAAGCCTTACTCTTCCCATGTGTTTCCTGCACAACATTGTTTCATGTCCTTGCTAGCCTGAATCATTTGTCGACACCCTTTGCAAAACTTTGACGCGATCTGGCGTTAGGAAATCCCCCGTTATTTGCAACAACTAATTTAGCCTTTTTGTTTCATTCAATAAGCGCAATGCAAACCATCAGATTAAATTAGCATTTGTGCCTGCTTGTCTCATTCTCGCGCATAATCACATATACGTGCTCGGGACTAAACTGTAAACTCAGAATTTAACTAAAGTGAGCTTAATTGGACAAAAATACATTAAACTTCCCATAAGCACACTGACCTCTTAGAGAGCCGCCGCGGTGACAGAATGGTTACGGCGCTCGGCTGCTGGCCGAAAAGACGCCGGTTCGATCCCGGCCGCGGCGGTCGAATTTCGATGGAGGCGAAATTCTTGGGGCCCGCGTACTGTGCGATGTCAGTGCACCTTAAAGATCCCCAGGTGGTCGAAATTTCCGGAGACCATCACTACGGCGTCCCTCATAGCCTGAGTCGATTTGGGACGTTAAACCCCCATAAACCATAAACCAAAATGACCTCATAGACCGTTATCATTTCTTATGAATTAGCTCAAGTGTAACAGCGCCGTAGACATTCAGTGGTCCTGAGTTCGAACCCAGGAACGGGAAATGCTTTTCCAAAACACCGGTGGTTTTGAGAATGCTGTAAAGCTCTCCTCTGTAGCTCTATGGCCGCTTTAATGCGGAAGATGATATTTCATTGCTCCTGAACTGAGTTCAGTTTAAAGGACATAAAGTACCTCGTCAAAGTTGATATTTCATTCTCTCTAACACTTTCTGTTTATTTTGCAGGCAGCTTCGCATTGTAAGAAGATTCCGCCAAAGACACGGTCGATGGAAGAGGCGCAAAACCCGCTACGCTTCATCAATCAGACATCCTCATGAAATGCACAAATTAATGCGTCTATCCTCTCTGAAAAAATATAAACCTAATCAGTAATTTTAGAAAGTCATAAGGCCGACCACAAAAACAACTACAAAACAAATAACACACTAAAATGTGCATGGTACAAACCGCTATTGATATATCTTAAAAAAAGTTATTAGTCTTGTTGCGGTTTGGTGCATTTTCTGAAATCACTGGCTTGGTTGGACCGTGCATTATAGGTGAATTTCAAATGAATTCTTTCTGCACTTCGGCATCCGTATAGACAGTACAGACCTAACACAAGCTGAATCTTCGTCGCCCCTGCTTCAGTTTGCTTCCTCGGCTTTTACTGTGTTGCCTTAAGCGACCATCAGTCCTCTGCCCGCTGCCTTACATTTACTTATTTTATATACAGACGAAATACTGCGTATATGTATTATGTTGTATGTATGTTTTATGTATGTAATTCATAAGGGAATAATTCGTGGTTTGGTTTGAAAGAAAGCAAAGAAATCGCAAGTACAAAAATATGACTCATATAACATACGGGGCAATACTACAAATACATACTACAATAACGCTGAACAGAATTATGTAATTGACGATACAATTAGACTACAGCGAACAGTTCCCGAGCTAACAGCCCTTCAATCAATGGTGGTGAAAAACTAGAAATTGTTGGGTAGAGAGTTCCACTCGGGAATTGTGCTTCGAAAAAATGAAAGCATATGTATTAGTGCGCGCACAAATAGATTGCATGCTAAGGCTACATTTACCTGGCCCATGCCTATTTTCGCTTCTTGAATTCAACTATGACAATATTAACTCAAATTTGTTCCTAATTACTGTTATTCTTTTGTCTGTCGGTTTTCCTAGGTTTGAAATGTTTGAAACGTTCGAAATTTTTCAATGTTTTCTTTTTTTCAGTTGCTGTACTTTTTTGATTACTTGTGTTCCTTTCTTGCGTAATACGTACTCTGTAATATTTTTCGTTTCCACTATGCCTAACCTTTTTCTTTGAACCTATAATTGCATTATATGTTTTTTATCGCCTGCTGTTTTATTTACTCTCTGGTGATTAATTATTTTTTCCACGTGATACCTAGCCTGCTTATTGTTCCTTGTACGTGTTTTTACACTGAACCCCTTTCCCCCTGCCTAATACCCTCGAAGGAGGACCTTTAAGGGTATGCTGAAAATAAATAAATAAATAAATAAATAAATAAATAACGCAAAAGAGCGTTCGAAGGAGACGATAACACGAAAAAAGAACACGAATGGAAAGGGAACTATGCTAGATCCGCAGTTAGGAGCCGGCGGAATTTATGTGTACGCAGAACGAGAGGCCTACAGAGACACAAGCGTGTCAGTGCGGAGTGAGTTATAGATGAACATTAGACGAACAGTAGGTGACCACGCTCGGTTCGAACCCGCTGAATTATTCCCTCCACCGCTGGTACACAGCAAGCGCTGCGGCACTTCCACCGACCGTTCGGCAATAAGTCACATGCCGGAGAATGCGTCCCACAGAAGTAGGGTGCCTTGATTGATGCTTCTAGCGGAGAGCAAGGCTTGGGCTTCGTCAAGGCGTACCATGCTACGGTGCGAATTGACGGAGTACACATATCTATTTTTTTTTAAATCAGCAAGCGGAGTTTGTTCGGTCCTCTGGCCTGACATTCAGTTATGTGAACCGTTCTACTGGTATGCGTGCAATGTCTTTCAGAGGTAGCGAAAAAATAAACGAATAAATCTAAGACTGACACTGAGGAACATGATTTCACAGACCTACCCATACGTCTTAAGTCGCCTCAAGCATGATTAAAAGCAGCTGCCACCTGAGTGGACAGGAAAGTCTTCAGGGTTTTAAAGTGAAGAATATAGCTGCATGGAATTGACAGTACTAAGGGAGCCGTATCTTAATGCAGACCGAATTCCAAGGACTGCTCCCAGAAGCTTCTTGTCCGCAGTTTTCGAGCACAAAACTCGAAAAGTGTATTGAGTTAAAGCCCTTATTACAAATAGAATAAATACGCACAGGGGATCGGAGTCGCTATCTCACTAACGTTAAATACCTAATAATGCACTTTGCGAGTCGCTATTCGGGCTTGAATGAATTTGACAGACTAATTTAATATTCGATGGTAATAGCAAAAACGGGCGTGTCGATGTCGAACGCCTTACAAAATGACTCATCAATCATTAGCTTCATCATCATTGATCGTCACCATCATCGCTGACACAAATTAAGCGGGATTGAATCGCTTTGTGTTTTCTATTAGCGGTGACCTTACAGTTCCTGTTCGTTGTCTGCTAGAACATGCATGAATGCACATGATCGCAATTGTCACCATCACCTTCACGACTACCATCATAATCAATCCTGCGCGAAGAAAGGACCGAGTCAACCCAAGTGCTTAGTTTCATGAGAAACTTTCGCAGAAATATACCGTACAGAAACAAAACAATCTTAAATGTAGGCAATGCGTTATCTCTGCAAATAGTTTGATTTCTTGAATGACGCCGGAGCGACGCGTTTGGTTTGTTTCTGCGTAGTGCATTTTTATGAAAAAAAAATTCTGATTTCAAGTTCACTTGTTCCAAGTTATAACGTATGAATGGACACGGGCAGGTTAATATTGAAGCATAGAGCGCTGTGTGTGTAAGTTCTTGTTCATCGCCTGTTGTCCTTTGATGCGCTATAAAAATATGGACCAAAAAGCCAAAGTATCTATGTTACTCTACTTCACTTATCCGCTTCGTGCTCAAGTCAACATGACCAACATGCCCTTTTTCCATAAAACCCAGCATGCCGAACATGCCCCGCTGGGTTAAGAATCGCACAGCGCTGTAAGTTCTTGTTCAACGTCTGTTGTCCTTCGATGCACTATAACTCGAAAATATGGACCAAAAAGCCCAAGTATCTATGTTACTCTACATCACTTATCCACTTCGTGCTCAAGACAACATAACCAACATGCCCCTTTTCCATTAAACCCACCATGCCGTACATGTCCCGCCGGGTTAAGAATCGCCATGCCCAACATGCCCCTTTAAGTCGAAATACAACATGCGCAAATTGCCTGTTAAGTTCAAACCCACCATGCCCAACATGCCCCAGTCTCGGTCATTTCTTCGTTTTCGTCTTCTTGGGTCCTCTTCACCAAGAAGACCGAAGGTAATATTTTGCAAAGGCTTGGCAAGTGAGTGAGGGTGTACGCCTATATAAACGCCTCTTCCCCATTTCCTCTCGAAGGCCGTTAACCATGACGTCACCGATATGTAAAAAGAAAGAGAAGACAACGACTGTTGCGGGCACGTCGAAGAAAGAAACCAAAGCGACCAGGCGCTGGTCGCGCCAGAAAGGGCCTTGGCTGGACAAGTTCGCGTGCCGCCCTCATTAGGCGAGCTATCGGCCCCGCGAGTGAGGGCGTTTGGCGGTCGCTCTACGGCGCCGCCGCTGAAGGCGCCCCCGATAATGTCGTCTGCATAACCGCTCAGTGACGCGTAATGCCGTCTAGGTGCTGCGTGTCGGCCGTAATTAGGGCCCAACGAGGACAATGCCACGAGCCAAGGCGAGACGAGACGGGTCAAGAAGTTTCTGCGAGCGGTGGAACTTCATCGGCGAAGCGAAAGGCAGAGCGCTAACTTTGAAAGCGAAGCGCTAGCAGAAGGCAGAAGCAAGTTTGATGAGCTGGGGTCAGACATTGTCAGTGAGACAGGAAGCAAGTTGAGAAGTGAACTAAACGAACTGCAGAACAGAAAACAAAACACGAACCTAACCTCGTAGTAGCCGCCTTGGTGGCTGAGTGGTTATGGCGCTCGGCTGCCGCCCCGAAAGACGCGGGTTCGATCCCGGCCACGGCGGTCGAATTTCGATGGAGACGAAATTCTAGAGGCCCGTGTGTTGTGCGATGTCAGTGCACCTAAAAGAACCCCAGGTGGTCGAAATTTCCGGAGCCCTTCACTACGGCGTCCCTCATAGCCTGAGTCGCTTTGGGACGTTAAATCCCCCATAAACCATAAACCATAACCTCGTAGTGGACAGCGTACAAATGAAAACGGGGGACGGCTCTGTTCCGTCCTTCCTCGTCTTTATTTGTTCGCTGTGACCGTGAAATGCTGAACCAACCAACGCAAGCTGGCGTAAAAGTTCAACTTAGTTTTCGCTATCTGGGAGGCGAACACAGGACAACAATAGCTACACCACCCTTTCCCTTCCTTGCCACATAAGCTCAACCAATCAAGACCCACCCGCTCAAAATGCCACTTTGTGCTCTAGTCAACATGCCTAACATGCCCCTTTGCCATCAAAAACACCATGCCGAGCATGCCTTGCTGGGTTTTAAAACTCGCCATGCCCAACATGCCCCTTTTAGTCGAAAGACAACATGCGCAACTTGCCTATTAATTTCAAACTCACTATGCGCAACATGCCTAATCTGGTTGAAGGTCACCATGGAGCTTTGAAGACCTCTATGCCCAACACGTTCCTTTTTCCTCTGCTCCATCTTGGGGGACTCCCCTAAAATGGGGTCAACGCCGTTCCGACATCGAGTTGCTGATCAGTTCGCTCTCGCCCTACTATCTAATATGCGGGCCGCCCTGGTTAGTTCATTTGCTATTGCGACTGCCAGGACAGGCGGTGGTCCGGAGTTCGAACCCCGGAGCATGAAGAATTTTTCAACTGCGAAGTTTCTGCGAAAGCTGTACAGTTTTCCTTTGTACCACTATGACCGAACATGAGTGAATGCGAGTAAGTAATTATTCCCTCGCCATGTGTCTCTTCAAGAAGCAACCAAACGCGCCTAAGATGCCCCTTTGCGTTGAAATACATGTGGAGATTTACGGGCGCCTGTGTATCAACGTAGGAGTATTTGCTTGCGGCATTCAGTAAGGAGAACTCTCTTTACCCTTGCAAAGTTCCCTAATACATCGACCTGAGAAAAGAGCAAAGTATCGAACGATTCTGGGGAATTGGCAAATAATCGAATTTTTGCTCCGCTCCAAGCTATCATGAGGAGAACTTGCTTTGATGTCTGATAGCATTCCTACAGAAAGTCTTAAAAGGCATAGAAAGTCGATTGGATCATTGCTTTTTTTTCACCGAAATTTTCGAGTAATAGGAAAAATTCCTTTTCTTTAAGTATGACGAGCTGTACCGGTAACGAGAAGGCGACTTGCCCTGATAATATCTCCTGCGTACATAGGCCGCTAAGCGAGGTGTAATATAACCTGCCTCGGAGGAGCTCCTAACAAGAACTAACCTGAACGTTGCCGCTAGGCACGGTAAGACGAGAGGAGACACGACAAAGTTATAGCACGCGATGAGACATGGCACTCAGTAACAGAGATCTAGCGTGAAGCAACGCAGGCGGTAGGAAATTTGATATGGCCGGGCCAGACGAACTCCGGAGGTGGGGGGGGGGGGGGGGGGTGTTGAAAGAGCCCCGGGGCTAAGGAACGTGACAAGTACGATAATGAATAAATAAACTGCATGCACGTGAAATCATAAATGCACGACGCAAATTACTGACGTGGTTAGGGGTAAAGAAAGGGAAAAGCCAGAATTCATGAAGGTACTCAGAGCGTGCGACATAGAAAAAAAATCGACGCGTGCACTTACAGAATGAGGGACAATTCACGTAAGCAAGCGATTCTAGCGAACGTGTCGTTATATTTCACTGCATTGGGTGGATCTTGTGGGTGTAACCGCAAGTTAAGTGGACACGAAAAGCAATTTGAAAGGCGAAGGCTGAAATCTGAGACGTAGTCAAAACCCAAGGAGCAAACACAGCATAATTGAGGCAGGTAGTCAGCGAGTGGGTTAGACGCGCAGTGAACGTTGTAGTAAAATAGGTGAAATATACCATGAATTTCAGTGCCTCCTCGTCAGGGCATACTGCCTGGTGTAAAATTTTGTGCACCGCAGCCAACGCACAACGTATATTAGATTCGTCTGAAGCCCTCAGGCAAGTCCTCTTCGGAGTGCAAAGAGAAAGGGGGGAAGACTGCCTTCTCGGCATACTCATCTCATGGGAAAGTGAACGAAAGCCCAGTATCTAACCCATGACCATAGATTGATACTGAGCACTTGAGGAAGCGTTGAGCAAGGCTGCTGAACAAAGAACGGGTAAGAAGGTCAAAAGGAAAACAAGCGCTGCCCTCTGGTGGGCGCCATAGCAGGCGCGCTGAGCTCCAGTGAAATGAACCGAGCAAGGCCGAAAGCCAAGGCGCTCAGTGAAATGGCACGCGACCTTTGAAGGCCTCTGCCCGAGACCGCCCACCCGGGGGGCACTTTCTACACGCAACCACGTATCAGTTCCTGGTAAAACAACAAACAAAAAAGATAAATAAAGAAAAAGGAAAGCTGACCTGCAAGCGCGATAACTGGGCGTGTCAAATGGGCTGTCTCTTTGCCTCGCACTGCGGGCGCAACTGAGGCGTGCGCAGCGCACCGCCACCCTCTTTAACCGTCTACTCTCCGCTTGCTCCTACAGTGGCGCTCGCAAATTAGGCCGGCGAGATGTGTAAGCGAGATAGATCGCCGGGCCCAGCGGGAGTAGGAGGAGGACTTGGAAGGAGAATGATCACTGGGCCGGGCACCGGTCCGTCTGAATTGGCCAGTATGAGTCCGCGCCGTGATGGATTGGATTGGCTCGCGTGTTGGCTGCTCTGGTGGCGCGTGACTCAAGCGCGAAATCTGCTGGTGCTCACTGACTTGTACAAGACAGTGCAAAACAAGTAGCGAAGAACACAAGGAGAGACGCAATAGGCTAAAGAACGGCGAGCTTGTGGTGGCCAAGAGGAAAGTAGATATGACTTGGCTGCAAATTTAACCTGAAGATTTAACGAACCGTGCTGGGTGGAACGGTGGAACTATTGGCCGGCCGCCAAGGTGGCGACGCGGCTGGGCAGTTATTCAGCTGAGCACGGGTTTAGAGGGAGCACAGAAGCGGGCGTATAATGAGACGTCGGTGCATGTTAAGAGACTGTAGGCGTCGATATTAATTCATAGCCCTCGACAGTGCGCCATGCCTCACAGACTGCAGGGCGAGATATTGAGTGCAGAGTCGTACAATTAAAGCTCAACTATCATTTTCTAGGACGTGAATGTGAGGATGGTGGTTTCGATGCACCACAAATTAGCTAGAAGGAGGAGAGCTTTCCCGCGGAAGTCTACCGAATAAGAATACTCGTTCATGTTTTGTTAGGATGCAGCGCAATTGGATCGTAGAAGCCCTGTTACAATCGCAAATTAAAATTTGTCCCAACAGCCGGAAAGGTAACACGTAATAACCGCAGTGCAAGATATGAAATTAGCAGGCAAGACCAGTTCTTAGCTGCAACAAGCGGCCGCACTAATACGTTTCAGGGCGAGGAACATGCGTGTTTTAAAAATGTTATTATTGTAAGTAGTTCATAATTGCGAAATGAAATCTAACGTTTGACGACAACTCGTCTGGTCGGGTAGGAGATTCATGTAGAAAGAAAGGAACGCCGACCAAAGGCTGTTGTTAATACGTTTAAGACGCTTCGGCTTCCATCAATAAAGTGATCATCGAGGCTTCCGTATGGAAGCCCAAACGTCTTAAACGTATTAACAACAACCTTTGGTCGGCGTTCTTTTCTTTCTACATGAGTTCATAATTGCGCTGTGCGTTTGCATCTTTTCCTGAAGATAAGAAGCATGATAGCGCCGCCAGTAAGAAAAACAAGTGACATTTATTTCCCCATTGTAACAATACGAAATGTGTCGCCATGTTTAATTTCGATACACGTTAAACCTTCCCTTGATCTGCAAGAATCATAACCACCCGAAAAAACAGTTTCATTGTTGTCGTCCAACAAATATGGGCACAGACTGTCTGCCCTTACTGCACATTCACTAAGCTATGCATCTGTTTTTGTCAGAGCTCTCAAGATCGTTCAATCTAATTTGTGTTATTCCGTGCAAAAACAACAACAACGACTGTAATCAAGGCCGCAGTGGAGGAGGCAGGATTAATCTAAGCTACCTAGGTTCGCTTAATGTTCACATGAACCTCCATATACGGCTGTTTTATCACTTCGCTTCTATCACAATCCGACCGCCGAGGCAGGAATCTAGCTACCTTAATCGCTATGAGGAGCATAACGCCTCAACCACCGCGCCACAGCGACACTCCCTGTCTTTAAAGCCGCAGATAGGGTCCCTAAAAAGCTCTGGTGTGTCACAAGCTAAAGCAAAAGCTCATTATAAATGCTTCGCAGGCAGCAGCTTTAACAAGCCGTGCGCAGTCAACTCGGCACACGCTCCGACGGAAAACAAATAAATGAAAGAAGGCAAAATAATTAGCGCCTTCAACAAGGAGCTCAAGCAGCAGCCGCGGCTTTAACTCGTACGTTAGCGGCCCCTGCTTGTAACGACCTCGGCACGCATCGCGGCGCTAAACTTATCATCCCTTTCACCCGGGACACTCTCTGCGCGTGAAAGAATAAGCTGGGCCATAACTCTCGCGGGCTCGCCTGTGTGACACGGAGCGAACGATCTCTTCTGATTGCGCGCTGTCCGACGAAGCTGCGGGTCGTGTTTTCTACGTTTTTTTTCCTTGTTTGTTTTAATGCCCTCTCCGTGATGCTGACGCTATTTCTCTCTTTTTCGCGCCTTTTCCGGGCGTCGTTGCCAACAGTGGGGAACTAATGAACGGCCCTCGCAATTAGAGGTGACAGCGCCGGTCCAGCCAAGTCGGGTCAGAGCCGAGCTTGAACCCCCGGAAACGGTGCAGCGTTGCAGACGCCGAAGCTGGTTTGGGGTGGTCAGAGGCCGCATTCATAAAGCCCGCTGTTTTCTCGGTAACTAGTACAGGCTATTCGCGTTGGACGGGAATACGGTGGCCAGGGCATGCAAGGCTACAATAAAGACCTATTCCAATGCGGAAATTAATACATGATAAGTTCCCGGGTTCGAACCCGACCGCGGCGGCTGCGTTTTTATGGAGGAAAAACGCTAAGGCGCCCGTGTGCTGTGCGATGTCAGTGCACGTTAAAGATCCCCAGGTGGTCGAAATTATTCCGGAGCCCTCCACCACGGCACCTCCTTCTTCCTTTCTTCTTTCACTCCCTCCTTTATTCTTTCCCTTACGTCGCGGTTCAGGTGTACAGATATATGAGACAGATACTGCGCCATTTCCTTTCCCCTCCAGAACCAATTATTATATGGCTCATGGGGTATAAATGCCAGGAGCCGTTGTGCTACTGGAGACGTAACTTAGAATGGTGATTATGTACGCGGGGCAAAGTCAAACACCAGGATTTTAAATGAAAAAGTGTTAACAGCTTTATCAGCCTTCACAGGTCTCATTAAGATGGCGTACGCCACTGACTTAGGCAGGACATGTGATGTTAATTGATGACTGAGTGTATAGAAAGAAGTTGAACAAGGCGAACTCCCAATAGAAAGGAAATATAGTCTGGTGAGTGGGGACAGGGGCAAACAATCAGTCGGGAGATACGATTTGAAAATTTAATCGGAAACAATGATAGCGGCTCGAACAGGTTCGGGCTCATCGAATGTCACTAGGAGAGTCCTTTGTATTACAGCGAAGGTCACTTAGTGTCAAGGCAGAAACCTTGGCTAGTTCATCTTCTTAATGAATAATTCAATTAGTGATGATGATGGTGATGGCGATGATTATGATGATGGTACAGGTCTTAAGGGGAAAAAGGTAGCATGCAAGGTTAAAAAGGCGAGATGAAGGACAAAATGCCACGAGGCCTAAGCAAGCAGAATGTTCGGTTGGCTATTCTACACTTGTGGAGTTAATCAGGTGCTGACTCTTGAGAGGTGCATTCGGGGGTGGAAGGCGGAGCATTGGCAAAGAAGAAAGCGACGGAGCGAGGCTGTAGTTGCAATAACGGCCAACACAGCGCTGCCATATCAATACAAAATAAATTACGCATCTTAATTTAAAGTGCTCCTTGGCGAAAGAACCAACTCGCCCTAGGACAGCGGCCAAAACAAAACTCGATTACAGAATAGAGCATTCGCTTTGCCTACAGAACTGTTCTGGGAGGCCAGTTGACGGTAAGGCGACCTCTACTTTACAAGCTGTACGAAACAGGGTGCGATGTTAGTCCTAATTTGTTTAGAAGAATGTCTCAAGCTGCAGTAGGCTTTATAATTTACCTTTAACAGCCAGCATATGAATGCTAATTGCAGATGATGTGGATGTTCCAACATATATTCGCTTGATGGATACCTACGAGTACCATGTAAACCAGGAGCTGACACAGTAACACATACTTACTAATATTTACAAGACTGTTATCCGAATTCGGTGTTGATTGTGAGAGGTTACTGTAGCGTGAACATAGCGAGCTCGGCATCTACTTAGCCACTTGGCAAGTTTTAATTGTGCATCATCCGGACGTTACAAATACTATTTACCATAACTGACATACGGTTTACTATCAAAGTGCAGTTTCACAACCAGCTGCGGTTACTTATGTAAAGAATACACTGAGATTTTGACGGATGCAACTTATAAGTGCTCCCTGTATTTACGAAATTTTGCGAAGTCGGGAGGTGGTTAGCTTCCACAGTGCTAAACTTCCACAAGCTTCCACAGCGTTGCATAGTTCTAACGTCCCCGAACTTAGCAAAATCGCCACCACATGGGCGCAGGATGGATCACACTCTGGGTGACAAACGGCGCTTTCGACACGACCGGCGCGGCTACTTAGAGAGCGAGCGAAAGCGAAACACGTAGAAAGGAAAAAAGAAGTAGAAAAAGGAAGGTGGCGTTCCGGACGGCGACCTTCCAAGGAATGTAAGCATTCCCCTCGCCCTCTTCCCCCCTTTTGCTTTTCCATCAAGCAGCAAGTTCCGTCGGTCGCGGTTGTTCGTACGTTAGCCTCTCTCTCTTTTTCTAGGTTTTATCTGCAGCGTCAGCGCCGTTATGCGGCCGGCCCGTAATGAGACAGAAAATTTAAGATAAGCGACGCTGAGAGAACGTGAGCAGGATGGATGGCTTGCGGGATATAGCAGGGAGGAGTGTTTCGCTACGAGTTAGCTGGCGCGTAAACTGGACTGAGATTTTATCTAGTATTGTATGGAAGTGAAACTAAATAATGTAGCACAATGTATTTTTCTCCACTGTATTCTCTCCACTGTATTTTTCTCCAATGCATTTTTCTCCACTGCAAATGCAGTACAGCCTCACAGACAGACCATGGATACTTCTTTGCTAGTCGAACTCACCGCGAGAAGTATTGCTTGTTTTTAAATCAGTTTAATCGCCAGTGAGGCTGTTACTTGGCTCAAAGAGCAACAGTGGCAACTCTAGCAGCCTGGGCTCATTTGCGAAGGCTTTGCAAATTTCGGATGTCGGCACATAAACGGCAGAGTTGTCAAAGTGGGATCGCGAGTAAAAGTAGAGAAAACGGCCAAATTATTTCAGTTTTTTTTTTGGTTCACACCATTTGCAGTCACTTTGTTTTCTTTCCTATAGGTTTCAAACTTCTTTACTTTCCGCAATACACTTATAATTTCCACAATTTTACGACTTGTATAGAATATGCGAAATACACACTAATTTCCGTTCCAAAGGACTTGCAGGGGCGCAGGCATGCACTCGGGCCAGGATTCTATATAAACTCCATCGCTGGCTGAGCTGCACTCCGTAAAAACCCCTTTTAATAACACCCTTCCTAAAGTTCACTTTATGGTCACCTGTTCGTAGCTCCTTTCAGACAATGACCCAACCAAAGCAGTGTACGTATGACTAGAGAAATAGCAGAATCAAATCAGATATATAGCCTGGGAGAGGGCTGCGTCAGCACAGCCTCTATCGCCCTTTCACCAAAAGAGCTGACTTTTCTGAGCATGCGCGAACGGTAGCTACACTACGTTTATAAGTGTGAATCCCTTCAATAAAATTTGTTGTCAGTTCAGCGCCCGTCCTTGTCGCCTCGTCTCTGTCCTCGTCTGTTCAGCGCTGCTTTTCCAGAAAACCATGTACCAACACGCCCCACTCGCCGCATTAACCAAGACTCATGAAGAATCCATCCTGAAATGAACTGAGCTGGATAAACTTTCAGGGTGCCGGAGCGACAACAGCAGTGGGCTATATATATGTATAGTTGCCGATGACTAAAGCCCGGCTGTTCTATTTTCCTCGCGCGCGGTGGCGCCCCCTATAAATGAGCGCCGCAGAGGTCCGCAAGCTATCGTCGCCCGAAGCAATGGGAGCGACGAGAGACGCGATTAAGAAGCCATTTGTACCCACGCCTCGGGGGGACTTCGGTGCGCGCCTTCTTGCTCGGTCGCCGCCGGACTCCAAGGGGCGGGTGCCATAAGAGGCTTTAAAGCTCAAGGTAGAACCCAGCATATACGAACAGGGTCGCACTGAACACTGGAAGAACCGACACTAAAGGAAAGAAGAAAAAGAAGTAAATAAAAGAAAAGAGAGGAAGATTAGGCGACGGGCGGCTGATGGGGAGACGACTGAGTCCACAGTTTCTGCACTTTCGGAGACACTGGCCGTCATTACCGTTTACTCAAGAAGCGGCAGTGAGCTGTGAGGGAAGAAAAATAATTTATTAAGCTCTGAGACTATACCGTTCCCGCACAGGGTCGGAAGAGTGGCCGCGATAGCTTTTGCGCACCCTTTCCTGTCCTCCATAGATGCGTCCATTCTCGCGGTTCATCTGGACCTCATGATTACACGTGACACATTCTCTGAAGGGTCCCCCACCACTCCCCACTAGTCGCTTAAAGGAACACTGAAGGTGAATTAAAGCTGATCTATATCAACAGATTACAGTTGTAATAACAAAGCGATCACTCACACTGAAAATCGAGCTTTTATATATATTTATAACCTAGAAAAGATTTTAGAAAATCAAGCGATGTAGAGGTAGCGCCGCCACCGGGTGTTTTCACAAGCAAGCTTCAGTGACGTCAATGCGTTAGTTTTGAAACGTGGATCTCTGAGGCTAGACTCCCATCGCCCTCTATATTCAGCCAGCACTTGCGGAGTTGAAAACTTCCCTCCGCACTTCTATCAATGTCACGGCTGTGAATAAAGCGACAGGAAAAAAATTCGATTTTAAACCTGCCTGAACACTTACGTCGCGATTTTCAGTGAAAGTTTGTTGACAACAAAGGCAAGCCACAGTGACTGCCTCCCTCTCGGTGGACACCTCTACCGCGCCACGACGACAGGGATGAGAGATTGAAAGAAGGAACAGACAAAGAGGATCCGGGTTATTTTCGACCACCTGGGGTTATTTAACATGCACTGGCTTCGCACAGCATCAACGCCGTTTAGACTACAGCACATGGGCGTATTTTCCGTTGCGCCTCCATCAGAGCGCAATGCCGCCTCTATGATTTGATCCCGCGCCCTTGTGCGATCAGCAGCCGAACTTAGCTCTCTTACAAACATTTCTTTAGAGAGTCCATAGGGTAAGTCTAAAGACTCCATAGGGTAAGTCTAAAGACGTTCTACACACACGTTCCATGACTATTCTATAGGCAATACGAACCCTATAAACAGTGTTTAGACAATCTATACATTCACGGCCAAACACTTTTAGTAGGCTTTTGTCTACAGAGAAAAGGAAATGTGTACTGGAAGGCAACATTGTCTATAAGAAGTCAATAGAAAGTCTATAGACCGTTTTTGTAAGGGAGTAACCACTGAGCCACCATCGCTGCGGATAGCTGCGTGTTCCGGCACACGACATACACAGTCTTTAATCCTGGAGAGAGTGCGCTACGCAGTCATCGTTTCAACCCTAACTTAGACCACGCCCTTTTGGCCCTAAGGGAAGATTACCGCGTGTGTTCGCGGTACGTCGTCGGTGGCGCCAACGCGTCGATCTCGACCGCATAGCTACGTGTCCCAATCACCCTTCGCATCTACATCGTCGCTGGCCACACGGAGGGCAATCGTAGCGACAGTGATCAAGTGGTCCACTTGTACGCGTCGCGCGTGTACAGGATGGCTTCCAGCCAACGACACTCTCGGCACTGAGTTATGCGAGTGCGCAGGGAGGCGCGGACATGTGCGGAGACATTTAGATAGCCAAGAGGCTGCGAGAATACTGATTACACTCGGGGCCCAGTAGTCCTTCCGGTAGTCGACGTCCCCTGACGGAGTGCCTCGATTGGTTTTTCAAGGTTTCGTTTTCCAAGTCGGTCGAAAACGCTGACTCCTCTTAATTGCACCCTTGCTGCCACTGGTGCAAATTAGTTAAACAAATCGTACAGAAACGTGTTCGGTAGCTTGCTGTATAAGCTCGCACGCTATTTTGAGGCGTTTTTGAGTTTGTAATCTCGCCTCTCCATCATGTCCTGTCAACATACGTTATAATAATCTACGTTTAGTTCCCTTATTTTTTTCTGTAGAAGGCCGCGATAAAAGTAGTCTGCGCGTCGGATAAAGAAACTTCAAGAATAATAAAAAAACGTTAGCTCTGCTGTAAGCACTGCCATAGACCCGGGTGCATTTTTTCTTCAAAGGCAATAAAATATATACTCATGGTCTGGATGCATAAGCCTTCCCTCTTACATTCGACGACACGTTTCTCTTTCTTGAGGTGGCCAAAAAAAGCAGCATAAAAAACAAGAAAATGCGCATGGCCAGTTGTGGTGCTCAGCATGGGACGATAGGGAGCACTGAATTCAAAAAGCTTAAGCCTCGACCTGCATACTCCTCGGAAAGAACCGACTAAGTCAATGCCTTCTTTTTTAAAGATAAAAACAAGTCAGTTTTGCAATACCATAATGATTAATTGTGGACATCGTCCAAAAACGCCCTTTTGTGGCAGCTTTGAGATGGCTGCTTCATAAGTACGTGAGGAAGCGTTTGAGGCGGAGGCATGCCGAACACGAAATCTTCTATGCAAATTTGTTCCGTAATCTTCGAAAGTTTCAGCTTCCTCACTGCAGCGTACCGAAAGTAGCGCTAGCTCCCCAGATGTCCGGAACTGTTTCGTACAGGTGAACGAAACTTCATAACAATGAAATTGTCTCTCAGGTTCAGCTTGAGTGTTTACTGAGTCATAGTGCTTGCTTGGTACTAAACAAATAGCCGGATTGCAACGTAGCCCTTTCGCCATTTAATTCAGGTATATCTAAGGCAGTGAAATAAGCGAAAATTATTGAATTTCCCGCAGTCGTTGTACGCAAGCTGAGGGGACGACATTTAGATGCTTTCATTTTGTTTTATACAATACCCCTCACACAGGCAAGTAGGTATTTTTGTCCGTCATCTTAGTATGAGGGGACAACAAATCTCGAAAACCAAGAGACTTGGGCACAACGCAGATTTTTATGTGGTACAATATGGAGTCCTTGTGTCACTGCCTACACCTACAAACATTTAGCGGATGATGCAGCAGCCAGCCCAAAAACTCCGGCGGTACAACCCCCTCCCTCCCTCAAGAAAAAAGAACATTACAAATAAAATGTCTTAGCCTCTGCACACAGTAGCTAGTATAGTGTCTGGAAGACATGTAACATACTCTTCACGTTTTTTGCGTGCATCCTTAACCCTACGACAGCACGCACAGGTATATCTGATAAAGCACGATGACAATTTCTGTGCCGTTACCTTAAGCTCCTCAAGCTAGAATCTCAGCCGCTGCTGTTCAAGTCTCGAACGAAGAATCCAGACGACTTGTATACAAGGGATTTAGAAGAACCTTAAGGAGACAGGAAAGTTCTTGAGCGGTTCGCAGCTCTCGCTGCTATACTCCTTTTAGCGCTCTTATCGAAGCACTCGCTTGAAGTCGGTATTTCTGAAACGGAAAACCCTTGAAAACTCCATCGCCCAAAGCGAAAACTTTCCCAGCTTCAGCGCAGTCTGGTTATCGAGTTTGTTACTAGAACCCATCCGCCCCGTTGATTTCCTGTTGAGCATTTTCTGGTGTGCGCTGTACAAATATCCTACATAAGACCTTTTGAAGTATGTACCAGGAAAGAAACCAGAATGACTTTAAAGCACGTTCGTAAATATTATTACGCTTCCACACTCATAAAATATATAGCTACGCGTTTACCCACCACTTCGAGCCCTGGAAAGTCGGAAGAAGACGTCTCGGAAGCTCGCAGCTCACGAGTGCGCTTGAAATCTTATGGTTAGAGGAAGCATTTTCCGAGAAACCGATGACTGTTTGGGGCTTCGAGAATAGTCGCCTGGAGCTTCACGGGAATCGAGCTCCTACTTGTTTGCCACAGCTCCGCAGAAAATAGGGTACACGCTTTAGTCCATGGCTCTCACCGCGCTCGAATTTAGTTGTGTGCAGAATGTTTTGCATTCTATGTACAGCACCGCAGTCATGCTGATCAGAAAATGCAGAAACACGGTCACCAACTTTGTTGCTCGGTCGCAGCTAATCTCTATGATTACTCTCATTTTTTTGGAGTACGGAGTTCTTTTTTTTTATTCGTTGGAACACGCGACCATGTCTCACATGAAACTCGTTTTCTAGAAGTTTCAACCATGTCTCGGTGCAGAAACTCGAAATAGAGTTCTCAAAGCTTATTTGCTATCGGCTTTTGTGCATGAAGAGATCGCAAGAGCGCCGACAAGAATTAGACTTCTACTTCAGCATATGTTCTCACAAGAATGATTGTTGGTCGCTTGATTAGATTTCTGTACTCTTACAAGTCCAAGAAACTCTCAGAGGAACGAGTGAAGGACTCCAGATTAAGCTTGAAAACTGTGGTTGAATAATAACGTGCAACAAATCTTTTAATACAGGCGATTTCACATTTCTCCATAAACAAACATGCGGCTGCTGCGTCCAGGATTCGAACCCGCGACCTCAGTGCTCAGTGGCAGGACGTCGCAGGTACCGGACCACCGCAGTGAGTTTTGATTATCGCATCGAAGGCTCTGCACTGGTTAGGTGACTGAGAAGGACGCTCAAGGTAGTATTTAAATTCAGCAAGGAAAGCATAGAAATGATTTGATAGTCCAAGTGTTTAACCGAGCATAGAAATATTGTTTCAACACTATGCACTTAGAGGGACAGGCTTGCGAATGAAGATACAAAAGACCTACTAATATTCGATGTATCGTATCTTTCATAGAGCAGTTCCTCCTGTGTAGGCCAAAGTGAGGTCCGAACACTTATTGTACTTTCTATAGAACAGTTCCCTACTTACAGGCTAAGGCATGGTCCGAACACTTGGCCCTGACGGTCAATAGAGGCTCATGGCATTCTAATGTAACCTAAGTATAGACCTAATGCAAAATCTTGATAATAGAAACAAGATGAAGCTCTACAGCACACGCAAGCCAGTGTCGACAAAAATCGTCAGCTTTCGTTCGCGGGAGCTGCCAAACACGTCCATACTGAATGTGTACGAGCGGAAAGCAGTACGCCCTCCAACTACCCCCAGAAGCTCAAACTACCTCTGGAAGGCTTAAGAGAAGCCGCGTCTCAAGACTACACCGTAGTTGCCAGTACGAGAGCGCAGCATATCGTACCCCAGTGCACTGCGTATACCTGCACTGAAGCTGTACCCAATTCGCAAAGCGCAATATGCTGCGCTCATTGCTGCGCTGCACTGCGCTCGTCCGGTCTCGCCTGGTTGGAAGGAAGCAACACTCCCGGGACACAGCTCTCTGAGATCTCGGCAAACACCGCGCCGTGCTCCGCGCGTCATTCCTCGCTAACAGTTCCAACAAAAGCAGTCATAATGCCTGCTCCGATACGGGTGAAGAGTATATGTATTCAGACTCCGGGCGGAACACAGTATAGTATACGCCGCGACAGCCCTAATGAACTCCTGTCCGCGGGACCCTATTGGTTCCTATAGCTCAGTGACGTCACTCTGCACGCAAGCTACGATTCCCCTCGGGCCAGCTTAGCCTCTCAGGCAAAAGGTGAGTACGTGTCATGCGTAAAAGTCAACACCTAGTTTCTCCAGATCTCCTTTCTGTTTTTGTTTCCTTTTTGTGTGTGTCGGTAGGTCTGTCGCGAGAGCCGCTAATGACTTCCCTATTCCGTCCGCGCCTGACGACAAACAGTTTCCCGTATGAAGTTCGAGATGGGGATGCACGGTCCCGAAAGGGTGGTTCGTAGCGAATGGGATTGGGGAAAAGGGAAGAAAAAGGAGAAGAAAACGAAACGGCGCTACAGGAAAGAATGCAGCGAGAGCTCACTGCCACTCTCAGTCGTAATCCTTAAGGACTCGGGAGGAAATGCTCTAGGTAGTGTTTGTCTCCACTCCAGCCTAACGAACTACTACTATCACTGCGTCGACGGTTACAGCGCCTCACTAACTAGACCGTATCTGACGGAACAAGCCCGCGCGAGTGGACGTAAAGATCTGAACGCCCGTATCAGTGTACACAGGAGCAACATAGGAGCTTGTCGAGTCGAGCCGATAGGCGTTGTCTTTCCCTGCTTTGGCGCTGCCGGCTTCGCTACTCTAATTATTTCTGCCATTAACGCCCAGACTGTCTGCTGTATAAAGACTAAGAGATAGTTGTATTTCGAACAAAGAAGGCAACACCTCAGCGCATATAGCCACCGATTTCAAGGTGCTGTACATGGTAGAAATTATTATGGAACCCTCCACTACGGCACCTCTTTCCTTCTTTCTTCTCTTAGTCCCTCCTTTATCCCTTCCCTAACGGCGCGGTTCAAGTGTCCGCCGATATGTGAGACAGATACTGCGCCACTTCATTTCCACAAAATCCAAATTTTAATTTTCATTTACACTATGCAAAAGCTTGCATTCTTAAGAGTGTTTCGATGTTTTCGTAATTCAGTCCTAGACGAACAGAAATGGGTTGAAAGGGGCCTGAAACACCGATACTCTCAGTGATTTATCTACAGTCACACCCATTAAGCGCAACGGCGTTTTAACAGCTGCATCTGTCATGAAGGGCGTAACAACTACTTATTGCTTCAAAGGGTGCTGATGCTACAGGGTTAAAGTCAAATATTCACCATCAGATAAATCCACCTCATGCTCTGAACCGTGTGTGGTGTGCACTCAAATTTGTCTTCCCCCCTCCCTTCCCACCAATTCTCGCCGACAGGTGCATGTGTTCACCCAAACTGGAAAGGTTGCTATGTGCCGTTTCCGTTTTTCATGCCCCACCATGACCCACCATGTCATACAAACCATTATAGTCTGCTGACTGTACACGATCTCTGTGTCACGATGTTTTGGGGGGATGGTTGAAAAACCTTTGACCAGAACGTCATTATCCCCACAGCAGTATAGAGATGAAGAGAAGGAGGAACCACTCTATTTCAGTCGCGTATTAGAAAACACGAGACTGCTATCGGTTTAGCACACCGAAGTTAGACAGTCGTCTCGTTGGGGCGACGAAAATCAGGTAAGCTGGGATAGCACAGATAAATATTGTTGAGAAAGTGGTGGAATTTGGTGGCGACCGGTCAGAAGTCGAAACCGACGTATTCATACCCAACAATTCTGGACAAAAGCATTTTTGAACAGGAAAGAGTTTATGAGCGCAATTTTTTCATGTGTTGCAAGATTTTACTATAACGATCAATATATCCGCAGATCTCCCATCGGCAGGATTTCATTGTTTTGCTGTTAACGTTTGTGCTGTCGTCAAAAGCGTCCCCCTTTGGTTTCCTGCGGCAGTCTTAACTGCTCGATATGCGAGCTATGAAAAAACTTTAAAGGCAAGATTTTGCTACGCATGGGAAGCATAGAGCATTGCCTTCAATATTTCCACAACAGTTCATTAGAATTTCCCAATATCCAAAATCTTTGTCCAAGAATGTTGGACCTGTACACAACAAGCCTCAAACACGAATGCCACCCCCACCGGCTTCTTTCTTGATCAACTCTCCGCTCTTGCAATCTTCTTATACTTCTAAGGAGTAGTGCACGAGCTCTGATTCACCCGTACACTTTCTCTCTTCCTGATTACGAGGTCGGAGAAGATGTCCCTTACAAGGATAAGAGCTGGGGAGGCCACTACCCAAGCAGCACAATCGGCCCAATATTGGTAATATACTGGCGAAGGCTGTTCCTACAACAGACCAATGTGACGCCATCCTTATCCAATCTTGAGCCAATTTACCTGTGCGCCTTGGGACATCCTTGTTGACGCGCTGATAACGCTCAGAAGGTGCAGTATCCAGAACATGCTTAAAACGTTACAGGAAGGTCACTGAGCTGGGTGTTTACCACTTGATGTGAACGTGTCCAGGAAACAAGGCCTCAGGAACAAGGCGGTTACAGGAAGTTGGGCTAAAGGCTACAAGGGAAGAAGACCTCTTCCTGTGGCTGACGGGGAACAGTAAGACGAGGAACATGCTCAGGTTTCTGGATGAAAATAGTCTGCACGACCTTCTACAGCATATCAACAGACATGGCAAGTCGTTGAAATAATAATAAAAAAAAGAAACTAGTTGTCGAGGTTGGCATATAGAGAAGGGGAGTTTGGGATGGACGAAACAAGGAAACACTCGTGAGTTTGCCCGCGCAGTAGTAGCTGTGAGCAGCTTTTTCGAAGGCGTGCCCTAGATGTCCTTTGTCTACTTTCACTGCGCACATGTACGGCACTGAACATTCATGAAATACTCGCGTCCTTCCATCGAGATACAACCTGCGTGCCAGGCCACGCTGAAAAGAGCAAGCCATGACGTCTGTTTGAGACTGCAGTTGTAAAAGTGGAGGTGAGACGAAACAGGTGCACTCTCTTTGATTCTCAACAACTTTCTCCGCCGACGACGAGAAATATGCGCGCGGTAAATTCAGGAGCACCCAAGCGCTGATGTCTCGGCTCCCAGGTACGATGGGAATATAAACCCGGCATGCTGTAAAGGGAAGACCGTAAGAGGCGAATAACAGGAATTCTGCTGCTGAGCGCTGAAATTATCGAAAATTAAGGCCCAGAAACTTGCTTTCATTTGCTGTAACGCATGAAGATCTTCAATATGCCTCCTCCATACTAGGGAAAGTAGCGAATGCATAATGCCTGACTTTGCTCCTAGACGTAGCACCTTAGACGTAGCAAGATAACCCTGGTCCTTAAGGGTGACGGAGTGGATTCAAAGAGAAGGCAAGCGTAGCAGGGGCCAGCAGAAGGTTAAGGGCACGGATGAGATTTTGCAGGCTCAGGGTGGGCGCAGTTGGCAAAGGACCGGGTTAACTGGAGTGACATGGGAGATGCCTTTGCCCTGCAGTGGGTTCAGTCAGTGTGATGATGATGTTGATGTAGCATCTTCTCTTTTGGGCGGAGTTATTGCTTTGGTGTTGAGTATGTTTGTGTGCGTTAGAATGGCAGTGCTGAGTTGAATACATAAATAAATAAATAAATAAATAATTTTATTACTTGAGCTCTCTTCTGAAAAAAAAAAGTACCCAGAAATTATGCTCTGAAGTGTGTCTTCGCTAGAACTGGCGTGTTTAGAAACTGATCCGCCACGAGGATCGCTGTCACAAAGAGCAGGAAACGTGGAGCCCCATTCCTGTACCGTAACAGTTCTCCGAGCCCCCTCTCTGTTGACATCATCCTCCTAGCGTGTGAAAACACCATTGTGTGCTCTCAGGCTGCGTAAACAACGGCCACCCTTAAATGCCCTTCTTTACATCGTGTTACCGCCCGCACATAGTGTACTCTTCCTGCCTGCCTCAAACGCCGATACACATGCTCCTTCTCCATCGTTCTTTCTTTTATCCGCCCGTCTTTCTCCAAGACACGAGCACACATTCTCTTCCTTCCTCACTCTCTGTCTCTCTCAGACGCACCGCATACACTTCCCGTCTCTCTCTCTCTCTCTCGCACACTGCACACACACGCACGTACGGCCACAGAAAAGCTAGCTGAAAATAATAGCGCGCGCATGCACCGCACTCTTCTCGAGTTCAGCGCACGGACTCCCGCCAGCGTTCCTCGGGCGCTGCTAAGGAATAAGCCAGCAAGCGGCGAAAGTGGCGCCGCCCTGCGGCCGGCCCTACAACATCGCCGAAGGGTCCGGCGGTCGGCTAAGGGGGAGACGCTGCGCAGGCCTGCGTGCCGTGATGAGGGTCCTCAATGGCCCGGAAACAACAAGGGCGAAGTGGGCGCACGTGGCTCCGGTTCTGGCGCCTGCGGCGAATATCTGGGGCCGAAATCGAGTTAGCGGCCGCACTCGAGAAGGCGACGAGAGCGCACGGCAGCAGGCCTGGGAAAGGGTTGTTTCTCGCGTGTTCGCTCCAGAGCGGGCAACGAGTCGTTGGTTCGCTGCCGGTTGGGCCCTGGGTTTATGACGCTGGAGGGGTATATAAACGCTGCCGCGGCGTAAACTGAAGCGGACGTTTATAGTGTCTTCTCATTTTTGTTTTTTTGTCGAATGGTTCCTCAAGGCCGCGTCCACACTGTTTGGCCGCGTGTGGAGTGTTGCTTGGTGATAACGATTGTAGTGAACTACGGTGCCGATTACGCCATGGTCGGCTTCGTCCCCGTGTGTATGATAGGGGTTTCGCCAGAGTGTGTTGATATTATGTTCTGATGGCAAGATCAGGACATTACCATTTTCATCATCATCATCATCATGATTATCTTTGTTGCGGTCACTCCTGGGCATACAGAGACTGCAGTGTTCATTACAAATATGAATAAAGCCAACAGACATTGAAGCCAAGAAAAGGATAGGATTTTTTTTATTTCAAACTGTAATGTGGTTCATTGGGAACTTGGCAGTGGAATATTTTTTTTAGGTAAAATATAACTGATCAGAAAGTAGATGAATACACACCAACTGCTGCCTGTGGGATACGAACCTGCGACCTCCATACGTTGCGTATACGATGCTCTGTCAACTGAGCTACGGTGGCAGCTGCTTAACTTTCTACTTTCGAGCATATCGTAATAATACCGTAACCAACGCTCATTTCCTACTTTTATTTCCGCTCCAAGCTTTAATACGTATATACAGAAGCGTGATATAATATACTCTATATACAAGGTGAATTTTGCAACACGTATGTACGTTCTATAAATTACATAGGCAGTATATGTTCACAACTTATACGTACATAATTTCAGTATAGAGTGAATTGTCGTCGTGAGCAGTCGAGTGGTCTTTTTCTTAATTTATCGTCAGAGCTGTAACGTCTTGTTCCGATTCCTTTGTCCATCAACCACCAATCTATCTTAGTTTTGATTTTATTCTAACTATATTACAATTACAAATTTCATTACATTCATATTCCTTTTCTATTCGTAATTGCTTTTGTATTCATTTCGGCTGACTCATTCTTAGCACAGCGTATCCATTTTCTGCCCTGAAAGTGGAGAGATGGGCTGGGAGACAGTTGGCTGGCGGCAGGCGGAGAGGGTGAAATCCCCCTCAATACCATATGCCGCTTGCCTACGTTGGCAAGGCGAGGCTTCACTCCGATGCCGCAGTCAGGCAGTTTTCACCGCCGTGGCACTCCTACACTTTAAACAGAACGGAGTAACAAGGGAGTAAGCTGTCTTCTAGCGCATACTCCCTTTCACAAAAGGGTGTGCGCTAGAGGACACCTTACTCCCTTGTTGCTCCCACATATTCGTGTTTAGAGTGTAAGGCCATCGCAATAAAACCGCAATACAAACCCCCATCCTAGCCACCATGTTAGCGCCCACGTCCCGCCAAGTCGAAATCGAATCAGGGCTGTCAGTTGTAGACTTCGGGCCGCCGAAACTGGATTCCCCTTAAGCCGCTCAAGCAAGTCTAATAGAAAAGTTGCGGCAAAGCAGCCTAGAGGCTATATTGCGTTTGCACACCAAAACAGGCTTAGATTGAGGGGAAAAAAGTAGAAAATATATAAAGTTGAGGCGTTGTTTGTGGTCTAGCAGTTCTCACTGGGCAGGAACGCCACTACTGCATCGCCTAAGCCTTGGAAGCCTTGGCAAAGCTTTCGCGCGTCTTACCAA
This sequence comes from Amblyomma americanum, assembly GCA_030143305.2. Classification (NCBI taxonomy): domain Eukaryota; kingdom Metazoa; phylum Arthropoda; class Arachnida; order Ixodida; family Ixodidae; genus Amblyomma; species Amblyomma americanum. The sequence continues at coordinate 239,563 of JARKHS020005110.1, read as the reverse complement.
CCGCCAGACTAAAAAAACAGAACTGCAGTTTGAAAACATGCCTCAAGGCAATAGAACCAACATGGCTGCTGTCAAGAGCAAGTTTAGAAGAGGGCGAAGACGTCAGAAGAAACAGTTTTACGGGGATGTCTTGTGATTTCTTTTTGGCATCCTTCGCCTCCGGCCATAGTACAATGGGAAAAGACAGGAATAAAATTAAGCGGAAACGCGTCGCAAAACCCGAAAAACTTAGTTTCGAGCTTAGCAAACAAGATAAAGCTTGAGGCGTGAGGATAAGAGCACGAAAGTCCATCGACGCGTCGTCGCCAGCGCAGACGAGTGGAATGAAATGAAGCCAGTGTGACGGTGGCGTCGGAAGATTGGTTTATCTCTTGAGGGGGCCAACACAAGCGCAGAGAACTCGCTAGCGACTTTCAGACACCATCAGACTGCGTAGTCCGAGCACTGCTGTTGGCTGTCGGCACTCGTAGCCAGACGGGATCATCGTTGCTCGAACGAAGGGCAAAGGATATATAGCTCACTCGCTTGGCGCCTACGCAGAGAAAGTTTGTGGCGTCTTGAACAGCGACGTCACAACATGGTTGAACAAATGAAGATTTTGGTACCCTCATACCCAACAATTTTGACCAAATGCATTTTCGAGCGCGAAAAGGTTTATGAGCGCATTATTTTTCATATCTTATTTGGTTTCTATGTAACAATCAATATATACGCAGACCTCCCGTCAGCAGGCTTGCATTTTTTCCTTTTGCTAATAACGTTTTTCTTATCGTCAAAAGCGCTCTCCATTGGTTTTCTACTGCAGTCTTAGCTGCTCCATGCAAGCGATGGAAACAATATAAAAAAGAAAGAATTCGCTACATATCGGAAGAATGAGTAATTGTCTTCAATATATCTATACTAGTGTCTCACAGTTTTTCAATTTTCAAAAAAAAAATTTCTGAATGTTGGACGTGTTTTGTGTGTGAGTTTGAGGGTGTTCAGTTTGTTCATTTGATTTGACTTTTTCGGTTGGTGCCATGAACCCAGTAGTTCTTATCCCGATATAAGATAAACAAAGGACTTTGCACAGATATAAGCGTTGTCACTATTCGCGCCGTAGGCCTCTAAGCTGGAAAGTGCAGTGATTTTTTCTCCTGCCTGCAAGAAAGGGCGCCACCGATTCGGGCCTCGTCGCTATGAACGTGCGATTCGAGAGCGCGAAATCTTGTATCGGAACTTGTTTATCGGAACACTTTTTAGCAACGCTTTATAGTGCGAAAGACACGATAACACGATACAATGTAGATCCCGCTTTCAGTTAAAAAAAGACAGCAGATAAGGTTAGGACGCGCCCAAAACTGCGGGCAAACTGGAGCAAGCGATTTCGTCGGCTGTTTCCACGAATCAACATGGAGAAAAATTCTTTCAAATTTTATGCATATTTCATTATGTTTGGCGAGCTACGAACAGAAGCACACTAAAGCAGACACTTTAAACACGGGGCCGTATTCTCAAAGGACTTAGTATCCATTTCTTTATTTCGGATCCATTTTGGTCCTCTGGCATAGCTCATTGTTGTTCGGTAATTAACCATGCATTGGCTTCATATCGCAGGCAATGGTTAAGTGGTTCGCACGGTGACCGGCGAAGGCTATCGTCAACGTGGGGAGCCGCTACCTTGTGAAATATGTGACTGGCCACTTGACGCCGCTCCAAACAAAATAGAAAATGGACATCCATTTCAAATGTATCCTCATAGAAAGCGACCCCTGTTCTCGACAGTGACGCACCACTTTCTGAACGTGCGCATTCATTCGGAAGTACCTGCGCCTATCCTTCGTTAAAATAGAGAAAAACAGAGGGCCCTCTCCCTCTCGGCACCTGAGAAGAATGTGACGTCAGAAGCCATGACGTCAATTGCTCGAGGAAGATGCGCAGGTCTGTCTTTCCGGGAAGGGGATGGAGGTAGGCTCTAATCGATTTTCGTTGTTGCCGCTCCTTTGCTACCTTCGGTCGACTGCGTGGCATTGTGAATCGAGGGTAACTCTTGAGCGTTTCTTTCTTTTGGAGGAATAGTTGGCGCGAATGCGGGCGGCGAATTACGCGGCAAATCGAGAGGCATAAAAAGAAAATGAGACACGATACTCAACCGGATCCAATCACCAGAGCGGGTGTTTGCCGCCTTTCCAATGCACAATTTCCGCCCACTGTGCTCCTAGAATCTGTACCCGGACGAGTATTTCGGACCGGGGAACCCAAATAGAGGGAAACAAAAAAGCCGATTCAACTTTGCTGATTCTTTTTTTTTTGCCTAAACGTTTGCAATATGTCCCTTACATGCTGATGACGGTAGAATAGCCTTCCTGTCATCATTATCATCATCATCATCATGAGCCTGACTGCACCCACTGCAGGGCAAAGGCCTCTCCCATGTCTCTCCAATTAACCCTATCCTTTGCCAGCTGCATCCACCCTTTGCCTGCAAACTTCTTAATCTCATCCGCCCACCTAACTTTCTGCCGCCCCCTGCTACGCTTGCCTTCTCTTGGAATCCACTCCGTTACCCTTAAGGACCAGCGGTTATCTTGCCTTCGCATTACATGCCCTGCCCAAGCCCATTTCTTCCTCTTGATTTCGACTAGGATGTCATTAACCCGCGTTTGTTCCCTCACCCACTCATCATCATGACATCCAGTCATGATGGCTTGGCTGTTGTTAGATGCGGGTCCTTGGTTCGCCGGGGCTGTCTCACGCCAAGGTCGATGTCCACGGGTTCCGGATCGGGAAACTGCCGTTGTGGGGTGACGAAGAGACGAGATGGGAGAAGAGACTGAAAAGGGTTTATTTACATTTTTACATAGCTCAATACAGAATCGGGAACTGGCTGACCACATGCCAGATCGCTGTTTAAATAGTGTCCCCTGTCCCCAGGTCTCTAGTTGGGGAGTATAGTTCATTAAAAATGCGTCCAATCACTGTGACGTCGATCACGTGTCCAGCTTTCAGGATCCGCCATCCCGGACGCGTTCTCCGTACGGAACACTGTATACGTCGTCAGACACGCAGTCGCCTCTTTTGGGTACCCTTTCGAGATACGCAGGTCTATACGCCAGGGCTATGGTGTATTTTACGTGACTAGTTGGCACCCTTCCCTGCATCGAAGATGCGGAAGAGAACGCTTACGGAAGCCCCGAATCAACGACGGTTTTGCGCGTACACTCCGCTTGCCTTGCTTTCGACACGCTGGCTCACCTTTCGACTGAGGTACGGATTCTGCACCGCGCTGTCCGCGAACGGGACACGCGTTACTAATGGACGCCTAAAACGGCAAGCGCCGAACCGACCTGTGACCTCGCGGACAGGCGTTTATGCGGGAATGACAGCTGTGCCACGAAGGACTGAAACGTCGTGGAGTGGTGTGCATACAGACCAGCTATTTCTAGATTCATGTTCCAGTTTAGCCCGGCAGCAAAAGAAGGATGAAAGGAATAGAAGCTTTACTCCGCCCACAGCTAGAGAAGATTGGCATACTAAACGATTCCGGACAAAAGCATATTTCAACGCAAAAGAGTTTGTGGAAGCAATTTTTTCATGCGTTATAAGTTTTGACTATAAGAATCAATGTATCCGCAGTCAGGTGGGCGGATGAGATTAAGAAGTTTGCTTGCATACGGTGGGCGCAGCTGGCAAAGGACAGGCTTAATTGAAGAGACGTGGGAAAAACCTTTGCCCTGCAGTGGGCGTGGGTGTGGTTGATGATGAGGATGATCCACAGATCTCCCGTCGGCAGGCTTGCGTTTTTATGCTATTAACGATTTTGTTATCTTCAAGAGCGTTCCTGATTGGTATTCTTTGGCTCTCTTAGCCGTTCGATGCATGCGACAGAAAAACTTTAAAAGAAAGATCTTGCTACACATAGGAAGAATGGACCATTGCTTTCTAGCTTAAAGTATTTCCATAACAGTACCTCGGAGTTTTCTAATATTCAATAATTTTCTCCAAGAATGTTAGAGATGAATGTGCCATAGCTCTCAGCGTGACCTGCAACAAGCCAAATGTCTTAGGTTCTTTCACGAAGCAATGGGAACCTGAAGCGGGTCAAAATTTGGCATATTTAGCTCCCACTCGAAACAGTACAGAACTTTTTGCTGTCGGCATCAAGGAGTACTCTATTCCTGTAAATTAAGATCAAACCGTACCATAGCGCTTGCCGCTGCGTTGCAAGTAATAATCAGAGCGACTCTACATTTTTTTCTCCCCTTTTCACGACGCTGGGGCCATACTCTCGATCCCTAGCGGCGTGTCTAGGAAACGCTCTAGAGAAGTATATACTGTTGCTCGTCGGCGACCGCCGGCACTGGCGTTTTCCAATGAAATACACCAAAGGTGCATCGGCAAAGTTTGCACAATACGCTGCCACCTCCCTTAAAGACACTACCAGGATTTCGGGACAAGAGCTTCTGGTTCCCTTGGCTGCCACCACGTGGCGCACGTCTTTTAACATTCCAAAATAGCGCGTTGACGTCATTTTTGATGTAACAAAGAGAGAATGACCTAGTGGGTGCAGAACACAAGGCGATAGGCAGCTATTGGCCTATCCGCACTAGCTGGACGCTCTCTCGAATTCCTGTTAATGCTGGTGAAATCGAAAGATGTGATAATCGAGTCAAAGTCTGAAACGTCCGGAGAAAAGAGAGTAAAGCCGGTTATGCTCAGCTCCTAGAGTTGGGAGTCTTCAAGGGTAGAGTCCCTAGTCCAGGACTCCTGCGGCTGCTTCGGAAGATTGGGACCACTCGGCAAGTGGAAGCTGGTCTCCGGGTTCCCAAGTGGACAGCGCTACCTCCTACTGCTCCGGCGAGGCAATGTGCAGGACTGGAACTGCTGAGCTGTTCTGACATCCGCACGTGGTGTTATATAGTGTGGCTGTCTTTCCGCATCATTTGCATGAGGGCTCGTATATAGAGAGGTGTGTCTGACTTAGGATAAAGAAGAACGGATATGTGTTTGTTTGTAGCTGTCTCCAACTTACAGTCTGCTCTTTAGTGAGATGGCTATGGGGTTGGGGATAGGTCCTCTTTAGTTCCGTAAGGTGCTCTAGTATGTCGCTGTACGTATGGATAACTGGCTCGAGTCACAAAACAACATTCGTCACTACATTGAGTAGGAATACTCGTAGAAAAGTGCACACTTTTGTTTGGTCGTAGCATCTTTCAAATTCCATTACTGGGAAAAGGTTACGGCCCAGGAGGAAATATCACAGAATGCGTTGTGCATACATAGTTTACACTGATGTCACACAAGCCACCATGTTTGGGACCATAAAGCACGGCGAATACCTGGGCGCTGTGCCAAGCGTACACGGTGAAAGGTAGCCTATGCGCGTATCGATTGCGTCGATGACGTCACGCGCTCATTACATACAGTTAGCGCGTGGGTACAAAGTTATTTAACCAGTCGTATTAATCATTATACATGTGTTGAATTATTATTTAAATATTTGCCCACGGCACATGCATGCTTGTTCGATATGCGTGCTGTTTGCCAATCAGCATTTTTCTGTACCTTGCCTCAGCATGTCGAAGACGTATAAAGAATGTGAGGCTTCCCTGAGTTATCAGGCAATAGTTGACATCAACATTATTTCTTTTTTCAGCCTTACGACTGTCTCTATTAAGGGCAGATAACAAAGGAAACGTTATAAATCTGGTGTTTAGTGAGAAGCTGCAGAGAACGTCTTTAAGTAGGAGCCTTACGACACGCAAATTACAAACACTGTCAATTCCTCATCGTCCACTCATCCTTATTTGACTAGTCTGTAGGGTGGCAGATACAACGTAATAAGCTGGCAATTGAAAACTTGGAAAGGTAATAATTGGTCGCAGCAAAGAAAGTAGAAAAGAGGTATAAACTCAGCAATTGCTCCGTGAAAAGTGTAATGCCTTTGAATATTTCCTCTGCTCAACGAAGCCTAACCCTTATGATACATGCTTCTTGCTTGAGTGGTGTCTTGAAGACATACGAACGAAACCTATTCCAAAAGCACTGTAACGAAAAAATAAAGCGTAAAACGCACCTAGGAGTTTTCAATTTCCGGAGCACCGTTCTCGGCTGGTACCCAGGCCATGTCTCGTTAGCTGAGCCGAAGGAATAAAAGAGTAAGGTACACAAAATACATGCTTTATATACCTCATATACGTACTTGCAAAGGAAGCTGCACACTACAAAACAAAATAAAGGACACAGCGCGTGCGTGCTGACGGTAGAAAAGGAACAAATAAACCCAAGCCGGGAAAAGGCAATCCTGGCTGCACGACTGAGCCTCCGCTATTTACGAGAGGTTCTAGGAAGACGAGGGAAGGTGAAAAGAAAGGAGAGGCGGGGGGGGGGGGGGCGAAGTGTTGGGCGTTAGACAATCCGTTAACCGCCCCTACAGCATCCTCTGCACCACCGCCAAGACCGATGTGCTGGCTCAGCGGGGCTACCTCATGACAGCGACTCCTCCGTTGAGCGCAAACACAGCCTGCTTGGCCGATGACCTCGTTTGCGTATACTGCCCACGTGAGACAACGCCGGAAGTAAGTTCCGACACCGCCGCCTCCTCCTATACGGGAGGGAAGTGTGGCGGTAGCTACGGGACGCTAAGGGGGAAACACGTGAAGGACGCGCATTCAAGGAAGCGAATACAGGCACGAGCGGAACCGAGCTTCCAGAAGTGGCCGGAAGGCTAGTTCCGCTAGTGGAGGAAGTATACGAACCTCGCACACGCACGCGCGCGCGCGCGCTCCACGCCACTTTTATTCCTGTCAAAATGAAAAGCAACGCACGCGAAATCCTTCCGGACCATTGCGCAACGCCGGCTCGTGTTAGAGGAGAACGTTTCGTCAGCTGTCATTTCAGGTTTTCTCTTACCTCAGTCGCCGTTCATATCTTGGTTGTGTTCGGCCTGTAGCAGCGGGTTGATGGGTGCTGTTAGAGAAGCCGCGGGATCGAAAGGTCCTGCGAGCTTTTCCTCAAGCCGTTTTTTTTTCTTTCTTGCTTCTCTTCCTGTCGTCTTGCAAAGCGTTCTGACGCGAGTCTGCTCCCGACGAAAGCAGACGGCGGAGATTTCAGTTACAGAATCGCCAATCTCGGCGCACTTTGACGTGTTCGGCGTCGATCTGTATATGAGGAAAGTGCGGGCATCGATATTTTACAGCAACGAATCACCGATGTTGCTCTCGGTACTTTTAGCTGTTGTGTTTTCTCACTTCTTTTCGTGAAAACTACTTTTTTCCCACTTTTCCAACTGCGATTGCGGCCTGCCATGGAATTTGACGCCGATCGAACGGCGTTCGGCTTGCCGAGTATGCGGGAAATGCGAGTTTTCACTGACGTCAAACTATTGTTTCTTCATAGGATGAATGCAAAAAAAAAATGAGAATATGTACAGGGTGTTCGATTCCCCAGCATTCTCCGTCGCGTTCACCGTTCACTTGAGTTTTCCGCTTTCCGCCACGTGTAGTTTGAGAACTTCAAAGGAAAAAACAAAACAAGAACGTTTCTTCAGTTTAACATGCATCGTTTGGCACCAAGCAAAAGCAGCACGGTTTCCTTAAATCTGCACCGCTATTCCTCACAACCGAAATGCCGTTTCGTAGTCTTTTGTGTTTGCAAAAAGCGATGGTAGCCCGACGGCTCCCTGAATCGTTCTGGGTATTGGAAATTGGAAAATGGTTTTCGTGGAAAGAAAATGGTGCAGTATCTGTCTCACATATCGGCGGACACCTGAACCGCGCCGTAAGGGAAGGGATAAAGGAGGGAGTGAAAGAAGAAAGGAAGAGAGAGGTGCCGCCGTGGAGGGCTCAGGAATAATTTCGACCCTGGGTATTGAAAATGAAAATTGGTTTTGGGGGAAAGGAAACGGCGCAGTATCTGTCTCATATATCGGCGGACACCTGAACCGCGCCGTAAGGGAAGGGATAGAGGAGGGAGTGGAGGAAGAAAGTGGTGCCGTAGTGGAGGGTCTCCGGAATAATTTGGACCACCTGGGGATCTTGAACGTGCACTGACATCGCACAGCACACGGGCGCCTTAGCGTTTTGACTCCATAAAAACGCAGCCGCCGCGGTCGGGTTCGAATCCGGGAACTCCGGATCAGTAGCCGAGCGCCCTACCCACTGAGCCACCGCGGCGGGTTCGGGTATTTCACAGAGTAGATGTTCTGAGTGTTACGTTGCCTGTTGTCGAGCCATTTTTTTTTCACCATGCGTGAACAGAAGTGGCAGGACGCCATTGTGGGTACCAGCCTGTACAAGCTTGTACGTACTCGCACTTACGCGCTGATGTAAACAAAAAAAGTATAAAAAAACAAACAGAAAAGCGTCCATATTACTTCCTGCAGGAGTAAAGCTGTTTTCTTCCTAGCGTTTCCACAGTGCGGCGCATTCAAGATCCTTCTCACGCTTTATCCGGAAACAGGTGATTGCACACGGCCCGACACGTGCAGGCATTGCTCCTGCGAAACGTCATTACGATAACGACGTTACGGGCACCGCCGATGTTGCACCGAACAAATACATTGGCTGTACTGGCCAGAAACGTGTTTGTCCTTATTTTTTTTATTATGTTTCCAGAAGCGGCAAATTCGCCTGCGACACACGTCCTGCATGCCGACGCGATTCCGCGGCAGACTCGGCGAAACAAACACAACTAAACGCAACTAACTCCTATTCCGAAGGTGCGCAAACACTACACAACGACGCTGACCAGCGACGAAGTGTTTACGTCCCTATGGGATTTACGCCTGGGACCCCTGTTTGCTCTGCTGACGCGTCGGCAGCGCACGCTGGGACTCATTCGCATTCCCTGCTCTGTCTGGTTGTGGTGCTGTTGTTTCTTGTCTGTCTGTTGAGGGCCAGTTGCTGTCCATTTACAGCAGCTATAGACGCGCAAAGAACTGCCTCGTGCGGAAGCTTAAGCAAGCACTTCTTTCCTACCTCCGGGAACGTTCACTGTGAACACTGCATTTAGGGGCGGATTGCCATTTCTGCAGTGCTTGCAAGCTTTTCTGTTAGCTCTGTTTGCGAAGCTAAAGATACCCGCAGACTAATGAAATCGGGGCTGCCATGGTCTCCTCTGCAAGGAAGCGTTTGCGTCAGCCGTGGAGATCCTTCTTGAGGTGGAGTTGAACGCATGGAAGAAAGTAAAATTTGTGCATTGGTGCCAGTGCTGTGTGCAGTAGAATGGTGTGCATTAATGAGTGCCTTATTCTTTGTTGTCTGCTGATTTCAACTAGAGCCTCTCTTTCGTGACTAGCGCCCTCGTTAGAGCCCTGAATAAAAAAATAAGATAATAATGTGGCTGGAAGTCTGTCATCACAGCAGATATATACTGTTTTGATTGGTTTTTAAACGACGGCAGCGTGAGGCTGAAGTTAGAACTTCTGGCAAAGCCTAATGTGGGTTTGATTCCTGTGCGGAATAACGACACGTGTTCACTTTTATGGATATGGTTTAAATCCGTCCAGGACGAATTGTTCTCCTTAAGTACTAAAAAACAAAAAGAATTGGGTGCATTATGATGTAGCCTTACGTCCCCCTCCGAAATACTCAACAGAATTTGAAAACAGAACCACGAAAAGGAGGAAAGTTTACCACGTAGCCGCATCACAATAGTCGGACCTGAGCAAATCAGCCATATTTTGCAGAGCACTTTTTCATCTCGGCGACGGATTTCTGCCCTGGGAGAGTACGAAAAATATTGAGGCAGAAGTAACACCTCTCTATCACTCCAATTACAGCTCTCCATTCGTCAAAGCACGGTCGTCGATATTGCTATCATAATGCCTGGGCGAGGTTTTTTTTTTTAATGTTCTTCTTGCTTTAAGCTTCCTTCTAGGGATGATATTTAAAGGAGAAACTGGAAATTCATTAAAGGTATTAATGTAAAAATGGACAGACGATTACGATAGTCGGTAATGCACAATTGGAGCGCAGCTCTTTAAAGAAAGGATAGAAAGCATCGAACCATGAATGAACGAGCATGCTCTATACACCGTGACACATAGCAAGCGAGCCAGCGTGAACATAATATATGTCCACGAATCCACATACCGTAAACGTTTGTCTATAACTGGACATTTGTTTCAGAAGGCAATTACAAGAACAATAAAGGCACGTGACTGTACTTAGTACAAGTCAATACGGAGAAAGTTTTTTTTATGTCCCTTTTGCTGAGAGGCTAAGAGTGGACACTGTGTCCCAAATGTTTCTTCCCGGAACAAGGTGTTCCTTCTCCGAAACTTGCGCAGCTGATTCTACACCGGCGCAAAAATAGAAACCTTGGGCCATGCGCTCCGGTCGCTGCTCGGCGGGCCGTACACGCGTAAGGTCTTTAGAAGGCGACGGGCAGGGTTGAAGGCAAGAGCTGCCGTAGTTGCGTAAATGGCACGGGTGCAACCATGCGAAGCGATTCGGCTTGTCGTACACAAAAGGGGTCATTTTTGGCGCCTTCGCTCTCGATCGTGTCATTTCGGGGGGCCAATAGGGAAAGGCCCTTTTTCCTTCGGAACACGGAAATCTCTGACCGGACAGTATGTTTGGTGGAAGGGTACGCGCTGATTCCTGGGAAGAAAAGTTGCAAAAAATGAAAAACAGGAAAACAGATATTTGCGCAAGGGCTGTTTCCGAGGTGTTTTTGTCAGAAGACCCGTCTGTAGTTTCCGTTTTTTTTCCCATAGGTGCCAGCCTTCCTTGGTGTGCTACGCGTTCGGGGTTGTTCGGACGGCTCAGCCGCGAAGTTCCGGGTTCGATTCGAGTTGAAAGTTTCAAAACGACAGACAACTGTTCCAATCCCTCATTAATGGCGCATAGGAGATGCGAACTACATCTTATGCCAGTCCGTCATTGGGCCGCCGTGGTGGCTCGGTGATTATGGCGCTTGGCTGCTGACACGGAAGACGCGGGTTCGATCCCGGCCGCGGCGGTCGCATTTCGATGGAGGCGAAATGCTAGAGACCTGTGTACTGTGCGATGTCGGTGCACGATAAAGAATCTCATATGGACAGAATTATCTGGAGTCCTCCACTACGGAGAACCTCATGGCCTGAGTCGTTTTTTGGACGTTAAACTCTATGAACTATAAAACAAGCATTGTGACCATGCACGCAGGCTCTTTTCTGTTCGGCCTACAACCACATTCAAAGCCTCCTGTTCATGTACTGCAAATCTAACTGAATCATATTGCCCATTTGACAGGGATCAGTGAAAGAGCAACGGCTGCGACTGTAGAGCAGAAAAAAGTTGCGAAGAGGGCAGGAAATTGAAAACGAACATTTAGCAGCTAGGGCACACTCAAAGCCTGACTGCAGAACTGTCTTGTCTCCAGCGGGTCATGAAACAAAAAAAATATTGACAGGTTCTGTCTGGATACAGTGTTTGCTATGCGGGTAGGCTCGCAAAGACTGTGTTGGTGAACATGGAACTAATCTCGTGTGAATTTCTTGGCCGATACCATTGTATAACAAAATTGAAACGACCATTCTCAAAATTTTCTCCGCGTTTTGGACGACTCTCCAGCACCCGTGCAAGCTTTCGAGGCTAAGGTATGTTGCGTTTCGATAGAGTTGTATAAGCGCCGACCCTTTCTATGAAGCAGAAATGGCGTTCAGAGTCTAGAACTTAGAGTGACTCAACCTTAAGGACTGCGCTGGTGAACTGACCACTACAAAAAAAAAAGCAATGAATTTAGGCGTCACCTGCTTTCATGGCATATTACCGAAGCCTACAGTTCGTTCTTTTCAATGACGTTCTTTTGCAGCTACAGTAGCGAAACATCCGTCAGCACTGGTGAGCCGATGAAAATTTCTAGTTCGATATCCCGCCGCATAATGAGCATGGCGCGTGTATATGCATAATTCAAACAGAATAAACGGGCTAAAGTTTTCGTCGTATGCACATATTTAGGCGCCCTCGAAATAAGAAAAAGTGGCCGTTATCAAAATGTAATCTCCGCGCTCTCCTCGCATTAGACGACTCGCCCATATCGAGTGTCAGTTTATGACACGATACGCCCAAACGACCGCATTTCCATATAGAAAGCTTATGGTTGTAGTAAAAAATGAACGCCGTTTAGGCCTCCGCGATATCTCTCCGGATGAAAGCACCAATAGTGGCAGGCCTGTGCGTGTTTAGAGGGGAAATGGCTCTCGTAGGAACCCGGCTCTCGAGTGGAACGGAACAAATCGTCGCGTGCTCGTTCCGAAACTGCCGCGATGAATTTCGAGTATACGCTGTTCGATGGACAATATCAGTACACAGCGTGGACGCAGAATCATTTGCGGGCACTTGTGGTCAGGTTTTGCACTGGCAGCGCTGAATCAGATGCACGTATATCGTTGCTACGATGGAGACACGCAGCTGAGATGAGCGCGGAGTGGTTCGTTGTTGTCTAAACTCGGTGTTCTCAATGACCCATTTCTGACTGAAGAAATTGCGATCGTTTTTCATATTTACGTGGAGGGTGCTCGGGACACGACAGTTGCAAGGACACCTGGAGAAAGCAGGTGCTCTTAAGATGCCGTTTGCGGCCGCACACGCCGTTAAAACAGCGGGTGTGGTGAGTCTTTCTAGACATGAACAATATCTTGTGCCGAGAAAAATTTTCAAAGCGGGGCGCGTATTTGTACGGGCGGGGAAACCGTTTCTCGCCGACTGGGCAATTACTTTCATGTCATTATTCTTTCTTTCCTTGTTCGTTTGTTTCTTCATTTCTTTCCTTCTTCATTTCCTTCTTTCTCTCTTGCTTTCTTTCTGTCTCCTTTCTTTTCATTCCTTCCTTCATTTCCTTCTTTCTTTCGCTCTTTCTTTCATCCTTCTTTCTTCCTTCCTTCGTTCTTTCTTTCTTTCGTTCTCGTTCGTTCTTTCTTTCATTCCTTCGTTCGTTCCTTTCTTTCGTTCCTTGTTTTCTTTCTTTGTTTCTTACTTCTTTCTTCGTCCATGTTTCTTTCTTTCTTTCTTGTCTTTCTTTCTTCCTTGTTTGCTTTCTTTACTTCTTTATTTCCTTCTTTCTTTCTTCTTCTTTCTTTCCTTCTTTCTTTCTTTCTTCTTTCCTTCTTGCCTTCTTTCTTTCATAGCGTTCTTTCTTTCTTCCTTTCTCTCTGTCTTTCTTTCTTTCTATTTCATTCTTTCATCATTTAGTTCCCTTTCCTTAGTATTGAATTGACAGAAATTCAGTTCACGAGCGACGTAGGGTGTCGAAAGGCACCTTACTCTCCTACCTGCTGCCTAAAAGATGGCCAAACAACCTTGGTTCACAACAACATTCCGACACGACCTCCCGCACTTGCTCTCTTCGCTGATGGATTTTTCTCCTAATTTTCTGCGCCATAAACTTTAACCGCCGAAGGCCATATTTCGAGGTCTTAAAAAGTCCTAACGAGACAAGCAGCACGAGCACCAACAAGAAAAGTGGCTTCAAAAGCATCGTGGCACATCAGTGTTTGCATCTGCCACCGACACACGCCGCGGCGAAAAGCGGCCGGAACGGCCGGAAATTCATCGCCGTCGCTTGGCACGAGCAAGTCCCTGCTCGCGCTCCCCCCGAAATTAAGCCTCGAAGAAGAAGTACAGCAAGCAAGCGCTCCAACCAAACACGAGCGCAGAAACGCGATATGACGCTCCCTCCTATTTTTTTTTTCGCGCTCGTACTATCAAAATAAGCGCGCGAAAAAAACGATACCGAACGCGGCTCCGATCTCGCGTGCGCGCGCCGTCGAAAATCGCGGGAGATGCGCCGCAGGGAATGGAGATAGTAATAACAGAAAGAAGAGTGGAAAAAAGAAGAGAAAACAGACGAAGTGGAAAGAAAGAAAGGGAGGAGAGCCAAAGCCTCGGATCTCATCTTGGAAGATGCACTTCAGCGCGAGGAGCCTCTAACGGGTTCATGGCTGGCGAAGAACGTGAAGCCCGGAGCACGCTGATCTGCATCAGATGCTGTGTAACAAGCGAGAGCGCTTCGTTGCGACGGTGCTCGCGTAACGCGTTTTATTTTATCCTCGTTTGCATGTTTTCCCTCTCACTCGCAAACATTCACGACGCGTGATACACCTTTCTCCAAAGCCTGGGGACCCGCCTGTACGCTTTTCTATTTTTTTTCCATATTTTTTATTAACCTTTTTTGCATGCGTGTTCCCGGCTTGTTCTTATCTGAAACGCGCTCGTCGGTGCCAACCTCAAGTTAAAAAAAGGACAAAAATGGAATGAGAACCGTAATCCGCAGCCTTGTTTCTTCCCCTTCGTTTTTTTTTTTAATTTGTATTCTTTGCAACTGATAGTGGTGCACTAAGTCGCTTCGGGTTCTGTGCTGCACTGAGTAAGTCTTGAAGGAGCGTGAAACATCAACAAATATAAAAAAACTTCGTGCTGCATTGCTCGCGGGTATTTCAGTTCTGCGGTGATAAGGTAGTTAAGAAGATTAGTATTTAATGCAATGTACGGTTAGAGTGCGCCTACATTTCGCCATGACATGCACTTGCTCGCCTTGAAAGAAATCCGGCAGATAGATTATCGGGCGCTCGGCTACTGATCCGGAGTTCCCGGGTTCGAACCCGACCGCGGCGGCTGCGTTTTTATGGAGGAAAAACGCTAAGGCGCCCGTGTGCTGTGCGATGTCAGTGCACGTTAAAGATCCCCAGGTGGTCGAAATTATTCCGGAGCCCTCCACTACGGCACCTCTTTCTTCCTTTCTTCTTTCACTCCCTCCTTTATTCCTTCCCTTACGGCGCGGTTCAGGTGTCCAACGATATATGAGACAGATACTGCGCCATTTCCTCTCCACCAAAACCAATTATTATTATTATTATTATTATTATTATTATTATTATTATTATTATTATTATTATTATATTATTATTATTATTATTATTATTATTATTATTATTATTATTATTATTATTATTATTATTAAGTGGTGGGGAACGACGAAACTATGCCGTTCAACAGCCACCGAGGTAGCCTGTACGACGGGAGCGTTAGTTAAGCGCATAAACTTGAGGCACACAATTAGTTCCCGGCAAAGTCTTTAAAGAGCTGAGTTGGGAGGAATGATAGGATAAAAACGCCACGATCGTTGTTCGATGCAATTAAGCGCCAGAGGTCAGAGTTCGCATTTTCGAACAATTCTCGTCGCACTCTTTAAGCTATTCTCACTGTTACAGAAACTTTTCAGGGGCCAGACTCATGCTTGCAATATACGGGGCCAAGCGACTAACACTGGTTTATTGCTGCGAGCCACCCTCATCAAAATTCGCTCTCGTAATCGATTCCTGCGCTCGTCAACCGTGATTACAAGCGCGATGGTATAGTCTAAAGCTCCGCGACATTCAGAAACCGATCGAGTAAGCACAATCACGTATGCGGTAATCTCCGTTCATCTGGACAGCGTATTCTAAAAAGGACTTATCCGTATTCATACCTTGTTTCTGCACCATTCGGCTCTGCTATACAACCAATAGCAAAGTGGGAACGGAAAAATAAGAGTGAGGGACAGAAGAAAGGAAAGGCGGGGACATTAACTGGCGATGCCTGATTGGCTGATACCATACAAGTACGAAGGGGGATGAAGGGTGCCGAAGAGATAGATAGAAGATTAATGAAAGTTCAGTTCGTACAAAAGTACAACCCGCCGCGGTGGCTCAGTGGTTACGGCGCTCGGCTACTGATCCGGAGTTCCCGGGTTCGAACCCGACCGCGGCGGCTGCGTTTTTATGGAGGAAAACCGCTAAGGCGCCCGTGTGCTGTGCGATGTCAGTGCACGTTAAAGATCCCCAGGTGGTCGAAATTATTCCGGAGCCCTCCACTACGGCTCCTCTTTCTCCCTTCCTTCTTTCACTCCCTCCTTTATCCCTTCCCTTACGGCGCGGTTCAGGTGTCCAACGATACGTGAGACAGATACTGCGCCATTTTCTTTCCCCCAAAAAACCAATTAATATTATTATTACAAAAGTTCAGTTCGTAGTAAAGAACGTGTTCGTGCCGTCATTTCGTCTGTAACTACAGAGGACACTCGCAGTCAGTCTACAATACGGCGCTCAAGCCCGTATATTATTCCTGTCAGGCGCTGTTCGTTATTTCAGTTCTCAATAATATTTTGCCACCTAAATAATGCATCCATGCAATGAAGAAATTCAAGCAATGCAAGCAATGCAAGAAATTCAAATGGTAAGTTTTTGAACAGAAAACAGTGAAGGATAACGTTTTTACTGCCATGTAAGTAAAAAATTTTTATAGAGGGCCACAATCGTTTAAATTTATGACATAAAAATACCAGGATACGACAAATAAACATCCGAGAGATCGCGGAGACGCTTTTTTGATGTGCGCTGGAAAGTAGTAGCGGTCATAAAACCTGTTTGCTCGAAAGTGGCGAAGGACATCCTACCAAGGTCACTGTTTTGTGAAATGTATTTATTTAATTCGCTATAGACGGCTTAAAAAGTGCTCTATCTGCGACACGAATGACGCTAAATTCGCCTGATACTAAAAAATGACTGCTAAATGCAGCATATCTAGAAGAAAGAGCTGCGAGTTCACTATCTCCCCAGTGCTGGACATAAAGCTTTAAAGAGTTAAACATTTGAGGAGCATATTTATTGCGTTCCTGTCAAGGCAACGGGATCTTGACCGGGCTAAACGTGTCGATTATATAATTGTATTTCTCTTTAATTCTTGCCGCCAGTAGGTCTCCACCTGAATCTATAACAAGCCACTTCCGGTTTTAGATTACGAACCCCTTCTCTCATTTATAAACGTTCAAGGAACAACCTTGTTCTTGGCCCACCATTGCAGAGAATTCAGCTTCGGTGCAGCATAGGCATCAAGAGTACCTTGAATACAACGAGGACGTGCGATCATCAACAAAATGAAACAGTGGAGCCACGAAAAAAAAAGCAACTACAAAAAGGCCTTCTTCCCAGGTGAAAAACCGTACGTGAAAACGTTTTCCTCTTCCGAGTAATTCCGTTGTTGTCTCTCTCTCTCTCCCCCCCCCCCCCCCCCCCCGCGTTTCAGTTTTCAATAGCTCACGGTATCTGCGTCTCTGTCCTGTACGTGACCCACTTCAAAGAGCTAGATAGTGTCGAGAAAGCCGAAAGAGCTAGCAAAAAAAAAGTCATAAAGCGAGCTCGTTGCGTGTGAACTCCCTTGAAGAGAGAGTAAGGCACGCAGAAAGCACACATAGCTCGCGGGAACGTTCATATCGCTTCGGAATCGACAGAAAGCGAGCTGGCAAGATCCAATCTTCGTGGAGACCGGAGAAGTGTGTTTGCTTCTTTTTCGGTTGTTTTGTTGAAAGAAACGC
Source organism: Amblyomma americanum (assembly GCA_030143305.2). NCBI lineage: Eukaryota > Metazoa > Arthropoda > Arachnida > Ixodida > Ixodidae > Amblyomma > Amblyomma americanum. The sequence goes on along the minus strand of JARKHS020005110.1, from coordinate 222,247 downwards.
TTTTGCGCTTGGTCCGTATTGGAACGCGAGGAATGAAAGGTTATGCTCGCACCTATACAAAGTGCCCTTTCCCGCGTTAGCCGTGAATCGGTTTTTGAGTTCTTTGCCTCTGTTTTTTTTATTTCCTTCGCTTCAGTTTTCACGCTTCAAGGCAGGCACGCCGCGCGAAGAGAAAATGAATGCGTTTCCTCAATCAACACCTTCAAACTCTCTCTCCGAAGCCGATTTTTGACGACGCCAAAGCAACACATATATACTATGTAAACACGAAAGGAGTAAAAAAAGGAGTAAGATGTCCTCTACCGCACTTGCTTTACAGTGCAGGGTATTCTGCCAAAGCCGTGGGTTAGGCTTCCATCAATAAAGATACAGAGTACTTAGGGTCGGCAACGGAAACAAATGCCGTCTTCAAAATGTGTGAAATTGTAAAAGTTGCGAAGATTTTGACCGAGGTTTAAACCTCCCCAATTTGGTAACCTCAAGACCTCCGGTGATGAGTTTAAAAGTCTCCTGCCATTGCTAAATGCATCAAGTCACTGTGCTTTGAAGTGGGAATATACCTCCGTTGCCAAAAATAAGTATTCCGGATATTTAGTAACCGAAATCCACTCCGTAACTTGGAAAGCATACCCTCTCCCTAAAAGGGAGTATTCTGGAAAACAGCTTACTCTCTTTTTTTTCCTGAGTAGGCTAAATCGTGTTTAGACTGCAACTACTCGACCTCGGGCATATCTCGAATCACGGCACCGAACAGCAAGACGACGGAATGCCTCGTTATTATTTCCAGCTGAATAAGGGAGCCCTTCTCAGTTAGATCACGTCAGCGCCGGCCGCAGTATAGTATGTGTCGCTGCGAAAGCTCAGTCTCGAAATTTGAGCACGAGCTGAGCGAAAAGGGGAGCCCTCCACTACCGCACCTCTTTCTTACTTTCTTCTTTCACTCCCTCCTTTATCCCTTCCCTTACGGCGCGGTTCAGGTGTCCAACGATATATGAGACAGATACTGCGCCATTTCCTTTCCCCAAAAATCAATTATTATTATTATTATTATGTGAAAGGGCAAGAGAGGCCGCAATGTCCAATAGACTCCCGGAAAAGGAGACCGGCCACGAATATTAGTTCCAATTAAAATGTTTTCATCATCATGGGGCGTTAAATGGCAATGGATTTACTTTCGTGCCGAAGCAACAATAAGAGCTAGAGGCAAAAGCTATAGTGTGGTAGTGTAAACATTTATTATGCCATCATACATACATGGAGGTGTTCGGGGTCGTGACGTGAAGGGTCAAGCCCTCACAGCCACTAAATTAAATTTCCCAACCAGACAGACCTCTGTTAAATGTTCTCTTTTGAACCACTAGGTGGGATGCCTAGTCAGGCACCTCATTCTGTGGGTGGCCCCGGAATATCTTTGCGCACCCGGGGTTGCTTGCACCACACCGATGCGGAGAACTTTGCAAGGAAAACGGCGGAGAATTGCGCACAACTCTTACGAGGGAAAGAGCCTACAGACGAGGCTTGGGACAGGAGCAGTTTTGAAAGAACTGGGGAGAGGCTAGAATCACACTAGACACGATAGACCTGCTGATAACAAAGGCCTAAACACAACGAACTTCCAGACATGCTGCGGCTTGGGTGATTAGTTGCTCTCGTGTAGTGGAGAGAAAAAAATAGGCCAGCTTAAAACTCTTTTACTAGTTAATAATAATAATTGGTTTTTGGGGAAAGGAAACGGCGCAGTATTTGTCTCATATATCGACGGACACCTGAACCGCGCCGTAAGGGAAGAGATAAAGGAGGGAGTGAAAGAAGAAAGGAAGAAAGAGGTGCCGTAGTGGAGGGCTCCGGAATAATTTCGACAACTGGGGATCTTTAATTAACGTGCACTGACATCGCACAGCACACGGGCGCCTTAGCGTTTTGCCTCCATAAAAACGCAGCCGCCGCGGTCGGGTTCGAACCCGGGAACTCCAGATCACTAGCAATCCTGGTGCGCTCTCTCTAACGATGCGGATGACATAAACGCGACGCTCAGAGTTTATTTCATTAAGAAGACTGGAATTTCGCCGAATTGAAGAAGTCTGAAAGGTAAGGCACACGAAAGGGAGCCCCGTTAACCCGGAGAAAATTCCACGCGCTTGTAAAAATGCGAAGTGTGTGTGTTTATACGTAAATATATGTTCCTCGTTTCTTCGATAAACAGGAACAAAAAAACTTGACAGTTAGCTGCGTTTGTGAATTAATCAGCACGGCTACGACGCCTCAACCTATAGAGCGTAGAATATCGACGAGCTTCGTGACTAACGCAATCATCGATTCCAGGACTCGTCGGGCGGGGTCGGGACGCATTATTCAATTTACAGCGTCATATACTTCACAATGGAAGTGACAGCGTAATCAGTATCAGCTACGACGGAGCCAAAAAAAAAAGGAGTGGGGGGGGGGGGGAGAACGAAAGGCGAAAATAAGGTATAACCCCTTAGACGAAGATACCGAACGACGTGTTAGAATATGCAGTGCAGGGAAACGCCACCTCTTTTCTTCTTTCACGCTTCGCTGCAAGCTATTCTCTCTCGAAGACAACATCCTCTGACACGGCCGGCCTTATCTCGAGTCACACGCGAGGCGCGCTCGCATCGCCGGCGACTTGTCCTCCTCCACGAAACGCTACCAAAGAAAAGCTGAAAAAAAGATTAAGAAAGTGGCGATAGCGCGGAACGAAAGCGGGCTGAAAGGAAGGAAAGCTTTGTTCAGCGCTCCAGCATGCCCGGAAGGCACTGCGTCACAAACTCTATTCTTTGGAGCGGCCCAACAGCGAACGCTTCGGAAAGTGACAACGAAAGACTCTTCCGTCGCCTCTGCTTCCTTGGTTCGGGACTCCGGGTTTGCTGAGCCTTATCCGAGTAGGAAAGTGTTTTCTCTCACCCCCCCCCTCTCTCTCTCTCTCTCTTTACACGTTTCTTTTCCTCTCACTTCTCAGGTCACATTCTATCTAGCGTTCGAGCGGTGTAGCGAAGGCATCTATTCTCGTCAGTCGAAGGACGAGCGCGCATACGTATTCTTGAGCCGACTCCGCTCTTACTTCGCGATATTTTATTTTTGTTGGCTTTGCGCTTTTGTGTTTTTTTGTAGGGTCGTGCCCTAGTTCGGGAGAGCTTTGAGAGCTTGTTGACGCCAGCGTTGAAAACTCTCTTCTTTCCTAGCTCAGATTCGTCTCCGAGTTCGGGCTTTCTCTGAGCCCGTTCGACAGTGAGCACAACACTGGTCGCGACAGAAAAGAAATGGGATGAATTTTCAAGAAGAGCCCCTCTTTCTTGAAGTCGTTCTTCTTTGATTGGAACTTTCTGTGCTGGCTGAATTTTTTTCTAGCGGGGTGTCCAAGAAGAAATAAGGAAAAAAGTGACAAGTGAATATGCTGCAGTCGCCAGAATTTCATCCCGGCAATTCCGCCTTTTTTGTCACTATTTTTTTTTCTGTAAACAAACTGCGTGCAGGTGCCCTGTGCTTCTTCTCACGATTTTTTTTGGTTTGTGCCAATTCAAGCCAGTAAGGTCTTCAGTTCAGTTCATCTTTATTTTCAACATTCTACAATGTTTACGTGACCCTGACAAAAAGCTGTGAGGACCGCTTGCCGAGGTGAGGGGAGCTGGCGACAGGCAACAGCGACGGCAATACTGAAATTTCTGATAAGCATCTGTTGCTGTTCAGAGAATGTAGTCATTTTTATCGCAGGCATACAATAATAAGAGATGAGGCTAATATAATAAATGTATGAATGCATTAGACAAAAATACCTTTTTTAGACATATAATAAAACAGCAAAGCGCGTGATTGGCCTCATGAATTATACAAAGCTCGCATTTTAGGGTTCATTACACGCGGTACATTGCACGATAAACCAGCAACACAGGCCACTCTACAAACATTGAGCGCAAAAGTTTACCTGTAATTGTAACACGACTTAAATTTGAAAAATTCAGCTCATTTAGTAGAACGGGCACTGTATAGGTTAAGGACTGCAAAAGGTTTCTTTGTTGGGTGTTGTGGAGTAATCCATTTCTGAGAGGCACGCGTTTTACAAATATTCGAACGCAGTGTTGCACTGATAGGGCTACTAAAGATTGCTGATATTTCTGATTGGCAAAGCGCAAGTGGTGAAGAAAATGGTAACTATAAGGAGACTTGATAGAGGTAATTTTATGCTGAATAAATAGCTCTGTTGAATGATGTCAGTGCAGTGCACTGTTTACTGAAAGAATAGATTTTTTTTCCAGACGCAGGAGTGTACATATGACTTTTTTAGTAGACGTCCCCGCACTGGTGTTGAGTAGTTAATGTGCGAGCGAAATAAGGCGTGGTAAACACCCACACCTCGTTTTATTGTAGACACAAGGCTCTGTGCTGATGCATATGGAGGACAAAACAAATACAAGCGAAGGTCACGTGACAAAATTTAAATACAGCATTGTGAAGTGCAGAGAACAAAAACACCGGCTTCACATAACTGTCCAATATGATCACGTCAGCAACAGGCACGTGAAACACAGGGCCAGCGTGACGTACAGTATGTGTCATACTTAGCGGGAACATGGTAACGCGTGGCCGTCGCACTTCGCGAAGCGCTGCCAACGACAGTCGGCGAGAAATGGCGCATGCGCACTGATCATGGCCGGCTGGTCCTTCCGCGCACGCGCAATGCGCCGCAACGAAATCATCAGTTTAATAATAATAATAATAATAATGATAATAATAATAATAATTGGTTTTAAGGGGAAAGGAAATGGCGCAGTATCTGTCTCATATATCGTTGGACACCTGAACCGCGCCGTAAGGGAAGGGTAAAAAAGGGAGTGAAAAAAGAAAGGAAAAGAGAGTTGCCGTAGTGGAGGCCTCCGGCATAATTTCGACCACCTGGGGATCTTAAACGTGCACTGACATCGCACAGCACACGGGCGCCTTTTTCTATAATGATGATGTTTCAGGTCTCTTACGTAGTAATGATCAAGAGAGGCAGCGCCTTACGACACCGTGTAATACCATGATAAATTTGTTTTCGCACAACATGAGAGCGAAAATAAATAAATGAATGGACAAATAAACGAACCACATCCGATTTTAAAAGCACTCACTCACACACCAGGAATACATACCCGAAAAACTCCAATGCCGCTGACATTTCAGGCAACGGCTTCAAGCGTAAATGTAGTGTCAGCAATTATATTTTATATATTCATGCGGCGAAGGAATTTATTATTTTTTCCTTGCTACACACCAGTAAATGAGGATGCCAGAAGGATGGTCACGGAAACACCTTTGCTGCTAAAGCAAGCCACTGCTTTTCCTGGCGTCGGCGCTTCGAGCTTAAAACCGAGCTCTGGAACGTGGAAGCAGTTCTTTTAGTTTCTTTATTTGTTCGTTTGTTTATTCGCTTGTTTTTCTGTTACGAAGGGAATTGCTTATACAGCTGCGTCCTGAGATAACAACGGTCGCTTTGTTCTGGCTGCGGCAGCAGTACGCTATTGTCTTCTTCAAATATTGCTTTCGTTCAAACAGGCTTCAAGCGGCGCGTTTCCGCGCATTTGACTCGCACTGTGTGTGGGTAGCTGAATTGCAAATTTTCGGTGCCTGCGGCGGCGTGAATGCTATGTGCAGGCAATGCTCGGTGTGGCGTTATCCCGAGAGAGCCATGCGCTCGCATAATGATTACGGGCCGGAAATATGCACGAAGATATGCACGGACCTCCTGACGAAGATATGCACGGACAAAATACCTACTTTTTGGTGTTATTTTTTATATTTTTACTTGCTTAGTTTTCGCTCCAGGTTTCCAGTCGTAGCTGCTAAGAGTCGAGCAGCCCCGATGCCCATTCACTCGCTCTACAAGGTTTGGCATTTTATCGGAGCGATTTTTTAAAACACGACCAGCAGCCACTCCCTTCACCCTCCTCCCCTCTATTTTTTTTTCGACTGCAATTTCTGATTGGTAGCAGCCGTTCTGCTTTTATGCAATGGTTTTTGAGGCGTCTTTTGATTACTCCGTTCGGGCCTCGCCTAAATTTCACTCTTGCGCAAGAATGCAATCTAACGACAGTAACGACAGTTATTCAAACTTTCTGCGCTACGAAATCCGCTGCCGCATTGTTTGTGGAGGGCTATAGGGAAAACGAAGTTCCTGTGTGCTCGAGAAACCGGAATCTCAGCTTCAGTACACAGTATAAAAAAACACTTGAAAAGGTATAGGAAAACTGCTTATACAGCGTCACCAAGGGTAGATTTTAACTTTTAGTGGGGTGCGCGCCTTTTCCCGTGACGTCAGCAACGTGTGCACAACCCGGGGCATCCTGCAGAATACTGCTGCATGGTCCTCTGCATACGGCTCTCTCAGACTATGTCCGTTACCAGGAATTTTGGACAGCCACTAGATAGCGCCGATAAACACTGCAGCTTGTGGTGCTTCAGCTGGGAAATAATAATAATAATAATTGTTTTTTGGGGAAAGGAAACGGCGCAGTACCTGTCTCATATATCGCTGGACACCTGAACCGCGCCGTAAGGGAAGGGATAAAGGAGAGAGTGAAAGAAGGAAGGAAGAAAGAGGTGCCGTAGTGGAGGGCTCCGGAAAAATTTAGTCCACCTGGGGATTTTTAACGTGCACTGACGTTAAAGTCGCTGAATGGGTTTTGCTGCAACTAATCGTAAAGATAATGGACAAGATTTAGATTTTAAGGTGATATCCGGAAAACGTGAGTCAGCATCTTCTCGATGACTCGCTTAAAGTTTGTTCGGAAAGGGGTCTGAGATGAAAATTTAGACCCCTTTTGGGTGACAAAGGAGCTGTTTTCGAGGGATCTACAGCCGCAGTCTTATTATTCTAGCTACCGTACTTCGAATAGAAGCAATCCTTATAAAAATTTCTTTAGACAGTCTATAGACTGTATTTAGGCTTCGGTCTATAAAGTCTACAGAGCCTCTATTGATAAACCTTAGAGAGTAGTTTGTAGGCAATACAAATCCTATACTATAGATAATCTATACATTTATGGCCATACGCTTTTATTAGACTTTTGTCTATAGACAGTCTATAGACTATGAACACACCAAAAGAAATATCTATAGGAAGGCAATAGAGTCGATAAGAAGTCTGTAGACTGTCTATAGACTAGTTTTGTAAGGGTTAAGACCGCAGTTCTGGTGTCTGTCGAAAAACAGTTTCTGAGCTATAACCTTTGCTACCACCGTGAATATTCTTTTCTGAAAGAAAACAGAAAAAAAAGTTGTTACTTTCTCGTTATGCAACACGTGGTATGAAAATAACTAAACTACATCGCTGTCCCTAATTCCTAGCAAAGTAGGGAAGCCCTACGACAGCTACTGCATACTCAACGACTACATCGTGAATGGATACCGCGGTTCCTGTGGTGCCCGTTTCTTCCCTGCAACCGTTCTGTCTCGCAATAGTTGTGGTTCACGTACAACCAACAAACCCAGAGAACCGTTCTGAGAAAGTACCGCATACTCATATCAATAGATTGCACCAACGTCATAGCGATCGACATGTTGGTGGACCAGGAATGCAGTAAAATTCTACGCGCACAATTTTTCCGCTTACTGTCAACCGCTTTTTAATGCGCACTGTCGAAGCGGTGTGAGGTGTACCATTACAGCGTCAGCGACGTCACGTGAAAGCTGTTTATATGAAACACCGCTCGGTTTTCAAAATGCTGTGCGGCGTGTAACTTTGTTTAGTGGTTAGATATGAAATCTTGCTGTTGAGCACGACTTGATGGTTCCAGTTCTAGGCGACTGAGGCCCCTTTTCGAATGAGGAAAAGGGGAAAGCACTGCAGAAGCCGTAACTGTCCAGGTAATATTTCTTCTCCTTCACTAATGGTAATCTCGTCACTCATGAAAGAGTCGCAGCGGGTTTTTGCTGCATCACTAATGGTAATCCTGTCTTGATACAAGAGTCGGTACGCGACGAATATTGTTTTCTAGCTGTCTGCTCTGGCGGGACATGAAGTGATCACCAGTGAAACAGGGACAGAATTAAGAATTCAGAGAAGAATCAGCACACGAAACAGGTAGGCTCTCTAAGAAGATTCTAGTCTATAACTAGGAAACCCGCGTTGTCGATGCTGGCCACGACAGACTCACTCTTCGCCTGTCCTCATTAGTACACATTTCGAGCATAAAAATGCATTTCTTTGATTTACTCGACCATGGAAAACAGTTTTCTCTATAGCGCTGGCGTGTTTTCTTATAAGAATGGTCTATAAGTGTCTATAGACTTCTTATAGACTACATTGATTTCTCTATAGCGCTGGCGTGTTTTCTTATAAGAATGGCCTATAAGTGTCTATAGACTTCTTATAGACTACATTGATTTCATATAGATATTTCCTTTTGTCTATTCATATTCAATAGGCAACATAGAAAAATTCAATTGAAAGTTCATGGCTATTAATCTATAGATTGTCTATAGACTGTCTATAGGGTTTGTGTTGTCTATAGAGTAGTCTATCAGATTTGTCTATTGAAAGCCTATTGAGTTAATAGACAAATGTATATGGACACTCCATAGACTGCCCATTCGTAAAAAAATGTAGTTCGCGATTTTTGTGAACCGGTTTGGTTAAAATCATTAATTCATTGGTTACATCACAAGATGGGGCATGCATCAGAGTTGCACCCACGGAAACTTGGACCGGTATCATGTAAGGGAACGCCTTTCCACAAAGGTCATCAATGAAAGGTCAGATTTCTCATTGAAATTTAGGGGGGAAATTTCGAACACAACACGTGTAAATAGTGCCTAATAAAGGACGTAAACGAGTGATCAGTGAGTTCGAACGATGCAGGAATAAACAAGCGCAGGCTATACACATAAGCACTCTGATCTCGATAATTCAAAGTCGAAGAAGACCGGACTTTTCTTTTTTAAATAAACGCAGCTCGGAGGAGTCGTCCATAGACATGATGTCGATGAGAAAAAAGCGCGAAATAAAATAAACGAGAAGCTCTAATTAATGAAGTTGGAATTAACGATATGTCACTGTATTAGAGTTCAGACATCGAGGCTAACAGCTGAGCTTCACTTCTTAAACTTTGCAGCACCCAGAACGAAGCAAATTCCTAACCGACCTACCGCCCTTACACCTGCCAGGGTGGCTTACTTACTTTTTTTCAAAAGCTGTCAGTCGCGTATTACTGCTCCTACCGCACTTTCGCGGGTATTTTACTGTTCGAACGAACGTCAAGTTAAGCAAGCCAAAGCCATTTTTTCAGACCCGAGAAGTAAATCTGCTTTTGCGCGTAAACTTTCCAGTACCCCTGCATGCCGCATAGGCGGGAACTGTAAAACTTTATGCGCGGTTTTGACGCCCACAGACCCACACACCTGAATTCTGTAAACACTCTTTCCTGTGAAACATGCATAAAGTAAAGAGCAGTGACCCGTATTTGAGGGCACTACCGTATTCCAAGTTTCCACGATGCACAAGTGAAAAAAAAATACCAGAGTGAGTTGTAGTCAGCGACACCGCTTTGTATTCTTTATATAAATTTTCTCTTTCTAGCTGCAGTTTCCGGCTTTCAAAGCAGATCCTTTGCAAGTCTAGCATTCATTTCACGCGTCTCTCTCAGCATTCGCAGGTGTGTATCTCGGACAAAAAAAAACATTAAAATTGAAAGACATCGGCAGGATACACGCAGAGCTGCCTGAGCGCATACTCAACGCGCCTACTCAGTGCGGCAGCTTCGCACTGCTCAAGAAATCCGCTTCTTTTTGCGGCTCTTGGACCGAGAGCGCGGTACGAGCTGGCCAATACATATGTAACAGGACCACGGCAGCTCGAAGCTTTCTTCTCTCGCCCCCCTTGCAAAGCCCGTGTCGTTTTCCGCTTTGACCGATTGTTTCCCCTTGGGCCACCTTTCGAGCTTTTGGCGTCTTTCACTTGCATCTCTAGTTTTTCACCGATGCTCTGACGACTTCAGCAAAGAGGTCTTTCGACGTTTTTTTCTATAGACGCGGGCGTTTCCTTACCGCTCTGTGACAACGTGTCTGAAAATTTCATTTTTTGTTTTGTATTTTACGTTCCGAAAGTTTGTTCTATTTCTTGGGAGGTTGGATTCCTTCCGAGTTATGCTTTCCCATTGTCGCGGCGAATGATATAGGGTAGAAAACAAAGCGTCGGCGTGTTTGTCGTTCCAGTTGCGAAACCGAGAAGGTGTTTTGCATCTGTGACGTCGAGGAGGGCCAGCGTGCCGGTGTCGAATTCTTTTCGGACCCGCTGAATACGCTTATTCAAACCGACACGCCTCGTCAGGCGGATCGGACCGCGTTGCGAGGCATAAATTTGCAGGCTTGCGGCTACCATTTCCTGCATTTTTTTACCATTTATTTTTGTTCTGCTCGGGCGTTCACGTTGAGTTAGGCTTAGCGAAAAGCTGCCAGCCAGTTTCCGTCCAAGACGGTACGGGATCAAGATCGTGTCTTTTGCTGTTCGAAGTGAAGACCCCCATTCCCGCGGGCCCATGGCTAAAGATAATAATAATAATTGGTTTTTGTGGAAAGGAAATGGCGCAGTATCTGTCGCACATATCGGCGGACACCTGAACCGCGCCGTAAGGGAAGGAAGGGATAAAGGAGGGAGTGAAAGAAGAAAGGAAGAAAAAGGTGCCGTAGTGGAGGGCTCCGGAATAATTTCGACCACCTGGGGATCTTTACCGTGCACTGACATCGCACAGCACACGGGCGCCTTAGCGTTTTGCCTCCATAAAAACGCAGCCATGGCTTACGATCAGTTTTACGATTTTTAGACGACAGCTTGATCCTTTTTCTTCGCAAGTCGAACCACCGCTTTACATTCTCTGTATGCCGCCGATGGCTGCTGCAAAATTTGCGAAACTTCGCATCGAATTCCAGCCACATTCCGCCTTTTAAAATACCAGAGATATCTCTCTCATGCATTGCAATGAGCCAAACGAGATTCGGGGGAGCTGCGCTTCGCCCCGCCGCGGTGGCTCAGTGGTTAGGGCGCTCGACTACTGATCCGGAATTCCCGGGTTCGAACCCGACCGCGGCGGCTGCGTTTTTATGGAGGAAAAACGCTAAGGCGCCCGTGTGCTGTGCGATGTCAGTGCACGTTAAAGATCCCCAGGTGGTCGACATTATTCCGGAGCCCTCCACTACGGCACCTCCTTCTTCCTCTCTTCTTTCACTCCCTTCCTTATCCCTTCCCTTACGGCGCGGTTCAGGTGTCCAACGATATATGAGACATATACTGCGCCATTTCCTTTCCCCCAAAACCAATTATTATTATTATTATTATTAGCTGCGCTGGCGTTAACGACATTCCTGTTTTGTAGTTGCGGTCTTGACGTACAGATGGCGGCGCCATCTAAATAAATCGCACTTATCGCAAGTCATTCTCTTAGCCGCCTTTATGGAACATGGCAATTGATAGTAGTTTCATTAATAACAAAATGATCGTGCCAAGTGACAAGCGTTCAGTTCACCGTTCAGGTTTCTTAGAAATCGCTTTCCTTTGTAGAAATATCTTTGGTTTGTAGCCGCAAGGCTGCGCTTGGGTGGATGGCAATGATTAATTACTTCCTTATTACAAATTTACTCCACCTTGGCGGATTCCCCTACAAAAATGTTTGACCAGCACTGTTCCCACTTCGAGTTATTGATCAATTCGTTCTCGCCCTACCATAAGCTTACCGTTCAGGTTAGCTCAGTTGGTAGAGCGACTGCTCCGGTGAAGCGGTGGTCCCGGGTTCGAACCCCGGATCAGGACGAATTTTTCTTCAACTGCGAAGTTTCTGAGAAAGCTGTATAGCTGTATAGCTTTCCTTTGTAGCCGTAAGGCTGCGTTTGGTTGGACGGCAATGATTAATTACTTCCTTATTACAAATTTACTCCATCTTGGGGGATTTCCCTAAAGAAAACATTTGACCAATCGTAAGATACTGTTATGAACATACTGATGGGAAAGTCTCTCCTTTCTATGCCTAGAAAAATCTAGTTTTTGAAGTTTTTCTTGCATGCACTTGCACCGAATACAGTCGAACCTCGTTATAACTAAACGGTTTAATAGAAACAATGGATGCCACAAAGGAATGACGATCCTCCTGGGACGCTCGGTCAACACGTGCTACATCGAAGCTACGGCTATAACGAAGTAATCGCTGGACCCCTTCTATTTCGTTATAACGAGGTTCAACTCAGTTAAGTCTGCCACATAAAACCAACGTGGCCGGTTTTTGACAATACATAGCAACAAAAAAAACAAGCTCGCCAATGAGAAATTTGCGGATGTATGTATTGCTGCAGTGCCTTCTTACGATATGCGAAAAAACTGTGGTTCATAAACAACTTCCCATTTAAACAATGTGCTTGTCCAGAGAGCATCTATAATACGACTTTCATCCTACAGCGAGCAAGAAAAGCAGAATCTGGGATATTGAAAGCCGATTTTCTCGTGATTAAATTTTCTCAACCGGTCAGAAAACGCAGTGCGCGCAGTTTATAGGTTCAAGACTCCAATTTGTGGACGCAGGCGTGCGAAGTATGAAATTGCCAGCGGCATTGGTTTAGGACCAGCTGCAGATAAGCGTAAAGAATTGTTGGCAACTAATTTCTACTCTTTCGCTACGTTCTGAAATGTAAGCACAGAAAAGCGACGTTGCAGGTATGCAACGTTTGTTTATTTTTGCTATTGGAAGCCAGCCAAACGTGGCGGCTAGCCACGTGTAGCGCTGGCTCTTGGAGCCGGTGATAAAGATAGCAACACGTTTACGCCCCAATTTCGCCTCCGTGACTTCTTTCTACGGGCAGCTTCGAGGCGGTGGGCGCACTTTCACCCACTCTCGCAGCTCTGAGGTCTGTGCAAAGCAAGTCACGTCCAGCCGAACGAAATGCAGAAATAAACAGAAAAAAAAAGAACAAGAGACCGAAACCGAACTGACCACTTTCCCCGAATAAGAAAGGTACACACGGGACCTTATCTCCACGACAAAGCAGCAGGAGGAAATGTGCGTAGGGTCAGAAGAAAACAAAGGTATGGTGTACGGGGAGGTCAGCTCCCAGTTCAGAACGAAACCGGCCTGAGTATGCGTGAGTATGCGTGAGTATGCGCAAGCCGCAACACTCCGAAACGTTGGCGCAGAAACAGCTCGCACGAAATGGACGCACGAAAATGCCGAGTGTGAAGACATTTGCGTGGACTGTCAAAATAAAATCTTGAATAAAACAGTTAGGTGGCAAGCGTGGCGAGCTCGAGTTTGACTCTTCACGCTATAGCGCTCTTATAGGCAGGCTATATACGGAAAAGACGCCCGTGGCTATAAAGCAACGGGCGTCAGAGACACTGGGGATGGTGGTAAAGAAAACTAAAAGAAAGTAAATGTAGACGTAAACCCTGACCGAGCTACTAAAGCCCCAGTAGCTTGCGTGCACATTAAGAATCGGCACACACGCACGCGCGAAAAGACAAAGTTTGCAGTCGCAGATGGCACCGAAAAGACAAAACCCTGGAAGAATTGACGGACGGTATCAAAATAGCCGCCGGCCGTGTCTCTTCCAAGACCGCCTCCCCCCCCCCCCCCCCCCTCCAGGGGGCGGGGGCGCGCTGGTCCGCCGGCGATGGGGGTTTCTGTCCACTTTCGCGCCAGAATGGATATCGACAGAGAAGCTCTCTGAAAGTGGCCGCCGCGGCCACAGCGGCTTTTGGCGTGAGACAAAGGAAGTGCGAAAGACAAAAGCGGGCAGGCCGTAACCTGTTTTTCTTCCTTTTTTGAGTTTTTTTTTTCATGCCGAACCGGTAGACAAAGAAGAAAGACGAAAGGCCTATATATACACAGCGGAGTTTATAGCGCTTCTTTGACTTTCGAATTTTCGCCGTGGACCAGCCAGTTTTTTTTTTTTGTTGTCTCTAAGAAACTCTACCATTGTCTCGATCGAATTTTTTATTGGTTGTTTGTTTCTTTTGAAGAGGTGTGCTAGAAACAAAGCCACTGGGAAGGTACGGTGCCACAAAAGACACCTTAGAAGGGACAAAAGGACCGCAAGACAAAGCTTCAGTTTCTCTAGTAGAACCCAGGTGAACGTAAAAGAAACAAAGGGTTTTTTTAAAGTAGGTCTGAGTCTCCGGTGACGTCTCATGCAGGGTGAATCGGAGTAAACAAGACAGCAAAAATAAAACGAAAACTTGCAGAGAAGTTGGCAAGCATTGCTCAGCTATAAAGATTACAAAACAGCGATATTCCGGTCATGAATCGCGCAAAAACAGCGAATATGGTCTTTACGTTTTGTGGAACAGTGCTGCAATACTGAAGGAGAGACATAAGATGAACTGAAGGCCGTAAATTTCATACAGAAGATAATAATACCTTTATTTTTCATCGGTGGGTTTTACACCCAAAGAGATTTGAAGTGGGCGCCATAATAGGCAGGTATGGTCTGCTATCTTTAAGCTTTTGCGAAGTCCCGCGATCGAGAGTTTAATGGCGGTCTAATGGAAGCCCTACAGATGCTCTTAAGTCCGCCGGCCAACTGCCAACTGATCGACCTTTAGAAAAATTTATTTAGACAATCTATAGACTGCCCACAGACTTCTGTTTATAAAGTCTTTAGATTATCTATAGAGAAACCCCAAAGAAAAGTCTATAGACAATACAAATCCTTTAGACAGTCTATAGACAATCTATAGATTTATGGCCATACACTTTAGTAGATTTTTGTATAGAGACAGTCTTTAGACACTGAATAACTAAAATTAAATATCTATAGGAAGGCAATAGACTCTTTAAGAAGTCTAGAGACTCTCTATAGAACATTTTTATAAAAGGATGCAAGCGCCGATACCGGCCACGCCCCCCCCCCCACCCCCCCACCCCCCAGTGGGCAGTGGGGGATGCTTTGCGATATCGATTGGTCAAGCGTAAATGTTCTTCACGCCGTTTATCAAAAAATTGTTTGTTCTAACTCTGAATTTTGATTCTGATCATTTTTTGTAGACATCCGATCCACAGCACAGATTTACAAAAGCCACCAAAGAAAAGCTGGCGCTGCTGCATTCTTGCCGGAAGTCGTTGGATACTATCTTCAGTGTCGGCAACAAGAATACGCGAGAATACGAACGCTGTCTAAGAAACGAGGCCCTTTTCAGAAACAGCAATACAGTGCGTAAAGAAATAGGGTGACTGCGTGCGCGGGACATTTCACGACCAACCACAAGCAATTCGATCCAGGCGCCGTCTCAGCAGCAGCATATATGCGATGGCCGTGACAACACAGACGACCAGGCGTCTATAATGGCCTCGAAAGACCGCTTCAAGTCCACGCTTCTAACGGCTTACCGGACCGCCGAAGCACTTAGAATGACCATCCAAGTAGTTGAACACTTATGCCTTCTCCCCGTATATCTTCCAGTAAGTAGCCTGGAAAAAGCGTCACATTTTTTTTTTTCGAGCAGCCATATACGATATGGGTAGACGCACAAACATGAGCCATTCTCGGCGTTTCTGGTGTCAGGGTCGCGTCGTCAAAGTCACCGCACTTGATAGCACCACCATTGTGAGTCGGCTTGGAGTAAGTGAACAATAACAGGCGGCTGGCGAATCGCGATAGATGCGCGGACTACCATTAGAAGCAGTCGCCTTGGCCGTCCGCACCACTGAACAAAGATGGGCGCTGAAAAAAAAACAACGAGAATTTGACGAGGAAGCAAGACTGTCTTTCCTGTCACTGGAGGGCGCGCACTGGATGCGTACTTGGCGCCGATCGTAACAATATCTTGTGTCCTCCAGGAAGTGTTTCCAAGTGGAAGTCGCAACTGCTTCGTCCAGTGCCCGCTCTTAGATTTCATGGCGGAAGAAGCTTTATTGGGGCATGATAAATGCCCCGAGGAACTCGCCTCGAACGACATGGCGTTGATGTGTTAGTGGTATGAAAAAAAAACGATAGGGGTTTAACGTAGGTAAACCGAGTAGGCGTGGCAAAGCATGTGTTTAGTCTGGTAGGCTCATGGTTTCGCTTTGCGTCACGTCACCCAGGTGACCGTCGGTTTCTTGCCCTCGCATTACACGCCCTGCCCATTCCGATTTACTGATTCTCGTTCTCAAATGGCAAATCAACAACTCGCGTCTGATAATAATAATAACAATAATAATTTGTTTTTTTAAGGAAAGGAAATGGCGCAGCATCTGTCTCAAATATCGTTGGACACCTTAACCGCGCCGTAAGGGAAGGGATGAAGGAGGGAGTGAAAGAAGAAAGGAAGAAAGGTGCCGTAGTGGAGGGCTCCGGAATAATTTCGACCACCTGGGGAGAGTCCCTGTGAATCTTTTCCGCTGCTATCACAATGGCTGCCAGCTGAAGGACAGGAGTTCCCTTTCTTTCAATGTGATGAACGTGAACTTGCGCCACATAGCGGCAGAACAAAGAATCAAGATCTGAGACAGGAAACTGGGCGCCTCGCTACAGTATTCTTTTTGAAGGACCGCCCCCTCGTGTTCATGACCGCGTTGTGAGAGCGACACGCTATGTCGAAAGAGCCCGGTGTTGCCCCCAAAACCCATTGTTGTTCGACTCGATGCGACGCCAGGGAGAGTGAATATGGCGGCAAGCCGCCACACCATGGCCTTGCGCTTGTATTGCGCTCAGGCGCCGCCGCTGCACAGTGCCGATCCGCACGCGAGCGTTAGTGGTGGTGCCGGCTAAAAAAAAAAAAAAGAACGCGTTATCGTCTCGGGCGCTCGCACCGCCATGTTTTTTTTTTTTTTTGTCTTTTTTTGTACATGTAAACGCGCTCGAATAGACGACGGCCCTGCCTCGGCGGTCGGCACGACACTTTCCAATCGGCCGATTTTCGAACGACCGAATGGCGCGACGCCAAACGGACTTGGAGTATCGGTTTTTTGAAGCTCGTCGATGGAAGGAACGAAATTGGTTTTGAACTATGCGGAAGAAATGTAGACGCGCTCTAAACTTTCGCCGAAGCTGGGCGTTGCTTGTGTGCGCTCGGGAGAAAGGAGCAGTGCCTGCAAGTCGTTTCGTCGTAAGCTTGATGATCAGATGCATAATCTATTCACCAAAGCGTGTGCCAAGAGTTAGTCATCGACGAGGTATGGATACTCTATGACAGGATCTTGGGCTCAAAGGACTCCGCAGCGGAACCAAAACCATTGGTTTAAAGAGATTAGCGCAAGGTCGTTCGTGTTGCACGGTACTCCCTAATAAAAATGTTCTTTAGACTGATTATATAGACTTCTTATAGACTATTCCTGTCCTATAGATATTTCCCCTTTTTGTATTCATGCTCATAGACTGACTATAAAAAATCTACTAAATGTGCATGACCACAAATCTATACACTTTCTATTGACTATGTATAGGATTCGTATTGTCTACAGATATTCTATGGACTTTACAGATAAAGGTGTACGGTCAGTTTATGAACCCTCTAAAGAATTTTTTTTTAAGAGCTGTGCCACTGATTGCAGCGACCAATGCAAGACCGTGGTCACGCCACCCTGTCAGCTTTTGAACTGTCTTTTCTTCTCCCTTTCTTCTCTACCACAGCCTCTACACATCGGCCCTCCCCCTTCCCTATGTACGGTACCTCAGCGAACACTACCTCAGGTTACCCTTTCTGCTACTTTCTTCTCACGCATATGTTTTGTTGAATACGGTATGTGCGGGCTAGCAGCAGAACATTCATGCTTCCCATGTTCCACTATCTCCAGTCGTACGGCACTTCTAGGAACTCCAAAGTGTTTTACCGTCATTCACACATGTCATAGTGCTTGTTGTAAGCAGGATTAAACTTACTTGGTGTGTTACTCCAAGTCCCTCCAGAAAGCAAGCAACCGGAAGTTATACCCGCAACCTGTTTCTCCGTGTGACCCGGGGCCATAAAAGACCACAATGAGCATGTGTAAGTCATTACTCTCACTTTCTTCGGTTCCTTTGGCAGTGTAGGGCCATTTATTGACGTCATGTGAGGTGTCGGCGTCGCACTTAAGATGGCGCAGAGAAACCCTCACGTGCATCGATCTCAAAGCGGTCATGCTTGGTATATGCGAGGATTTTATCTGCCTTTCACTCCGCTGATCTTCGCAGAAGATATACAAATTCCCCGAGCTGATCGCTATATTTGTTGTTGAAAGCTGAGGAAGAACTCGATGGAAACACGGCGATTAAGTCGCTTCGTCACTGGTTATCAGAATTCGACGCCGACAGAGGACCCCACCTCAATGGATGACGTCTAACTTCCGACTGAGCAGACATAAACGAGAGCGATGACTCGCGCATGCGCAATGAGACCTTCTGGAGCAGATGAGTAGAGGGGGCTCTTTTGGTCTTCTAGTATGCGGTGGCAAAATGACGTTTGCACCCATCCAAAGGTTTCGGGATAGAAAAAAATTTTTTGAGGTATCTCAGGACACTCATGTTATAATTCCGGTTTTGGATAATGCTACTAATTGCATCTTGGAACACACAGTGACTAGCGCTTTCGGCTGAAAAGCTACCAATGAGCCACCCATCGCCTTAAACGTGGGCTTTGTTTATGCTTCTGCATTGCTGCCAAGTTCCAGAGGACAACCAAACAAGCAGCCACGTGCCACAAGACAAACACCGCTTACAGCCACGTTAAAGCAAAACCTAAGTTCTCAGTTTTCCATGTACAATAACCGATTGAAATCAATTACGCTATCAACGCCCCAATAGCAAGGTGAGGTCAAGTGGACAATTTATGACCATCTTGTTGCAATAATTGTTTATTTCGTTTTTCACCAATAACTTTCATGCGCTGAGAACTTTTTATTCGCAAAATTTTAAGCAAATAAACAGCATAAGAAAATTTACGCCTGTTACCTTTTGGAAAACCCGACCTCATACCTTCTTCAATGGATTCAAAAATCCCGAAAATTCACGAACGCGCCCTCAGCAAACAAAAAGGAAAACGAGAAAAAGCACGCGCCACAACTTCTCCTCCGGCGAACAAATAGAAAAATGAAAGGCGAGAATTCCTCCTCCGTCTCGCTCAATCATCACTGCACGGCGACCTCAGCGCTTAAACAGAAACAGCGGGTGCACAGGTTACCTCTTTCGTCGCAGCTCAAACACATCAGCGATGACCCATTGTTGTCGCCGACAGTCACCGACCACGCATAATGGAGACCCTCTCCCGATCCAGCGATCAAGAAGCTCACCTCCTTGCCTGGAACCTTCGAGCGGATACCATTGCTTCAAGTCGGCCTCTCTTTCCCCTCTCTCTGCCCACACGCAGCGGTTGTTTATCCTTCATCGCTATTTGCTTGCTTTCAGTGAAGTCAGTAGCTACATGCATGCCGAGTAGGCGCAATCTGATGTTTCCGCCTGGCTCACTCGAATCGGCTCTGTGGAGGCCGCGAGCGCGTTGGCGATTACCGTCGCAAATGGTACGCGAATGGCGGGCGCCGAAGCATGTGTACAGTCAGTTGTAAAAGTAAACGAACCACGACTAGTGCGTCAGGGGGAGACAGCAAAGGTATGCAGCGCGTGCGGCGATGTGTTTTGTCATTCTGACTGAAACAAAAAAAGGCGCCAAAACCTTGCCTCCTTTGCAGAGAGACAGGGAAACGTGTGGCACAACATGCACTTGTGCGGAGATGGATGTTCACAGCGAGCAACGTTCGTGAATGCATGTTTGTTCACAGGTTTTGGGGGTCGGGTGGGACAGGAGGCAAGCCTGTATTGTGGGTCACACCTAGCCCTGCCCTATATCTTACCGGCGTTAGGATATTAAGCCAATTTGTCTGAATACCTTTCTGTCTCTCTCCACAGCGGTCGAAAGACAGCGTCACATAGCAGCAGATGGCTGAAGTTTGGACAGACATTGCCTGGTGGAAGGCTGCTGCCTCAATATCCCTACTGCCTTCTAAAATGCAGCAACGTACCTCACTCGGAACTCTGGATCTCCGACTGCTGACGTTGAGGTCTTCAGCCTGAATTTTCTACAGAACATTCTGATTGCATCGTTTCGGGAGCTGCACGTAGGGCCTATATGCCAAAATCTGGCACTCCGATTAGTACAGGAATCTGAGCTTGGCACGCCACTTTCGGTCGGTCTTCAGAAGAACTTCAGGATAACGGAATTTAAAGCGAGTTTTGTAAACTACGAAGGCAAAAGGAAGATAAAGACAAATGCGCGCACTACCAACTGATAGCGCACGCGTATATGTATTTCTCTTTCTTGCGCTGCCGTAACTGCACCGCCATTTTCTTGCTTCAGAAAAGCTCCGCAGTGCTGCTCATGGAACGGTTCACCTGAGGAAGAAACGTGGCAGGACAAAAACAATAGCTATATGCCAGGGTCACAGACGTCGCCTCTGCTTGGAGATGACAGGTAAACTATCGGGCATACTTTAATCTATAGTAGGGTCCTTCAACCTGCAGTTAAGGAGGACATTGATTAAGTCAGATATCCCTCGGGGTTCGGAAAGAGCCAGAGTGGAATCAATTTTATACTGAAAGAATAAACAAAAGGAGGTTACAGGATTGTTGAAAGAGAGCAGAAGAGCTCAGGTAGGAAAACAAAGAAATTTATATAATGGCCCTGAGCAGGACACGTCTGGAACTATTAGCTAGGTGACCATTATCACCACCTCAATACAAAGGGGTAAGGGGTTCTTATTCTTTAAGTATTTATGCGCTTTAATCGCTAGAAAATGGCCACTCCTCCTGTCTAGGTATTTATTCGAAGCGTTGTCGCTGGCATGATGAAAAAAACAAGATCTAAATCCTATAATTTAGGAAAATCTTTGCTCCTTGGGCAGGAAGCCACCATTCTTTAATCTTCTCCTTTCCTGGTATTACAAACGCTATTTTTGACTAGGGCATTTATATTAACAACCTTTCAGTGTTTGACGCATAAACGATAATAAAACAAACAAGGATCCTGGTTCCCGCCGACTATGGAGCCTACCGTCGCGCCAGAAATTTAGGATGCCAACGCATAGAGGCGTGGTCAGAAGAACAAAAGAATATCCCCCCCCCCCATTTTTTTGCTGGATGGCCGCCAAACATGCAAATAGAAAGTTTCCGGTGGAATGGGCTTCCTTTAGCTCCCTGCTCCGTCCGATACTAAGTTCCTCATCTTGTGATGTATTATTCTTATCTTAATTGCACATGATTTCTTGCGTGATTACAGCATGACGTAAATGTGTAAGATCTGGCATAAAAGTACTGCAGTAAGGGGGCAGAGAATCCAAGGGGCACTACGTAGTCCGGGATAGTCCTTTAAGGCCGATGTCACCGGTACGTTGCAATTTCAAATGCTCGGGAGGCTGCCTACTAAATATTCCGTTTGTTTCTCATAACAACGTTTCGAAATAAAGGCAGTCGGCAAGTCCAGCAACAGTGCTTTGTTTCAGAGCGTCCGCAATTTCCGAGCGATATTCTTCTCATCTCTCTTCATGGGCATGGTTGGGTCATCAAACCTGCGCACACCGGAATGACATCGTCTCCGCGCCGTCTTTTATATAAAGCGGCAGTCATCTTGACTGCATCTTTTCCATCGACAGAGCCTCGCGTGCAACGTGCCATTACGTAAACTAAAGAAAAACGACCGACCCTACGACCATAAATACGTGCCTCCAAAGATACCCCAAGGTGGGTGGCTCGGAGGAGCCCCCTACTGGCGCGACGCGTTTTGTTTCTCGGTGCCCCGATGCCCTCGCGGTGAATTGGCCCGTTACGCAGCTCCAGTCTTCGACAAAATAGCAAGAAAAAGAGCACCTGAGAACGCAGCTTGGAGCGTATATTCAGTCTCTAAGTAGCAGTGGTCGCATGACAAGAAGGAAGGGTCAAGTCCGCGAACGTGGCCTTGGCAGGGATTTCTCGCATCGCCGCTGCCCAGCGAGCGGTGGGATATAGAGAGATATCTCGGCCTGTGTGTGTGCGTTTGTGTTTGGGGATGCAGCGGCCTTGGAACGCAACGCTGAGTTGCTGGACCACATTGCTGTGGTGCGCCGGACCTGGTGAGTCCCTGGACCGGCAGCGTTCCAGCGGCCCGGAGCTTATGCAGATGCATGCGCGCGAATGCTCGAATTCGCGATTACGGAAGTCCGAGGTATGCGTCGATAGAAGCGGACAGCGCTATAGAAGCTTAGAGATGGCTTCGGCTCTTCCAGGATCCGAACTCGGCAAAACAGTGTGTACGCGGAAGAAATGGCCTAATAAAAATCTCACTGTTTGCTTAGTGTTTCTCATAGACAGAGTAAGAATTAGAGGCAGTATCTAAACTGCCTTTTTATCAATATCAACATTAGCAGCGTTGTTAATGTCAACAGTAGGACAAAGCCTATTCCGAATGGCTGCCAATTAACAAAATCGTGCAATAGCTGCCATCATACCGCACTCGAAAACTTCCGAATCATCTCTACTATATACCTAGTTTCCTGCCGACTCTGAACATTGTAAAGAGGCCTTATTATGGACTGTCTGTTGTCATAAAAAGTCTATAGACAGTCTATAGGCAATATACAGAGTAGAGCAAGACAATAAGGACGAGAGTCTAGAAGACGGGATGGGAAATCTGTCATCCTTGTGGTCTTGAGCTGCCATGCATGTATATGCGAAACCAACTAGCCAAGCATTCCATTATTTTGTCTATAGACTGCCTGTGAACTCTCTAAAGATTTTCCTAAAGAGAGATTTATGATAGTAGCCCCGTTATGTCGGTCTTATCCTTTGGCACAGCGCTTATTTGAGGCAAAAAGCTCTGCACTACTAAGCGCAAATCAGATGCCCGATAAACATTTCGTTGCTCAGGTCCCTGCGTACAGCTGACGCGAGCTGCAGGTTCCACCGCGCTGCACGGTTCTAGATAGATGAGATACAGACCCACCGCGTTTAGAATACAAGTGTACTCGGATTTGCACCGCAGGATTACCGGTGTTGTGCCCCCCTGCTCGCTTCCTTCATTGTGCGCCTGGGACAAATCACTCGGCGCTTTCCGAGTAAGGGTTAACGGCGCGTACTCTGCGCGCTATACGGCGAGGGGGTCAAGGCTGACACGGTCGATGAGAGGTAGGCGCCGCTGCGAGCGGAGACTGTGCCACGGCTTTGTTCGGGCCAGCCTGCACGCTGAGTTGGGAAGACAAGGCGCTTCAGGGCACGGTGAAGGACGACATGTGTTTGTTCGCCGTGCGTTTTTTTGGCTGTACGAAAAGAGGAAACCAGTCTTTGTTGCACGCGGAAGTTTCTGGTCGGGGTTTCCGTCTCTTCGTCGCCCAGATGGCGGGGAGGTGTGTAATTGGATTTAAGACGCGCCACGTTCCATAATGTGAGGCTCGAAACAATAGAAACCGAAGAATGCTTTGTGCATAGAAAACGCTCGACTGTTGTACCGCTGTAGTATTTAAATTTGCAGTAGGGACATGGCTTGGATTGGTTGGGTTTATAAGGGTTGAACGTCCCAAAGCGACTCAGGCTGTGAGAGACGCCGTAGCGAAGCGCTCAGGAAATGTCGACCACCAGGGGTTCTTTAAAGTGCACTGACATCGCACAGTACACGGGCATCTAGCATTTGACTTCCATCGAAATGCGACCGTCTCAGACGGGATCGAACCCGCGTCCTTCGGGTCAGCAGCCGAGCGCGCCATAACAAAAAGCCACCGCGGCACGGGCTTGTGTTGGGTTGGCATGTTACAAACTGATGCCACAAAGCATCGCTAAGAACCAGGAGGCTTGTAAAGGATGGCATGAACAGGCTATCAACTAGCGAAGATTCGCGATTTTGTGTAGAACAAACGTCGCGAATTCAACAAAAATCGCACCCTCTCTGAGTGACTGGTAGGCATGAAACGGAAGTTCTGGGATTCCTCTCGGAGTGGAAGGCAGCTGAAATGGAAGCAGGCAAAAAAAAAAAAACACTACCGGCGCCTCGTCACGCCACAGCCTTCAGCCCCGCGTCAAATGACGCGGAAGACCCGGATCTGACAAGCGCGCGCTCAAATCCCTGGTAGCGCGAACACCCCGCAACCGATCCAGCAGCTAGCCGCACTACACGTAGTACCGTTCACGCTCCCCACCCATCGCGGGGGCCCATGATTGCCCCCATAACATCGCCCGCCTGCGCGGGACAAAGAAGGTCACTTTCCTGCGGAATAAAAGGGGCCCTCTATATCTGTGGGTACGCCTGCGGACACACTACCGAGTTGAACTCCATAGGCGCCAATCTAGAAGGGGGGGCAGTAGAAGGAGAGGGGGCTGTTTGGCGCCCGCATTTCGGCATCAACGCCGCAAATTCGGCCAGCGCTGGTCTCGCAGCTGCTGCCCGGCAGCTCTCCGCTCTCATTCCTCGGAGAATACAGGAGTGGCACCGTGGAGGCTTCGCGTCGAATTGGTTGTCCCATACAGCTGCGCGCCTTGTTGTATGGGTCTGAGGTGTGCATGTGAGCCACACCTTAGAACGAAACGGGAGCGACGCGTCTCTCGATGCTGTGGTGCTCAGCATTTGGGCACGTTATCGAGCTAGTCCGTACGTAATCGTTCGAAAAATGAACAGCGCTGCAACATGGACAGAAGAACAGGAAGAGACGGGCAGTCCTGCGCTCGGGACCTTCTTGTTGTTGAAGAAGAATTATGGCACAATACAAAAAAAAACGACACACAGACAAGTTTGCACAAGAGCCTTGAGTTCATACTGCTATTTCCAGCGCTTTTCGTTCCGGCGCATTATGAAGCTATTTGAAAGACGTCTTGTCACTCGCGACTACAGAGGCCCTCCAACAGGCCCGGGATGCGCTCGAAAAGCACAAGCCTCACGTCCCACCCCAAACGAGCCGAACTGGGGTAGTGCAGACTAGGGCATAACCCAGGGTCGACGCTTGGTCATCGTCACGACGCGTTAAACCGTCGGTTGCCGGCATTTTAATAAAGCTATTCCTATGCCATCCTATCCTATCCTATCCTATCCTATCCTATCCTATCCTATCCTATCCTATCCTATCCTCTCTTCTCCTATCCTATCCTATCGTGCTGTCCAGTCCTTCTTTGTTCCTGTTTTTTTTTTTTGCGCTTATACATGATTGCAATGCACCAACTCGCCCAAAGGTCTGTGCCCTACAGAGGAGATGGCTTGTATCCAAACTTCGATATGAAGCGGGTTTTCAAAACAGGCAGGTATGCAGAAACCAAAGAGGTACAGCCTTAGTCAGAACTATACAGCTCAAGGGGTTTGCTTCCAAGTCCTGTAGCGGGGCTCTTAAGCAAATTTGACTGTCCTAAGCTTGGGAGGCTTGAGGACTTAAGTTCGTCCCGCCTTTGTGAGATTAGGCCCGCTGAGTATGCATGGGAAGCCGCGCTGCAGGGCTCAGAAGCGGACTTCTTGGGCTGTATACTTTTGACAAAGACTGTATACCTCGGTATTTTTTTCCCAGCCTTAGCGATCGCTTTTACTAACAAGATATTAGTTAATAAATGCATTGTGCACTGAAGCGGGGTATTCAAAGATCCACCTAACCAATAGCTGAAGAATAAAGGAAGTATCAAAACACAAGATGATAATGAAATCATTCAACAGTTGCCACGTTGTTTATATACCTATTCACATCAAGCCATGCTTATGGACCAAAAAGCCGTACCCTATATTGTTATCGTCGGATTCCGGGCCCCCACTTCAACCTCTGCTTAACGAAAACCGAAATCATTTTAACGTCGCAAATTTTCTCCACCCGAACACTACCTCTATTCCCTCTCAGCAACCCGAAAGACGACATTTCGCATCATCGCGAAGCTCACAAAACCGGATTTCAATCAAATTTAATTACACGATATTGGAGTATGTTTTAAGCCTCTCTGGAAGCTCACACTTAAGACTTCACTTTGATAAATTCTCGGTAAACTAGTTCTTTGTAATTACGGAGTAATTACTCATTGGCATCCACCCAAGCGCAGCCATACGGCTACAAAGACAAGCTCTAATACTTTCTCAGCTTGCCGTCCCGGTTAGCTCAGTTGGTAGAGTGACTGCCCCGGTGAAGCTGTGGTCCCGGGTTCGAATCCCGCACCAGGACGAATTTTTCTTTAACTACGAAGTTTCTGAGAAAGGCTTATGGCTTTTCTTTGTAGCCGTATGGCTGCGTTTTTGTGGATGCCAGTGAGTATAATTACTCGCTTATTACAAATCTACTCCACCTTGGGAGATTCCCGTAAAGATTTGACAAAGTTGTCTGTAAAACTGTCAGGTTTCGATGTGATTAGTTGAGTGTGAAAGAAGAGCCACCAAAATGTGTGCACAGCGTATCGAACGTGACACGCCCGATATTTACGTACCCAGGCACCTTCGAGTTGTTTACTGACGCAAGTGCGAGCGTGGTGCTCTGAAGTGTAGGGAAATAAAAAAATACAATAAACAGATCGAAAGCTCGAACAAAAAAAAAATCACCCAATGACGCAGCGTGTGTGTCAAGCAAGGCGAACGCGGAACACGGCTTCCGCGCAGGAATCCAGCGGAGCGTGAAAGGCACGGGGTTCTGCGTCGCTACACACGGCTCGAAAATGAATGTCTTTCCTTTTTTTTCTCTCTCTCTCTCCTTCTTTCTCTCTCCTTCGTATACCTTCCTAAGCCCCTTTCCTTCCAGATCTCGCCGTTGCCGGCGCTTTTCCCCGCGGGCGTTATCGGATCCTTATTTATCGCGAACGCTTCGAGCCCGTAGCACCGTAATATCCGGACTACAGTCCGCACCTTGTGTACTGTAGAGGACCCGCCATACAGCAGTGGTGCGGGCAAGGTTCTTCTATAACCTCCGCTTACGATCTCTCGGTGACAAGTGTCTATGAACAGCGTGTTCCTCAAAACGAAGCCGATAGCTTTAGTATTAGCCGCCTGCTGAAATCACGCTTGTAGAGATGAAAGAACAAAATTTTTACCTTCGCCTCCACAAATGTGGTCTCCAGCCGGCAACTAATAGCAGCGCTATCGGATTCGTTTGAGGAACGCGTGGTCCACAGACTTTCGAGCCCGACTTTACATACATACCATAGGGCTTAATTTTGGTATTTCTTTTATTTTTTTTTACTAGGCCGTCGCCGCAACCGCTATGTTATCTCCTGAGACCACCTGCATAAAAATGTTGATGGCGTTTGTGGCAAGAAGAGCACACCGTGGTGGCCGGGCTTCTTTTCGAGGACATCACAACCGTGTATCGACTGCACTGACTGTGCTCTTCATGCCTGAGGCGCGAAACAGCCAGCAGTACAGGAAATGTGGAAGCCAGGCGCCTGTGATCACTGACACAGTATTCCGGAAAACACGGTACCTGCGAGTACTACGGTCACAGACCGGGCTTTCGGCTATTCCGCTTACTAGCGTTCCTGAACGAGATCGCCCGTACAGGAGGCGGTTTCGCAGGAAATGAGCGAAAAGCTTTCGAACGAAGCGTCCCTCTCTTCTTTTTTTTTTTATTCTTTTCAAACCTGCGACTCTGTATAGACTCGTTCAAAAGGTTACCGCTCCTCCAAGACTAGGGCAAAGAGCTCTCGACATCAAAGCAACGCACGCCGCTACTTTTTCCATCTAGTTCTTTTCTTCTTTTTTTCTTTTCAGGAAGCGAAAAAGGCATCGGGCACTTAACACGCTCTCAAGCATGTCGTAGGATTTATGGAGAGCTGGCGTCGGGATTAAGTGCCGCAGGTATTGTGCATTGTGTGGGGCTCCAGAGAGGCGCGCATAGCGAGCATTTGTCGGCTCCAAGTAGTTACCTTTGTTAAACCTGCTCCTGACGTCACTGACCTTTAGTATACTGGCGGTGCTTTTGATGCCGTATTAGGAAGGTATGACGAAACCAAGGATCCGGTTCCGGTCACGCACGGAGGGTCCCGTCCGCCACCCATATAAGGTCAATTTACACTCTTTAGGCAGCACAACTTAGCAAAAATTGGCCCTAAGATAACTAAATGAAGAACACTCCTTGCGCTGAAAAGTATTCCATCAAGTTCATAACATGCGCCACTGAGGTAACTGTATCTTTCCCCTGAGTTGCAAAAAAATTTACATGAGCAAGAACAACTGGATGTTTCGATGAATTGACTCTCAGGCACATTGCTGTTCATTGACGGAGTTGTCGATAAAGAGTCCTGTATGAACATTACAAATACCTAAGGAACAGCCGGTGCAGCCTTTACCGCAATATAATGGAAGACTTCTATATTGGTACATCTTGGCATATGGGGGTTTAGCGTCCCAAAGCGGCTCAGGCTATGAGGGACACCGTAGTGAAGGGCTCCGCAAATTTCAACCACCTGGGATTCTTAAAGTGCACTGACATCGCGCAGTACACAGAGCTCCAGATTTTCGCCTCCATCAAAATTCGACCGCCATGACCGCGATTCGAACCCGAGTCTTTCGGTTCAGCAGGCGAGCGCCGTAACCACTGAGCCACCGCACGGGTTTATATTTGTTTATTTTATTTATTGATACTGCGATCTTTTGCAAGAACTTAACATATATTGGTGAAGTGTGTGCGAAATCTGTCAGCACGCTTTCACTGTCTTCGTACGATAAAGAAATATCGCTTTTTGGAAGATAGTGATTCGATTATTCGCCACAAATTATGTGTGCATTATGTTTGTATTCTCCAATAAGCTGAGTTGAATGCGACGCGTGTATTGCCTAGCTCGTACGCCTTGTCTTCGGGCTCATCCTTTGCCACTGCGATCGCTTGATAGCATGGATCCTCATTAACTAGCCCAAGCAACCGCCTTGTTACAACGTGCTAAAATGAGTCCATGAATTTATTTGCGTTTGTTAGCAAAGAAAAAACAACAATTTTAAAGATAACTGCTTTTGAGCACTCCCGCTACGGAACTGCATGCACCGGCATTCAAGCTGCTTTGACGTCACAGCCGGTTGTTCTCAGGACTAACGAGCCAGGACTGGCGAGCACCGCCTGCTCCATGCCGTGTATACTATGCAGCTAGAGATATGAACCGCCGCATCAAGCTCGTTTCTGCGGCGACCCGTGCGCCACTATCGGCGGCCCTAGTCCCAACGCCGCTTGGTCAGCCGCATCAACCTTGTCAACCCACGGCCGCAAACGATGGGAACAGCGCAAGCGCTATATGACTACGTCGCTGCAGTTATCAACGCAACTGAGAGAAATAATCCCTTCCTCCGCTTCGGCCGATCAGTGTGAGCTTTCGGATAAGTCTCTCGAGAGATAGAGGTGAGGACATAGGCCCTGAAAGTTGACGAAGGGGAGTGTGACGTAGTAGTACGCAAAAGAATCATATGGGAGCTCGTCGATCTAAAACAGCTGCCAATTTTCGTAAATACGTCTCACGCTCGTTACACTTCGTTACAAGCGGATTTTCGCTTTAGCGATGGAAACGCAAGCGTGCATGTGGGTACGGCTGGCGCGGCAAACAGCGGAACAGCAACTTCCGGCGAAGAAGCCCGTTGGACCGTGTCCACGAGGTCGTACATGTCGTCGACTGCGCGGTGTCCTTGGAAGGTCGTGCCGCCCCACAGACCTGTCCCTCTCCCCCCCGCCCTCCCTACCTCTTTCCCACCCTTGTTTTTGCTAGGCGTAACGACGTCGGTCATGCCTAGAACAGAATCCGCGCAAGAGAGAAGAAGCACACTGCCCCGGAGTTAAACGGTTGCAGAGTGCGCGCTCATTGTCCCCTTGTCTCCTTAGAAAAGAGGTATGCACTTCCGGTTCCGGCGGACATAGAAACCGGTACTGAATTCCGGTAATTGTCTTCGTCCCTGTGACAGAGAACTCCAGAAATTTAGACGATGCCAGCGTAAGAATGCAACAAATTCTTTGTGCGAAAGAAGCCAACACTCATTGATATATCGAGGAAGCAAGAATAATGTTGTTATTCCTTTCAAGCATGAAATCGTTTTAGGTCTAATTCTCTCTAAATTAAGGCGGCTGGAATCCCCAAAGGTCTGTTTTAATGGATCTTAAGGAATATTAGTTTCCAACATACAACCTATCCGACGAAAGCTAGAAAACCTAACCTTCATTTTCTCCGGTCCCGTCTGTTCAACGCGAGGTAGTTATGCGCAGTGACTGAACGCTCGGCGTGTGCTACCTTGGACGATTAACAGCTGGACGCCCCACGCCTGCGGTAGTGTGCAGTGTTGTGCGGTTGTGCTTTTGTCTCTTTATTGTAGACATAACACGCGTTCGACCTGTACATATTTATTATTGTGTAAATAGAATATTTGTGTGTATTACCTGCCCCTCTATCCTTTCTTCCTGTCCCCTCACCTCTTTCATTTCAATTCTCCATTCTGCTTGCTATCCATTATTTTCGCGCCCTCATCTCAGGTGCTTCAGTGTCAATGGCAGATGTTGGGGCTGGCAAAAATCTTTTCCTTCCCTTTTGTTATTATTTTATTCAACCCACTTCATCATTACCTCCGCTAGGTTGAGGGCGGCCACTCAGTGGTGAACAAGGAAACATAGCTGAGACAGGAAACCGCTGGCATGAGCCTAATTTGAAATCCTGGAGCAGGCGGCTTGCACAGAAATTTACACTCAGAGAACACGCCGGGAGCTTCATTACATTAGCCTCAAAGAGGCAACTATTCGAGCAGTAAAAGCGCTCACGTGACCAACACGATTAAGTATTATAAACCGTTGGTGACTTGACGTTGTTGAACCATATATAGAGCGGGGAATACACATGCTTTTAAGTCAGTGCTGTTTGTCACTTCACATTAGTTACGCAAAATTTGTTTTAATTCAGCTCGTTATATTTTATTACTCTCCTTGTGATTTATAAATGAAACTTTTATATAATTATGTGTTGAACCAATAAATTATCTTTCTCAATGTTTCCGAATGACTTGTTCACGAATTCATATACCATGCGGAAAATACACTTTTAAGAGGAATACACCTATATGAGGAGTAATAAAGGGAGTAAGCTGCCCTCTAGCGGACTCCCTTTCCTCAGGGAGTGCGCAGAGGACAGCTTACACCCTTTTTACTCCTTTTTATTGAGAGTGTATAAACGAGTTGGTGGGTGGGTGAGGGAAGAAACGGAGAGGACCAACTATAAACTATAGTAAAACCATCTGCCATATGCGCGCTTTCCAGCACTCTGAAAGTACGATCTGACAAAAAAGACATGGTCGTTTTCGTTGGCAGTCAGCTTAACTAAGCCTACAGGACAATGTGGTCGTGTTGCAGCACACTTCAACCCCCTTACCCAATACCCTTGCCTCCCAGTCCCGTCCACAGGCTTCTGCGAAGTCCACTCCCAGCTTCCTCCCATTATGGGGCGTGGCCGCCGCCGCCACTGGCTTTGTGGGAAAAACCACTTCGCCGGCGCCGCCGACTAGGACGACGCGAATTCCTACGCGCCCGCAGGCAGTGGTTCACCGGGCTCCCCAAGTCCGTCACGGCTGTCAGGGCCGTTAATTGTTTCCTCGCAAAACTTGGGGCCACAACGGAGATTGACAGACTATTACCTCGACGCCGCGATCTCTGACCTTCCCTACTCTTCTTACCTGCCAGCAACGATCTCATTTTTTTTTCTTCCACGCAGCCCCGCGAAGAACTGTCTCATTCTTCGCGCGTGCGCCCGAGCTCTCGACGGAAGCGCCTAAAACGGTGGCGACCCGGTAACCCCGGGGTATAGTACTCTGACAAAAACTTACGGGCTCTTTGGCTGTCGCCCGAAGCGACGGCTGTGCTCGATATGCTCCGCAAGAATGCCCACTCCCAAAACCACTCCCCAGCTCACGATAGCTATAGCACACATGGCATGTTCTTTAGAGCGCCAACTCCTCGGACCGCTTATTCCTTGCAGTTCAGAGCCATCTGGTGTCGTGTTTTGTAAGCATTTTTCTAAACGTAGAAACGCGTTCCAGGCCTTCCACGCTGCATGATCCCGCCAACAGTTCTGCGACTGCGCTTCAAAGCACGCGGATATCATAACAAAGAACAAAAAATGCCTACTTCTAGTCTCTCTTTTGGCTTTAACTCTCTGTCCCCTTTATTCCCTGTCCATTCATTGGAGCTCTTTTTCTAATTACCTAATGTTGCATACGCGACGTAACGTACGAAAAAAAATTGGCAGTGGTTTAGCTCTGGTTAAACCTGGAGTGACGCGATAGCTACAGCTGGCCGAGTGGAACTTGGTCACGTGACCAACCACGTGACAGCGTGGCTGCGCAGCCACAGGGTGGCGGCGCCGCCACGCTGAAGGCTCGAAATACTACCGTAATGTAGCGATCGCTACAAAAACCCTGGAGACCAAATCACGCCAGAGGTCACCTTAATAAAGACGAAGGCCACCCAATTATTTGAATCATGCACCGAACACTTGGACACTTAATGCTTCCGATAAACACACGAACACGTAAGAAGCAGGAAAGCAGGATAGGTTATGAGTGTTATCAAACTCATCGTAGTGGCTAAGTGGCTTTGGTATTTGGTGCGCTGCATCCCAAAGTCGCGGCTGCAATCCCGGCCGCGACGGCCGTATTTCGTTCCACGGAGGTGAAATACGAAAGCGACCGAGCGCCGTTCGACATCAAAGCTCGTTAGAGAACTCCAGGTGACCTAGATAACTCTGGAACCTTAACATACGGCATCCCTCATAGCCAAAGTGTCGCTTCGGGACATTAACCCCCGCATAGCACATACCGTGTTATCAAGGTGAGTCGGAAAATTCGCATGATAAATAGATAGAAGAAGCACAAAAAATAGGAGAACTGGGGTAGAATGCATGATATTTTATATTGCAGCTCTAGTAAGAACAGCAGCAGAAAGATTTTCCTGGTGATCAAGGACAGCAACAGCAATAGCAGCGAAAAATCGATGGTGGGTATGCATGAATGGTGGGTATATGATGGGTATGAAGGGTAAGTTGGGTATGTTGGATGGCAGGTATGCCTTTCTGCGGAGGTGGCACTCAGCGTTTCACGGGCCTATATTTGTGAGCTTTCTTCAATTCCCTACCAAAAACTAAGCCCCCTCCCGTTCCCTTTCCCCCGTACCTTTTCCCGTTTCCAATAACCTCAACTCTTCACTAAACTTGTTTCTCTTGCTTTATATTCAGGTGCCATACCCTTCTCTTCTTGTCTCTCACAAGTACGCCTGGACTCTTGCGCTCATTCTGGCTCATTCAAGATAATGTGGCGGTGTTTCCGTTGGGCCCGTTCTATTTAGTTGAATTCATTCGCTGTCCGCTCCATAGCGGAAAATGGAGCAGCTCGAGGTGATTCCCCTTGAGCGGTGTGCTCACCAGCAGCCACGGTTAGACCGTGCCCGTCCAATTTCACCTCAACGCGCTCTCGTACAGCAACAATATCCACTGTAAACAAGATTTTTTTTTTCAGTGTTCCTTGAACAAGTTCTTTCGCAACGCTACCAAGAAATTGCCTTCCGCAAAGCGCACAGCACTCTTCTGAACCTTGAAGTGCCGGCTCCGGGGAACGGGTCGCCCTACGTAAAATTGCCTCCGCGGCGTGTAATTGAAACCACCTATCGCAAGAACTCTGCCCGAGTCGTAATAGAAACGGCGGTAACAGTGTTGCTGGGCCTGCCGTGTATAGTTCGTGCTTCGCATCGGCGCTAACCAGAGGTTACGTAAACGAGTTTTTCTTTTTTTTTCTGTCTACCTTTTGTGACTAGTACCACCTTCTCAGTCCCAGGCTGGTAGGTTGAAAGGGCCACGTTCCCATTGCCAGATAGCAGGGAAGAACAAAAAAGAAAAAAGAAAAATTCCCACCGCCAGGCGTCATTCTCACGCAAGACTGAAATTTCGCAGCCCCCCCCCCCCCCCCCCAACACGTCAGGAGGCCGTAAGCGATGACGAGGCGCATTGTCTATCATCTTTTCTCACAGTATCCGCGCTGTCCACAGAGCGGAAACCACCAGTACCAACAACCGCCAGCAATAATTAAACCAGCGAGACGTCAACTCAAAAGCGAGAATAAAAAGCAACAAAGACCGTCAACACGGCAGCTATCGATCGAAAGCACAGCAGCAGCAGCAGGAAAGGGCGAGAAATGAGCGGTATATAATGCTGATTTGATCCCTTACAACGAGAGCGCGCTGATTGAACGGCCCTTCGGCGCGGATACTTTGCTCCGCGAGGCGGGTGCGCGGGTCGATGACAGCAGCGCCATCGCACGAGGTGTCAGAGGAGGGAGTCACACGCAGACAGCTCGGCAAAGAAGAGTGACAAGTTCGCGGCCAACATATATGGCAGCGGCTTTTCAACGCAGCAGATTGGCAGGAGAGTTTTCGGTTTGCTCCCTTCGAACGGCGCGCAGCCTACCCGTCAGCACCGCGACGTCGTCACATCTTTTTTTTTCTTTCTTTTCGCTCTTCTCTCCCTCTCGTCCGGATTGACGGAATCTCGACTGTTGCTCTCCCGCCGGAGCCGTCATCAATCTTGTCACCGACGCGCCGCCCGACGGCAGGAAACATTTTTTTATCCCGGGAGCCAGGCGTCGCCCCGCCTCTCCTCAGTGTGCGTTCTTTCGCCGTAAAACCGTGCAGTGCTGTAGAAGATGGGTTTCAGCTATCTACGGCTAATCGGAATCTATATTCGCAAAATATTTCTCGGGTATAGGAAGCGCGTGATTGGACGGCGACTTTTTCTTTACGGATGCCGATTGGCCAGCTCAGTACTGCTGGACGATCACCGAGAACCTACATCTTACCGAGAACCTACATCTACATTCGATACTGGCAGCGCAGTGTTTCAACAGGTACAGTTTGTTGCAATTGAGAACGAAGACGCGGGTACGATTCCCGGCCGCGGCGACTGTTGTTTCTGTGAAACCGGAACGAGAAAATTCTGTCTTGTGGAGAGATTCTCAAATTCTGCAACAGAAGTTGCGGCTAGTCTGAAACCCTCGACAATATGACCGGTCTCGCAGATAAGTTTACTTTAAAGCGGCTTTTTCACGAGTGATTGCTTCACCCCATCGCCTTCGGTCAGCTGCACCTTTGGCATTGGTGACGGCCACTGACACTGCATCCTAGCTCACAATCTGACACTGACACTGCATCCTAGCTAAAACCTTGGCACTGACACTACATCCTAGGTCAAAGCCCCGACGCTGACACTGTATCCTAGCTCACTACCCTGCGACCCTGGAGGCAGGGTTGCGGTGTGTTGGACACAAGGACCTTAAACAGCATGCGTCCCCTCTGAAATACGACGTAATGGGAGGCTGTGGACTAGTTTCAACCATTTAGGGTTCCTTAACGCGCACTGACATCGCACAGCACACCAGCACAGAAAGCGGCCGCCGCAGCCGGGGGCATAATTTTCAAGTTCGTATTCAGCAGTTGAATAGGCACTGAGACAGCCCGGCGGGCCTTGAGAGACCACTGGACGTGGCAAAATAATCAATTCAGAAAGCAATACGAAGTGCAGCTGCAGCTAGGTGTGTGTTAGGCACAATAAATGTTCTTCTTTTCCTCTCTTTACAAAATTTGAAGGGGAATCTAATTCACGAAATTCACGCTTTGCAGTCCTTTGCGCGATAAGCTTGCCCCAGCCAGAAAGACGAATCGGAATGGCCAACATCAGGACAACCGGGGAGCAAATTGTAATCCCGGAGAACCCCAACGTGCGAAAAGGATTAAGGATTCCAAAAGTTCTTCGAGGACAGGCCAACCGCATAACGTCCACGGCGCTGCACACATCTAGTGAGGCAGGGTTGAGGCGCTCAGTCACCCTCTTGTCTTCGATAATCTATTGCGAGTCAGTCACTTTGTGACGAGGATGTG
The DNA here is from genome assembly GCA_030143305.2 of Amblyomma americanum. Taxonomy (NCBI): domain Eukaryota; kingdom Metazoa; phylum Arthropoda; class Arachnida; order Ixodida; family Ixodidae; genus Amblyomma; species Amblyomma americanum. The sequence goes on along the minus strand of JARKHS020005110.1, from coordinate 186,479 downwards.
TATCGGTGCTTCGCTTTCGCTCTAGACGCTGCAAGCCGTTCCCAACCGCCAGGAATGTTATTACTTTCGCGAACCAGAGCACCGAGGAAACTTGTCCGTTCCGGGAGAGAGGTGTGCGTGAGCGCCACCTACCCGATGAATCGGGTATTTCCCATATTGGCCCCTCCCTCCCGTCGTCCCCGCTCACTTGTTTGATTGTGGCCGTGCTTGTGGGAGAAACCCACGCGGGCAGGTGCAGCGATTGTTAGGCGTCACGCAGACGTCTGGCCTGCTTGGACTGTCTGATCTGGATGCGATGTATTTGATTCGCTGCCGTCGGGTCTTGCGGTATAGGACCAATAGACAAAACGCATCCGCATGGGATACGTTCGCTATCCGCGCGGGCATGTCAGCGTGGGCTGTTGGCCAATTCGGATCTTGATCGGGGGGACTAAGATGCAGGCGCTTTCAAGTCGGCTCTATGGAAGGGAAGGGAGTGGCCCTTCTCTTGCCACCACATGTGAAGAGGGAAGAGAATGCGGCCTAGCCTTCGCTGTCGCCTTCTTAGTGTAGTACGAAGGTGAAATGTATGAGACCTTAGTACGAGTAGCCTTTTTTCATTATTGATATGGAGAAGAGAGAGAGAGAAAATCACTTTATTTTCCTGCGTAATATTAAGTGCTAAGTTGAAATGGACGCGAAAGGAGAGGCTGGTTCCTGACAGCCCTTCTTACTACACGGAGATCAGGTGAAACAACAAACTACGACGCAGATGAAACGAGCTTGCGGGCTTTCTGGCTCTTTGAAAATTGGATGTAGTGCTATCAGGAAGACCACAGAGAAGAGAACAACACAACAAAGAAGAACGCATCTTCTTCTTTGCTGTGTCGTCCCTTCTCTGTGGTCTTCCTAATAGCGCTACATCCAGTTTTCATAAAATGAGTAACATACTAGCCCAGCACCAAATTCTGCTGAAGGACTTACAGGTGTCTGGTCAAAGCAAATGTAACTGTGATAGTTCTGCGCCCGCAGAGTCGTGCAGTGACGACTGCGAGCCGCCGTTAATTAACATCGGGAATTTAAGGGAAATATCTGTGACCTGGCCAATCTACTTCGTCATGCACACAATCCCCCAGAACAGTCATCAAGAGCTGCTGTCCCTATCTGGAGTCCAGATCACTGTCTTGAAGGAATTTTAGAAGAAAGCGGGAAGCCTCCTTCCTATATGCCCATTTTTCACGCTCGTAAAAACTGCCTTGAAATGACGCGTGCGACGCGAAACCCGAACTCGCGTAATTTAAGCACAGCATTGCGAGCGCTGTACACTACTTGCGCGGGGTATACACACATGCTCCAACATCATTCTCAATACAAAGAAAGAGGACCAAGAAGAAGAGTCATTGCGAGCGCGCCGATCGCAGCCTCCTCCTCCTCCTCAATCACCCCGGCACACACACACACTGCCATAATCTCGTGTCCGTGCTGCGCGGTGCAGAGCGCGTCTCCGCGCGATCCCTGACCTGAAGCACGAATGGCACGCAAACCGCGCAGTGGTGAATATCGACTCTGGAATGCCCACCGACCACCTACAGCCTCTCCCGTCCCTTCCTCCTCTCCTCTTCTTCTTCCTCCATATGCGAGCAGTTAAAGAGACGGGGAGACCAGAGGGAGGAAAACGTGTACACCACTCCGCGCATGCGCTCTGGCAGCAGAGAGGTTCTCGGCGTATGCGCGCGCATTATACACGTGGGTGCGTCGGCGTTCCGTCTTCGCCGAGTCGGCCGGCGGGCGGGGGTCACCGCGCAGCGCAGTCGGGGTCACCGGGTAAACTTTCGCCCCCGCGAGGATGCTCAGGTGTACACGTCGTTCGGTTATACTATACCGCTACGGTGTGTACGTCTGGCGTACGGCGTCGTGCGTCGCCTGTACACACTGCGTGCATGTACGGTCGACCATACTTCTATTCTCACTCTCTGTGCTTGTTCCTTGATTATGCGCTCTACTTCCTCGACCTGGTGAGCCCGTTGGCGTGACTTGCGTGTTCTGTGTGAACGTGCAGCCTGTTTGTTCGGCAAGGTTAAACCTGGAAGAGTCGACCGAGTAATGAAGCTCGCGGTCTCGTTGAAGAAGAATAAAGAGATTTTTTACCGTTCATAGGAAATTTCTGATGATGATGGTTAAGATTTTTATGGCGCAAGGGCATCTGTGGCCAAAGAGCGCCATGGCGCAAGGTATTTTTCGATTTCTCAAGGTGGGGTCAAAGACCCATTTCCAAGAAATTTCACCCTAAATAAGCCGAGCACCAGACCAGGGAAAGCTTGTACCCATTGTATCACCGGTGGGTACCCGGCGGCACTGGGGATCGAACCCCGCACCTCCCGCATGCGAGGCGGATGGTCAACCAATTGGTCACCACTGCTGTCCGCATAGGAAGTTTCTGCATTTATATATACAAGAAAAGAAGGAAATTGTGCATATGCGGCTCCTATAAGCACAGCAGAGGATCTGAAAGTTAAGGACTCTCAGTATGGCCTTCCGTTACGAAGCCTCAAAAGAAAGGACTAGGACAGAAACGCAACCGTTTGCATGGATTCCCCCCCCCCCCCCCCTCCCCCCCAAACTGCGTGTTCTGCAAGCTCCTTAATTTTGACGCTCAGAATCAAGCAGTAGAGGCGAGCAGCTCGTTAAATGACTGAACGGAGACGTTAGTTGAACGGGACACAGTGTATAGCACAGTGCGTCTGTTGTGTTTACTGTGTGTTACCATGTCCAGTCTAATTAGCGACCTTTGCATTCAGTCATGAACGCACAGCATCAGTCGCGATCTTTTCGGTTCTGAGAAGAATATTGTGGTCTTTTCATGGGGAATGACGGGAACAGAACCGACAGTCCGTAATTATGATGTAGTACGCTGCGGTATCTCTCTACGAACAGGACACGTTATATACGGCTCTTTCGCTATGCGTACGAAAAGCTCCCCTTTTTCCTTATTCCCTCGGGCAAAAAGAATAGACGTCTATACCTGTACCGCCACTGGCACTACAACTCCCATTCGGATACGCATACGGGTCAACCCTTACAAAAATGGTCCATGGACAGTCTATAGACTTCTTATGGACTCTATTGCCTTCCTATAGATATCCTTTTGTCTATTCCTAGTCTAAAGACAAAAGTCTACTAAAAGTGTATGACCACAAATCTATAGATTATCTATAGACTGTCTATAGGATTTGTATTGCCTATAAAATGTTATCTAGGGTTTGTCTATACAGAGTCTATAGACTTTATAGGCAGAAGTGTATGGACAGTCTATTAACTGTCTAAAGAAATTTTTGTAAGGGAAGACGGCTTGGTTCTTATGGCCTCCCAGGACACATTTTCGACAGCACCACTCACAGGACCACAACATTTTAATTGGTCAGCTGCCAAACCGGGAGAGCTATTCAGTTGCAATACATACGCCTAGAACGACGGCAGCGCAGTTTTTTAGCGAACAAAGTTCTCCGTAGAACTCATTATCACAATTAGCCTAACAACAGTCAGCGCACGACTATATACGACTCCTCCAGTGACATCCTGCAGTTAGCACTGCCCTGCGCAAGCTGCGGCCTATATGATTCCCACGCACTTCCCCATTTCCATCGCCCACATGACTCGCTCCTTCCCCTTGGTACTTTTAGCTTCGCTTTCAGTTCACTCCCTTAGGCCTGTAGGAGGCCGTTGTTTTTCTTGCCATCCCTTCCCCAATGCAGGGTAGCCAACCAGAACACAATTATAGCTAACATCCCTGCCTTCCCTCTCCTCTTTATCGTCTCTCTCTCACTATTACATGCCCTAACCATCACCCGTTTCGTTTTCTTGATATCAGCTAGGATATCCTCAACTTGCGTATGTTCCGTCACCCACTCTGCTCTCTTCCAGTCTCTTTGTGTTACAGTTATCATTTTCCTCTCCATAGCTCGCTGCGCTGCCCACAGCTTAATTGCGAGCCCTTCTGTTCCCTACAACTAGCCCAAGAAGCACAGGTAATTGGCCCAATATCGGAAAGGGCTGGTTTAACACTGGTCCTCTGCAGCACCAGCATTTGCCAATACATTACCAATATTGGGCGAACTACCCGTGTCTTCTGGGCTTTCTACCCCGTAAGTGAGTACTTGCAAGATATGACTTGTACTCTGTCCTAAGAGTACTGAGACCTGAGAGCACTCGCCGCGTTCCTGCAAAGTAATAATAATAATAATTGGTTTTTGGGGGAAAGGAAATGGCGCAGTATCTGTCTCATATATCGTTGGACACCTGAACCGCGCCGTTAGGGAAGGGATAAGGGAGGGAGTGAAAGAAGAAAGGAAGAATGAGGTGCCGTAGTGGAGGGCTCCGGAATAATTTCGACCACCTGGGGATCTTTAACGTGCGCTGACATCGCACAGCACACGGGCGCCTTAGCGTTTTTCCTCCATAAAAACGCAGCCGCCGCGGTTGGGTTCGAACCCGGTTACTCCGGATCAGTAACCTGCAAAGTTCCTGCTGCGCAATTCTGTATCTTACTTCATCTTCAGATACGATGCACTATACCTGGAAAACTTCGAGTGGACAATGCGCTATAGGCGTCGAAGAATCCCAAGCAGCACAGGTAATCGGGCGAATATTGAAAATTTATTGGAAAAAGCTGGCCCTACAAAGGACCAGAGTAAAGGCATCCGTTTCCACTATTTGTCAGATTATCTGTGCTGCTTGGGATGCATGCGGGAAGGCTGACATGCGCGAGCAAAAAAAAAAGAGAAGTAAGGAAAGCCCTCGCCGTGCCATTATTTCCTGATTTTCGTTTTCATACCGCCCGCTGACTTTCTTTCCCCACTTCTCGGCGTAGGCGTACGGCGAAAGCACGCGAGACACGCGCAACGCCCTAAAAGGGCTGCAAGACGGCAGAGACAGACTTCCGCATCAAGCTAGAAGAACTGGCGTGTGCATCCTTCCACCTGCGATTCCGGGTACCGTATTCTCTCGGTGCTAATCACCACCTAAACATGGCACTGCACTCAGAAGCAAATGAGTTACAGCTTTCATGCACGAATGAAAACGTTCCTTTTCATGCCATCTATCATGCTTATTTCTTAAGAAAAAGCGCTGCTTCCTTTAAATAGAAGAGTGTACAACAGCTGTATCTTACCGGTAGTCACCTACGGGCCTGAAACGTGGAGGCTCACGAAAAGGGTTCAGCTTAAGTTAAGGACAACGCAGCCAGCAATGGAAGGAAAAATGAAAGGTGTAACGTTAAGAGACAGGAAGCAGGCAGAGTGGGTGAGAGAACAAACGCGGGTTAATGCCATCCTAATCTGAAATCAAGAGGAAGAAATGGGCTTGGGCAGGGCATGTAATGCGAAAGGCAAGATAACCGCTGGTCCTTAAGGGTAACGGAGTGGATTCCAAGAGAAGTGAAGCATAGCAGGGGGCGGCAGAAAGTTAGGCGGACGGATGAGATTAGGAAGTTTGCGGGGTGGTGGTAGTGGTTTTATTAAAAATAATAGCAAAAAGGAAGGAAAAGATTTTTTGCTAGCCCCGGCATCTGCCATCGATACTGAAGCACCTGAGCTGGGGCAGCGGAAATAAAGGATAGCAGGCAGACTGGAGAAATGAAATGAAAGAGGTGAGGGTACAGGAAGAGAGGATAGGGGGAGAAGTAATATGTACAAATTATTTACACAATAAAAAAAAACGTGTCCAGGTTGTGCGCGTGATTAGTTCATTTTAGAGGAATTAAAGTTTGCGGGGAAACTGTGGATGCAGATGGCAAAGGACAGCGTTAATTGGAGACACGTGAGAGGGGCCTTTGCCCTGCAGTGGGTGTAGTTATATAATGGTGATGATGGTGACGATGTTTTGATCAATACACCTTTTTCAATACCGCTTTTTAGGCCACGGGTTCCTTGCGCAACTAAAATTCATCGTAATCGTCATTCTGTTCTCTGTTTCTTTCTCTACCCGATCACCAGCGGCCGACCGATTTCTAGAGCGAGATTTCGCGATGACTCCTGGGCTGAAACCGTCCGTCTGAAACATGCCAGACTCCAACAGTAAGCCTTTCACGCTCTAAGAAAACACGGCCGCTTAGAAACGAGTAAATGCGATACACATCCGCGTCCCACGGCGCCATCTTTGCTTGAGTGACGACAGAGCTCGGAAATTCGCCGGCGCGTTTTGGCGGCGAGCACAGTCGCGTCTCGGCCGTATTATCCCACGCGCTATGCAGACAAAAAATAAAGAAAGTGAGAAAGATGAGCGCGGCTTGAGTCATCCAGGAAGGAGAAAGAAACACAAAAGGGACACGCACAAGAATGGAGGTGTCTGCGCCGAGGAAGGGCCAGCCATGTCCGCATGGGAGGGCGGGGAAGGTCGTCTATACGTTCTTGTGCTTTGGAAAGCATTAAATGCTCGTAAGCTCAGTCTCGCTGGTATTACTGCGTTGTTTGAAGAGGCCTTCCATAGGGCAGAAAGAAGGGAGACCATTATCGGCGCAGCATCGGATGGAGTGAAGGGCTCAGGAAATTACAGGGAGGGACTTGGCGTGGCCGGCGCCATTCAGGGTTAAAGGCGTCCTCCGCGAAGTTTGCTGAGTATGTTGTTTTTATTATTTATTTTGCGTAGCAACGGACTCGGTGACGTCTCAGCGCCCTTCATAGGAAAGGAATCGACACGATGTTCTATTGAGCCACGAACGCGACGTCACGCGTGGACTGGAGGAGCTCAACGGTGGTATTTTTAGCAAACAGGTCAGTTGGTAGGTCAGCTGACGCGGAATTCGGAGGTAGTGGATTCCAATCCCATACCGACGGCAAGCGCCCTGTATTTCGTGATGCAGCGTGGCTGACAAACATGGACTGAGGTAACCTGTAACCATTCCATCCCAATTTTATCCTCCTACGCCCGTCATCATTGCCTGAGGCTTTGCCACGTCCTTGTTGTCGCAAGGGTCTACTCGGTGCGGCGGGTGATATCAGTAGAACAGAACCGACCTAAAAGAATTGCTACGTTATCCAAGCTATAGCTGTGCGCCGCCCAAACGTTTAGTCCCATAGCCAGCAAGCCGCGAAGTTCCTCGCCTTAGGCGTATACAGGGTGTGGTGCGTATTTGGCTACCCGGTGGGCAGCTCGCATCCATCGCACTGTTCGAGGAAGCATAGAGAGCTGCCGTCTTAAGCAATCGCCACGTGTGTCTGGTCTGGCACTGCACATAACATTTTGCTTTTGTTCTTTTTTCTCCATGAACCACTCCTTACGGCTATGAGTTTGAGGGCTACTGCACCATAACGAGAGCAACGTTAAGTGGCGAATAGGACGATGTCATCATCACTCTTGACCGCGTTTAGAACAGGAGCCAAGGTGCCAAGGCGTGCAGGATAATCGAGCAGTTGTGCGTGTTGACAACGGGGACTAGAAGCGTTACCATTACCTGCGCTGAAAGTTCATTGTACCCCTGCATCCCGGCGGTCTTGCAATGGCGGGGGAAAAGCCAAAGCACCCCAAGCTAGAAAGGCCTAGGTGTACACCTCACGTCATGTATACCTGCGCACAATGCAGGAACGCGGACTGAGCTCCCACGGCCGTTTCCGAAGCAAAGGAGTGGAAGACAAAGCGCAGCAGCGCTGTCGTTAACATTGCGCCACGCAATCCGATCACTGTAATCGGCGGAGGTAAACAGGCGCCTGTCTTTGACACACCATTGCCGCTGAAACGGTGCGATGTAGCGGCACCCGGCGCTGACGTCAGACTGTCGGGGGAGCAATCCGCAGCGCTTATGGTATTACGCGAGCAGCTTGCAGCGATTGAGTAATGCCTCAATCAACCTATTCTATAATTTCTTTAGACATGTTTTTGTATAATGCAAGAATAGGGTAGTTAGATTCATTTCTGCCATCTAGCCCTCCAAGAGAATTTGCATTTATAATTGTGCGGAACACGACTTTGGCGAGAAGAAAATTCAATCTATTTAGACAAAGGGGGCATTTCTTGAGAATTAATGGTGGGCTGTGGAACTTTCAGAAGCTGAAGTAGGTTGCGTATCTGTTCTATGGTGCAATCAAAGAGGGCGATGAAGACTTTTTCTTTTCTCAGAAAGGCTTACGAGATGCATATTTGTAGAAAATTTCACCCTGTGTAACCTCTGTAGTGAATCAGTTTGTATTTGATTCAGCCGATCGAACACGTATGTCCCTTCATGCTTGCGTGATTTTCACTGACGTCATTCGCCTGAGCGCGTAGAAGCAATTTTTTGTTCGCGAACCCGAATCCCGCAAACTTTTGCACGTGATCGCACAGGCGCTAAACTTGCAGGTGCTCCAATATTAGGTTAAGAGAAGAGATTAAATTCGATCTGAAGCTAAAAAAAAAGCCCGCATTTGGCGATACACCGCGATAATGGCTTGGGTTTTACTGCGTTCAGCGGGAGAAATATTTCGTTCTTTTTTTCAGCACAAGACAATGAGAAAAGCCCGAAAATTATATCCCATAGTGGACCAGCTCTATGTGCAGCCTATCCGCCTGTTGTCGTTCGCAAGCAAGGTAAAATATCTGAGCGTTCAGTCCCGGTGCCTTGTAGCGAGAAATACTAAAATGCCTTTTTTTCGTACATTATTTTTTTGCAATATGCGCTCATATACAACACACATCTGTATGACCAAAGTTGTGCTGGCAGACAGTGCCTGTTCCGCGTTCGTTCCTTTTTGGTTCATTCTATGTATTTTCCTTTCTTCTCTCCTTTCCTTCTTTCTTGCCTTCTTTCTTTCCTTCTTCAATTCTTCATTTCTTTCTTCTTTCTTTCGTTCTTTCTTCCTTTCTTCTTTCTTTCAAACTTAATTTCTTTCTCTCTTTCTTTCTCGCACTCTTTCATTCCTTCCTTCCTTCTTTCCTTTTCTTCCTTTCTTTCTTTCTTTCGTTCTTTCTTTTGTTTCTTTCTTTCTCTCTCTCTTTCACTTTGTTTCACTCTCTCACTCTCTCTTTTTCACTCTGTTGGTTTCTTTACCGAATCTTTCGCTTGGATGTTTGCTATTTGTTCGGCATTCTGCACTTTAATAGCCATCTAACGGGGTTGCGCATCCAGCTTTCAGAGGAACAACTGTTATCATTCTATACATAATCACCTTAAGGTAAGCCCGGGCACCGTGCGACGTCGCAAGGTTCGTATTCCCGCCGTGTCGCCGACGCCAGAAAGGGACAAAAAAAATGGCGATGAGCGCAACACCTCTTTTTCAGCATCGAAAGGCTAGGCACGGTGTCCCATGCAGCCGCTGTAACAAGACGCGAAAATCAAGGCGTATTGGGTTTCTAGAGGGATTATATACGTGATGCGCAGTGAAGACCAAAAGGAGAGCGATAGAAGTGAGCAGTGTGACGTCACGGACGAAACCACATAATGAGGATACATTGTGTCGCTGGCATAGGCTTCAGGTGACCGTTGGAGACAAATGACTTGAGCCTTGCCTTGCCGACGAATAGAGCCATGCATTTTTATAGGTAGGGACTTTGCAGCCAAAACTGCAGAACGCAGTAAGAAGCAGCAGAAGAAAACATGGACGGCAGACCTGCACACGTGTGTGTGTGTGTGTGTGTGTGTGTGTGTGTGTGTGTGTGTGTGTGTGTGTGTGTGTGTGTGTGTGTGTGTGTGTGTGTGTGTGTGTGTGTGTGTGTGTGTGTGTGTGTGTGTGTGTGTGTGTGTGTGTGTGTGTGTGTGTGTGTGTGGGTGCGTTTGTGGGCGCGCGTGTGAGTGTGGTGTGTGTATGTGTGTGTGGTGTGTGTGCGTGTGTGTGTATGTGTGTGGTGTGCATGTGTGTGCGTGTGGTGTGTGTGTGTGTATGTGCGTGTTTGTGTGTGGTGTGTGCGTGCGTGTGTGGGTGCACGTGTGTGTGTGTGTGTGTGTGTGTGTGTGTGTGTGTGTGTGTGTGTGTGTGTGTGTGGGTGCGCGTGTGTGTGTGTGGTGTGTGCGTGTGTGTGTGTGTGTGCGTGCGCGTGTGTGTGTGTGTGCGTGTAGTATTGCGTAATTAACTGCAGTCGATTCGACTGGCTGTTTTCGCAAGGAATCTGCAAAGAACACAAGACAGTTTCTTGCGCACCTCGTCATTCACTCTGAATCAATGATCGCAGAGTCCGCTCAGGCCTTCCAGTTACGGGCTTATTTGGATAGGCGGCGAAAAATGCTCCACTTTTAAAAATCACGTCTTTCAACAACAATTGCGTATCTTGCTGCAAGATAGCCATGAACATCTCCACAAATACCAACACAATAAATTTCTAAGACAAAAAGTGGATGTAGTTGTTCTTACTGTCCTCTTAAAACAAGTATAAAAAAAAAGAGGAAAGCCTGTCAAACCATCCGGGTCGTAGGACACCAGCGCGCGTAATACAAAAAGCGAGGCTTCGAAGGCGGAGGCGACGTCCTCGACCGATTCCCATTGCTCAAGCGCACTCGTACACAGCGCATGCCTCGCGATTATCACCTCCGCACCGGTCACTGATCTCCACGCTCCTGCCGCGCCGTCTAAGGGCATTAAAATTAATCAGCGGGATGCCGCCGGGTACACGACTGCAGGTATCGGGTAACAACTCGTTCCTCTATCCTTTCCGGCACGTGGGAACATGGCGACCGCCAAGGAACCTGCTGTACGAAGAGTGGTCGGAGAGGAAGATACCGCGTTTGAAAGCCCACGGCGCATCTTTCGGGCTTTTGTCATTTGCCTTTGGAGCCCGTAGTTGCGAACTGGACAGGGCGAGTTACGTGATTGCAAGCTGAAAAGCATTTGACCGGAATCAAGTGGTCGTGGTCCACGCCGGCCATGTATGTTCATAGCCAAAAAACAGGATTGGTCTCTAGCACTTGGCCCAACACAAACACCGCCGTGTGATGTCGGTTTGAACCCGCCGCGGTGGTTTAGCGGTTAGAGCTCTCGGCTACTCAGCTGGAGTACCCGCGGTCGAACCCGACCACGGCGGCCGAGTTTCGATGGAGGCGAGACGCAAATAGGGCCCGTGTGCTGTGCAATGTCAGTGCACGTTAAAGAACCCCAGGTGGTCGAAATTATTCCGGAGACCTCCACTACGGCACCTCTTTCTTCCTTTCTTCTTTCACTCCTCCTCTCCTTCCCTTGCGGCGCGGTTGGGGTGTCCGCCGACATAAGTGAAACAGTTACTGCGTCATTTCTTTTCCTGAAAAACCGAATTTCCAATCCCGGTTGGGTGGTTTGTTTGAGGGGAAAGTAAATGGTGCAGTATCTGTATCACATATCGGCGGACACCTCAACCGCGCCGTAAGGGAAAGGATAAAGGAGAGAGTGAAAGAAGAAAAGAAAAAAGAAGTGCCGTAGTGGAGGGCTCCGGAATAATTTCGACCACCTGGGGATCTTTAACGTGCACTGACATTGCACAGCACACGGGGGGCCTTAGCGTTTCGCGAAACGTGACCGCCGCTCTCGGGCTCGAACCCAGGAACTCCGGATCAGTAGTCGAGCGCTCCAACCACTGAGCCACCAATCTCGGTTTGAAGTTTTATTGAGGAGAAGTCTTATCTGCAGCAAAGAAAAAGAAAGTTGTTCATTCACGGCGACGTCTGGTGTTATGTACCGAAATCTGTACGTCGTGCGGAATTGCGCTGACGTTTTTCGAGTGCAAGTTCCTGGTCTTGCAAGGGGACGGAGAACCACGTCTGCAATTAAGCTTCGCGAGTGAACTAAATCGACGCCAGTGTAAACGTCGGACAATACCAACAAGTTCAGAGGAACTTAATTCCTACATGCCGATATCGATCACTGGAGCTCACCTTTAACAATGTGGAAGACATCCTACTCTATAGGGGGCGGGAACCTCAGAACTTGAATCTCTACGGCCGTTTCCCCTGTAGTCGCGTCGTTGAAATAATCGGCTAATGGATGTGTTAAAAGATATCGTCCTTGTTGGTATGCCCGTGCTAGCGTGATTGCTGCGAATCGTGGTGCCAGACATAAAAATAAAAAGGATGAAAACAAAACAAAACAATGTTCAACAGACCCACTGCCTCGTTAATACATTTCAAAAAGCCGGATAGGGCTTGCGTTCACATCCTGAGGTGGCCTTGCGGTAGAGCATCGGCCTTGCAATCGGGAGGTGCTGGGCTCGATCCCCTGTTCCACCGGGGACTCTCCAGTTTTCTAAAGGGCACAAGATTTTCCCCGTACTAGCGCTCAGCTTTTCTGAAGGGAAATGCTTGGGAAAAGGCTCCTGGACCAAACCACTTGCTGTTAACTATCCAAACTTAGACTGATGTGCAGCTTATAGACCAAATCCCTGCATTTAGAAAAAGCAGGAGCAATACAATTTACGAATTGGACAACCCGGCCGCAACATCTTGAGTATTGTGTGAATAGTTTGAGTGCTCTTTCTTGTTGTGTGTGTTTTCCCTTGCACAGTGCCCAGCAGCGATCCAGCGGACAATCGCTATTGGTTTGTTGCCACAGCCGCCATGTTCAATGATTGTTTGGTTTTGTGGAAGTTTTGCATGTCCAACATTTCTGGACAAAAATTATGAGTTTTGGAAAACTGTAAGGTACTGTTATGGAAATATTGAAGGCAAAGGTCCATTCGTCTGATGCGACGCAAAATATTTTGGTTGAAGTTTTTCCATCGCTCGCATCTAGAAGTTAAGACTTGTTTAGAAAACCATTGGGAAAAGATTTTGACGATTGCAAAAATGTTAATGGCAGAAAAATGGAACCCTGCCGACGGGAGGTCTGCGGATATACTGACCGTTATAGAGAAATTTTATAATATAGGAAAAAATTACATTCGTAAACTGTTTCCCGACCAAAAACGTCTTCGTCCAGGACTGTTGGGTATGAATGGTGTTTTCCTAATCGCCCATAGAAGGAAAGGCTTGTTGATGGTATGCAGAAAATAAATAAATAGAGAAATAAATAAACAAACAAATAAATGAATGAAAAACGAACTTGCTTGTTATTTGTCAGAAATAAACCATTCTCCACGAAACTGTAATACTGCTTAAAATTACCACATATTATACAATAATACTCCAAGAAATAGTGCGAGCTTTTCACATGAACAGACCGCAGCTGTAGCCTAGTCGCTTGAGCATCCGCCTCTCATGCGGGAGGTGCGGGGTTCGTTCCCCAGTGCCGCCGCGTACCCACCGGTGATACAATGAATACAAGCTTTCCCCTGCCCGATGTTCGGCTTCTATAGTGTGAAATGCTTGGGAAATGGGTTTTGATCCCCCCCTGAGTTGAAGAAAATACCTTGTGCCATGGTCCTCTTTGGCCATAGATGCCCTTGCGCCATAAAAATTTATCATCACCATAATCACCATCACCATGATCGCCACCACCACCACCATCATCATCTTTCCACCTGGACAGTCATTCGCACTCTGGAACTTCGGTGACAAACTCCGCAGCAAATTCGAAACCAACCTCTCTTCCTTCACCTCCAAATGCGCTCTCGTGTCCTATAAGGTAATCTCGACGAGCGTTCATTTAATCGCGTGTCTAGGAAGAGGGAACGGACCAGCTAACCAGAAAAACCAGCAGGATTCCACGCGCGCGAAGGTCAAGAAGAAGCCTCCTCCGAGCCGCGGCGCGCCGAGCGGTCTGCAGAGTGTGCGTGTGTGTCTCGCGATTAAACGCGCTAAAGCTTCCTCGCGCGCGAGCAGATGCGCGTGACATGGAACGGATTTCGCGATTCCGTGTACCCTAGGCCGCGCCAGCTGGAACCAGGCAAAAAAAAAACAAAAGACTAAAAGAAAACACCGAAGAAGGTAATGCGTGCCTGCTTGACCCTGGAGTCGTGCGGGGGACGGCACAGCTGTGTTTCTCCGTCGATTTCTTTTTTATTTAATTACTTTTTTCCCGTGTATTTCTGTGCGGGACGGTCACGTGTACGAATGAACACGCGGCCTTGATTTGGCGCGTGCAGCCACTGACCGCTGGCTGCGAATTGCAGAGCGACAGATTAAGCGTGATTAACGATGCAGATACGCGTCGAACGCGTGCGGTGTCCGCGGCGTTGGCATTTTGTCGTGAACGGAACGGGTAACAAAGCGGGTATCTACCGATGAGAGACGCGATAAAGATTTATTCAATGAATATGATAGCATCGAAAAGGTGGACCGTACGATAATGGAGCCCAACGGCCCGATACAAACGTAGCCACGGAAAGAGCCACATGGCTAAACAGGAGCGGCTTTTAGCGACCGTTGCAATGCACTATATATGGATAGAAATGAGAGTTCACAAACGTCATTTCATGCCCCGCCATTTTAACCCGCCGCGGTGGCTCAGTGGTTAGGACGCTCGGCTACTGATCCGGAGTTCCCGGGTTCGAACCCGACCGCGGCGGCTGCGTTATTGTGGAGGAAAAACGCTAAGACACCCGTGTGCTGTGCGATGTCAGTGCACGTTAAAGATCCCCAGGTGGTCAAAATTATTCCAAACCCCCCACTACAGCACCTCTCTCTTCCTTTCTTCTTTCTCTCCCTCCTTTATCTCTTTCCTTACGGCGCGGTTCAGGTGTCCAACGATATATGAGACAGATACTGCGCATTTCCTTTCCCCCCAAAAAAACAATTATTATTATTATTATGCCCCGCCATTTTTGAATCAGCGGTGCTGCATTTCACTCCTTTGTTTTCTTTCTACGTGCTTACTAAGCAAAATTCCGCCTAACATATAATAGCACAGAAAAAATACAATTATAGTCGCGACTCCGGCGAAGATGATAACCAGCTCTATCCCGCTTTTACTTGCTCAGAGAAGAGCTTTGGACACGAACTAAAAAAAAATCGCTCCAGCCGATTAGAAAAGAGGGAAACGATAGGTCGGCTACATCAATCACTTACACGGACTAAACTCTGGCTCCGGCCAGAAAAAAAAAGCAGCAATAAAGCAGTGAACTACCCAGGAGGAAAAGCAGGAAAGTTGGAACGCGCTACCGTGAGGTGTCGGCTATGGCGCTTCTGCTTGCGTGCGTACGCGGAATTCCTAACACGTTTACAGTTAGGTATTCGGTTCCTCTCGCCTCGCCTATCTTGCGATTACTTTTTCTTCTTACTTTTCAACGCGAAGCGCGAGTGTGCAGGAGGAAAAGGTGCCTCTGCGTGTGTGCAGCCAGATACCGCACGTAGAACCGGTGTGCGTAGTGGGTTCGTTGTGTGGGCGTCGAATGCCGAGAGCGAGGAGGGAAAAAAAGAGCGGGAGAGTGGCGAGACCGGCTGGTGCATCTGTGAGTAGTGGCGGGGCTTCTCTTACGTCCTACGTCAGAATTCTCTTCGGTGTTGCCGTTCTCATTCAGGATATCGCTTTCCATCGGGTGCGGGAAGAGGATGCAGGGCATTTAAACTTCGTACTATATGACTCAAGTCCACCTGATTTGCATTGCCTTCGAGGAGGGGAGAATAATAATAATAATAATAATAATTGGTTTTGGGGGAAAGGAAATGGCGCAGTATCTGTCTCATATATCGTTGGACACCTGAACCGCGCCGTTAGGGAAGGGATAAGGGAGGGAGTGAAAGAAGAAAGGAAGCTAGCGGTGCCATAGTGGAGGGCTCCGGAATAATTTCGACCACCTGGCGATGTTTAACGTGCACTGACATCGCACAGCACACGGGCACCTTAGCGTTTTTCCTCCATAAAAACGCAGCCGCCGCGGTCGGGTTCGAACCCGGGAACTCCGGATCAGTAGCCGAGCGCCCTTACCACTGAGGAGGGGAGAAGGCAGGCGTTTTTGGTCGCCCCGTTTGTTTGAGCACCCGCCTCGAATGCGGCAGGTTCGGTGTTCGATGCCCAGTGCCGCTGGGTAAAAACTTTTTCCTGGCCTAACGTTCGCCTTGTACACATTTCAGACAAAAAGACGTAAACAACAACAACAACAACATTCAATATCCTGTATATAAATTGCAACAAACGAGCAGAAAAGCATGTAAATGTGAAGTTTGCCGAGAAGAAGCGATGGCTTGCACTCCTATTGGCCAACTATTGTGCCCGTCTCCCTTTGATTCTCGTACATGCTTATTTGTTTTTAGAGAGGTATAGGTCAACTGCCTGGAAAATTGAGTCTTTGGCGCTCTTTGGCTCGTGTACCTGTACGCTATTAAAATAAGACCAAAATTACCTTAACAATTATAGGAACACTTTGAGTAACTCCATCCAATTATTTGTGTAAGTAAAAAAAAAACTTTTTCTGCCTCTTCCTGGCTACACTGACGTTGGTTCGGTTGCGAGAGACGTATTTATTGGCGAGGAACTTGGATTTCCCTTGCAAAAATTTTTGTAGACAGTCTATAGACCGTTGATAAACTTCTGTCTCTGAAGTCTGCAGACTCTCTATAAACAAACCCTAAGAAATAGTGTATAGCCGATGCAAATCCTGTAAACTGTCCGTAGACAATGTATAGATTTATGGTCATGCTCTATTAGTAGGTTTTTCTTTAAGACAGTCCACACTCTGAACATGGATACGCCTATACAGGAGTAAAAAGGAGAGTAAGCTCTACTCTAGAGCACATTCTTTTATGAAAGAGAGTATGCTAGAGGACAGGTCTACTCCCCGTTTACTCCTTTCTGGTCTGTGTACAGGCAATGAATAGGCAAAAAGAAATACCCATAGGAAGACAATATAGTCTATAAAAATCTATAGGCTTTCTGTACGCCACTTTCATAAGGGTTAAAACTTTCCTGACTGCACATTAAA
This sequence comes from Amblyomma americanum, assembly GCA_030143305.2. Taxonomy (NCBI): domain Eukaryota; kingdom Metazoa; phylum Arthropoda; class Arachnida; order Ixodida; family Ixodidae; genus Amblyomma; species Amblyomma americanum. Next base: position 169,778 of record JARKHS020005110.1, on the reverse strand, counting down.
ACTCATGGCATCCTTAGCGAAAATGACGGGTTACCACCATTTAGAAGTGAACGGTGATGTAGCGCGGCCTCGGGGATCTGCGCCCAAAATTTCATGCTGATGCAGCCATTTTACTTGCAAATTCTGCCGGTGATGGCAGCACCTGTTTTGCTTATTTGTTTTTTTTTCTTTAGCTTACAAAAGCTACGTCTTCACTGGGAGTGTTCTCTTAGTGATTAGACCTCGTACCCTATGCATAAAGGTGAGCTTCTGTTTGTTCTCGAAGTCCGTTTAGGAAGAGTTGATTGCGAACAAGTAAGCAGTTATGCGCGCTCGCAGGGCCGCGAACGCATTATCTCAGTGCACCTTCGGTGGTAGGGCGCCGCTGTAGGATTACTGCGAACGTGTCGCAACACTATTCTGCCAAAAGAAAACAGCGCTTAGAACGGGGACACGGCAAGAAGAAGACGTATGCGACCGCTGACTGGCAAATGACATTCTATTTCGGAATAAAGCGTAAAAATTGGCCGTAGAAAGGAGCCGGAAACTTTGGAATGCTGGGTGATTGCCGGGCCAAGTTTATTGTTTATGGGAGTTTAACGTCCCAAAGCGGCTCAGGCTATGAGAGACGCTGTAGTGGAGGGCTCCGTAAATTTCGACCACCCGGGGTTCTTTAACGTGCACTGACATCGCACAGTACACGGGCCTCTAGAATTTCGCCTCCATGGAAATTCGACCGTCGGAGTTCCCGGGTTCGAACCCGACCGCGGCGGCTGCGTTTTTATGGAGGAAAAACGCTAAGGCGCCCGTGTGCTGTGCGATGTCAGTGCACGTTAAAGATCCCCAGGTGGTCGAAATTATTCCGGAGCCCTCCACTACGGACCTATTTGTTCCTCTCTTCTTTCACTCCCTCCTTTATCCCTTCCCTTACGGCGCGGTTCAGGTGTCCAACGATATATGAGACAGATACTGCGCCATTTCCTTTCCACCAAAAACAAATTATTATTATTATGGAAATTCGACCGCCGCGGCCGGGATCGAACCCGCGTCTTTCGGGCCGGCAGCCCAGCGCGGTAACCACTCGGCCACCGCAGCGGAGCTCTGAACAAAGTAAAGAGGATACAAAGGAGGCCGCAAAAGTCAAGGTAAAAGCAATAAGAATCGACGGTGTAAATGGCCATGGCGGGTAGAAAAGTTGAAGACAGGCAAAAACACGTAAAAACGAGAGAAAACTTGGAGAAGAGGAAAATTACGCGCGTTAAAACTGTAACCTATAACCGTAACTTTTAGCTGCACTTTTGGCCATGTGTTTTGTCGTTTTTACGTGCTTTTGCCTGTTTTAAACTTGTCTACCCGTCACGGCCATTTACACCATGGGTTCTCACCGCTTTTACCTTGAGTTTTCCGCCCTCTTTCGTACCGTTTTTACTTCGTGACGCGACTACACTGATTCCCGGTGATCGCGAAGCGTTTCACAATTTCCCCCTCTTACTACGCCCTGTTTATACGCCTTGTTCGGAAATAAAATTTCGGTATGCAGCACCAAAGAGCCCGACACCTTGCTCTTTGGAACACTACTTTGCTTTCGCTGATACGGATGAGGCATTTTGCAATATCGAGCGCTCTATAAACTTTACCCTACCAAGGCTATGGGGTGTATACCTATAACAGGATGTTCGTAAAAAAGCATAACTGTTGCCATACAGACTTGTTTCATATGCAGGGAGAACGCGTTAAGCTGCAGCATCTGAATACCAGCAGTTGACGCACGTCATTTCCTCTTAATTTGTGTCACAAATCCGGAATTTTCAATGTGAACACGTGTATCAACGTCAACGGAAACCTGACGGTCTCGCAGCGTTGCTAGAAGCGTTCTTAACGAAGTGATCACGTTCCACATAATTGAAATGCCAACCACACCTTTATCTTAGACCCCGCGGACATTAATATAATAAAAATGCGAGAAGCTACATCATCCGACATTTGATACCACTCGCTTTCACACTTAAGCCGCACCCGATGTCCAGCCAAACGCATTGGATCGACGCCCAGCTCGCTGATAACAAGGCGCGATTTTATATCCTTGTACTCTCGGCTTCTTCGCTGCCACAGAAATGGATATCGTATAGTGCTCTGGTGTCCAGATGTGGCGCAACTCTCTCTGGTGTTTTACGATCGAGCGACGAAGAAGCGGAGTGTATTTTTATGGCTTGTGTCCGGGAGAGCAGGCGAGTGAGTGAATGAAATTCTCTAAACATCCCCAGCGTGGGCGGGGATAGCCTTGCCGCAACCTGCACTGTCGTTCGTTCCACACCAGTGAAGTACTGTGCATTAGTGAAGAGAATAACATCGTAAGGTCACCCCTGCGTAGCTGCAACCACTGTCCCGTGGAACAGGGTGCTCATTGGAGTCTTGAAGTATATCTCTGTCACGCAGCGGCACTGGAGGTCACAGCGACGAGGTCGCAACAATGAGTATTCATTCAGCCGTTAAGACGTGACACTGCAGAACAGAGATGCACGTCTGATGTATACGGAAAAAAGCTACGATTTGTTCCAAAATTATAATAATTTAGAAACTTACTCGATCATACCGAAGTAACGGTATTATCGAAGTGACAAACGGAAGCATATGCCGTGGTCGGGTTCGAGTTCCCGGGTTCGAACCCAACCGCGGCGGTTGCGTTTTTAAGGACGCAAAACGCTAAGGCGCCCGTGTGCTGTGCGATGTCAGTGCACGTTAAAGATCCCCGGGTGGTCGAAATCATTCCGGAGCCCTTCACTACGGCACCTCTTTCTCCTTTTCTTCTTTCACTCCCTCCTTTATCCCTTCCCTTACGGCGCGGTTCAGGTGTCCAACGATATATGAGACAGATACTGCACCATTCCCTTTCCCAAAAAAACAATTATTATTATTACTATGGACGGTCGGTATATTATAAAGACCATTATGATTTACTCTGAAACCGCTGTACTTTCGAAAGCATTGCTGTAGTATCAGGATAAGTACTGTGCCGAAGAATGAGTTTTCTTTTCGCGTTTTGATACGAGAACGAGCAGTGGTGCCCACGATTTGGTTTCCGTTTTCTCTGTCAGTTTCATAGCCTCAGCGGTGGCCTAGTGGCTTGAGCATGCACATCGTATGTGGAAGGTGCGAGGTTCAATCCCCAGAGCAGCGAGGTTGGATTCCCAGTACCACCGAGTACGCACCCGTAGAACAGTGGGTAGAAGCTCTCCCCTGGCCGAATGCCAGGATTCTCTGGGGCGAAGTGCTTTGAAAATGGGTCTCTGAACCCACCTTTAGCCAATAAAAACACATTGTGCCTTGGCGTTTTGTCACCAAAGCTGCACTTGCGCCATTAAAGCCAGTTTATTATTATCACCTTCATCAAACAGTTTTGTTTTCAGGAGCGGTTACATCACCAGCGTGAGGAAACCAGATTCTACGGCCCAGATGTAGAGGATTAGCGATAATCACACTTTCAGTTTATTTTTTAGATCTTCCTTTTCGTTCACGTCAAACACATGAGGAAGATGATCGAAACACATCATGATAACTACAGCAGCGCAAGGCTGAGGAATGTCGACTATGTCCCGAAATTATTCCTGAGAAATGTGCGACAATTGATTCGCCGTCAGCAACGTTCAGTAATAATAATAATAATTGGTTTTTGTGGAAAGGAAATGGCGCAGTATCTGTCTCATATATCGTTGGACACCTGAACCACGCCGTAAGGGAAAGGATAAAGGAGGAAGTGAAAGAAGAAAGGAAGAAGACGTGCTGTAGTGGAGGGCTCCGGAATAATTTCGACCACCTGGGGATCCTTAAAGTGCACTGACATCGCACAGCACACGGGCGCCTTAGCGTTTTTCCTCCATATAAACGCAGCCGCCGCGGTGGGGTTCGAACCCGGGAACTCCGGATCAGTAGTCGAGCGCCCTAACCACTGAGCCACCGCGGCGGGTAGCAACATTCAGGCTGTTCTCGTTTGCCCCAATTTAAAAAAAGCAAGTGTCTCATTATATTGTCGATTGCTTGCTAAATTCCAAGGTGACCAATGCACAGGGTTAACTTCCAGTAACATTTTCATATTGGCTGTATACTTACATTCTCTCATTTCAGTGTACCGATTTCGTGGTTAAATTACTTGCAAGCACAGCAAGAAATTCTCGTTCTACAATTTTGCTTGTCCACACTTTCGTGACTCCCATGTATTCGAAGCTTGTTAGACAAAACACACGCTGTCGAATGTTTAAGGCATGATTCAGCGAAAAAGCTGCTGAGCTCCTGTGTACTGAACTGAATGCCGCTCTTATAGACTCATGAAATTTGGAATCAAAGCTACTGGAAACCTTGAGAGGAGTATTCTGCTCGAAATAGGGTCGGAAGATGCAAGAATATAGGAATTTTGTGCTGTGTTTCAGACGGTGTAATGCGGTCAATTTTTACCTCTTTTTGGTTAAGAAATATCAAAATGGCTTTTGGTGGTGCCGGCTAACGCTAACACAAGCAAAATGTATTTTGTCTCGGAAGTGCATTGATATTTGTTTTTACAGAAATACTGCTTTGTATGCGAAAATAACTTTATCGATTGAAACAATTGATTGTTTGAGTGGTCTAATGCATATTTCAAACTCCGACCAGACAGCAATGTTTCGCAAGTGTGCCTACTGTTGGTTGGAGAAAGCGGACACCATGAACTTATTATTGCAAGCCGCCAGTTTTTATCCACTTTTGTAGATAATAAAAAAAAAAATGACCCAGTCGAGAACTAACAACGCACGCAATTAAATTGCCGCTGGGGGACACTGGCGAGTAGTCTATTTTGAATTTCATGCGTTAGACTGTCAGTTGTTTTCTTTGACAACGGCCACATTGCTTTTACATTCTGGATATACACTGGACTGCTTGTCGTTTTATTTTATGAATTAAGGTTTTCATGCAGTCTGAAGATTCGTATATAAGCAACAAGTAGACAATTACACTCCATGCATGGAGTCAACAGTCTCATCTACATTTAAGGAAAAGGAAAGGAAGAGAAATGAATGGAGGGGATCTCTCGCTTCGAAGTTGTTTGATCGAAGTTTCTGTGCTATTATAATTATATAAGCGCGTACACTGCCGAAGTTATATAGCACGTTTTAGCAAATTTTCTTTAAGTTGCCCACTAAAGTAATCTTTAACACGTCGCATGGCAGCTGCGACAAATCACAGAACTCGTAGATAAATTTTTCACGTACACTATTTCTGGTGAATTGTGTCGTATACGTGTTAGGTACTTATTATGCTGTACTGTTGTTTCTTTTCAGTAAGTGCGAGCCAAAGAAGACAGCAGTTTAGACGCCAGTCATGCCATTATTTTGTGTAGGAACATATTTTACCACACTTGCCTAGTTTCTTCGTTTCAAGCTTTCGTGCTCGTTTCAATACATTTTCACAACGATAAAAGGAAATTAACAATTTTATCTACAATATGTAGGAAGCTGCGGTCCAACGTCACGTCTGGGAACTTCGTTATGGGTCTCTCATTGTTCATTTCTGTATTGTGGTAACCTTACCGTTATGTTCTACAAAAGCGACCAATACCAAGCATTGGAATGAATGTTTAATGCTTAAGAGATGTAGATTTTACTCCACCCACCAATATCCAGGCCCATCATGTGTTAAGGAAAATAAAATGTTTCAGTGCCAAACCGACGCACCAACATTAGCACCAAAAGCTCTATAAGCTACCGTAGGTTCATGTTGCGCCCTAGTCACGTACGGGAAATTTGTCTCGAGGTACAAGGAGCTCTACTTTTTGTCATTTATTATCCTGTCAATTTGCGACACGCCGTAAAATGCGTGTCTTCAATACAAAACAATAAATCTTGGTCTCGCTATCTCATCGATTCTAGTATAGAGCACATCTCTGCGTTTAATGAGACGTTTACATTAACGCAATGAAATCCGTTCGCGGTATCGGATGCCTGCATTTAAACACATCTGCGTTTAAGTCGAGGAAATATCGCGGTGGTGTTGAAATATGAAAGCCAAGGGTAGACGTGGAGAGAGCTCGTTGGATTTCAACAAACTGCCTCACTGCTGTTAAATTAGTACAATTTTGTGTATTCAGCAGTTACCAAAGGCTGCAGTGGCCACGTAAAGGGGCAATACAGGCAGTTAACAGGCTTATATGTGAGAATAAAGGTAAACCTTCTAGAAGAAAAAAAAATAAGCCCTGCCTTTAGAAAACAAGAAGACTGCCGGAACGCGACATGCCTTATGAATTCTGGTAGATAACATAAAGACGCTACGAACTTGGTGCATATTGTTTGACTGCAGCGGGCCCTTCAAATGAAGGCAGAAGCATATAGTAAACCTTCTAGTTTAACCTTTTTCAGTTATATCATTTTGAAGACGAGCAAATGCTTCTGAAATGTTCGATTTCTATCGCAAATGGGAACGCAACCAAAGCTAAACAACTTTCAAGATGGGGGAAAACCGGAACTATGTTCTTGCGTGCTTCATAACACCAGTGGCAAGTCGCTCCCTAAATTTGAAACTACTCCCCCCCCCCCCCTCTCTCCTCCCCCAAGCTATTCTTCTCTAGCGCAGATCAGTTCTCACGGCATTTAACACACCGTGAAAACGTCAAAAGGACCGCATAAAAACTATAAGCCAAAGGTCAGCGATGTCACACGGGATCCAAAGAGACGCAACCGAGCGCTGATGCGCGAAACTGAAGCAATAAAAAGCTGGAGGAGAGAAGAACACAAAAAACGACTGCAAACAAGAATTCTCGGACGGAGGAGAGTTCAAGAAACCTCACCGGAAGTCGACCGTCGACGGATGGAGGAGAGCTTCTTGAAACGTCAGGAACTCCTGGACGCCTCCCTCGTCGTACACCCGTCTCACTAAAGAAAAGCTGTGGGGGGAACCCGGTATCACGCCTTCCCGAGGTGTTGAAGCGGTCGCACTCCGAAGTCACTCCTCATCACTCGCTCTCCGAATCACCCGAACAAAAAACACCGCCGTCGAAACTCAGAAACGATGAAATCACCGACAAACACCGTCGATGAGGCACTGCACTTTGAAACAGGAATGTCGCGCGATCACAACGGCGTCGGCAACAGGTTGCAGACGACGCCGAAAGCGGCTGGCAGACGACGGCGATTCAGTACCATGCTCAGCTGCAGACGACGGCACCGACGGCTGCCTCACAGACGAAAGACTACGCACGCTTTGAAAACACGCAGCAGACGACGAGGCTGCAGCAACCAGGCAGGCAGGCAGGGGAGGCAGCCGCCCCTTGAGCCCTCCCTCTCAAGATGGCGGAGGGCGTTGCGGAGCGGCGCAACCGAAACCGGAAAGCTCTTAAACCGGTTCTGCCGCTGCTCTGCAAGGTCTACGCACCGCGCAACGGGTGGTGAGAGTGAAGAGCCCCCTGCCCGGCAAGCCTGGGGAATGCCTCACTCACTCGCAAGCCCGTGTGCGCGAGCGGTGTGCGCTGCGCAGGTAGACCGCGCGCTGTCGAAGCCATCGACGGCAGAAGCAGACGATCAGCTGCGAGTCGTCTGCTGCGCACAAAGGCGGCCATGTTGAAGAGGACCATCCAGTGAAAACCCCGAGACATCCCCTTGGAGGCTCTGGGTCGGCGTCGAACGCCGGGGAGATCTGGGGAGAGGGCTTCCGAAGTCGCCGACCGAAACTACGCTAGCGCTTCGGACGGAACCTCACGCCGTCGCTTCGGCCAGCGAGTGATGTAAGTACGGCGTGGCGAATGTTTATGGTGGGGGCGTGTCGTAGGGTGTTGGTTATCGAATAGCATCGATGCAGGGTGTTTATTATCGAATAGTATCGACATAGGAGTGGTGGTTTTTATTGACCCGGGTGAATAACGGTGATTATGGTCATGATAGGCCACCTTTGAGCTGTGCTACATCTTGAAAAGTAATAATAATTATAATTGGTTTTTGGGGAAAGGAAATGGCGCAGTATCTGTCTCATATATCGTTGGACAGCTGAACCGCGCCGTAAGGGAAGGGATAAAGGAGGGAGTGAAAGAAGGAAGAAAGAGGTGCGGTAGTGGAGGGCTCCGATATGATTTCGACCACCTGGGGATCTTTAACGTGCACTGACATCGCACAGCACACGGGCGCCTTAGCGTTTTTCCTCCATAAAAACACAGCATAAACTTGCACGTTTGAATACACTTCTCATAACCCGAATTTGAATAAATGGTGATAGGCCAGCATTTGTCCTTACAGAGAATACTGTAAAGCGGATTCGAAGAAGTGTTACCTATGACGTCGCGAACATTAAACTGTGTTGTAATTGCCCGACACAGCGGCAACTTGCCTAGAAAAAGAAGAGAATATATTTCGCAAAGCTTATTCTGAAAAAACGTGATAACGACATAACGCTCTGTCGTTGTCGTGTTTGCAAGAGTCAAATATCGTTGCAGCAAGCCGTACTTTACAATGAAACCGCTTTTACTAACTCATTACAGGTAGCGAATAGGAATGCATTAGCTCACTGCAAAACCATGAGTGTCATTCACGTAGACTTTAATAGCTGCAACGAGTGTAAAGAGCGCTGAAATCACGATTGCACAGCTCGAATTGCTTCCGGCATGTAGGTATAATCTCATAGAATGTGTCGGATAAATGTGAGTTATGATGCCATTTATGCAACGATATTAGAGAGCGTTATACACCAGTTAAGGTTAGAGATAGAGCATGGTTCAGGAATAATCATTTAACTGCGCGGAATAAAAGCATGTGATGACAGACAGATGCATGTGATGACAGATTATGCTCTGAGCGCATCTGTATGAATTTACAATTGCCGCAAATCGTGACCTCATCTATGGATGTTAACAATGAGCAATTGGTCTTGCTCAGGGGTTCAAGGATCGGTATCATACACATGCGCAATATAAACAATCCAAACATAGTCACTAAAATAAGAATGATATCTTTTTCTAGTATACGTGAAGGCTACGTATGCATGTGCTCAAATTTTTATTCGACGCGACATTTAAGGCGAGACAAAAACATAGTTCGCAGCTGCCGCATAGTCCTTCGGCCGCAGTGTTGAAAATCGTGTGCATACTAACTGTTCAAGGTTTAGGAGGTGTCTGTAGTCCGGTATGCACCTCAAACATTGGGACATGCTTGAAGTTAGCATTAAATTCACGCTCCCTTTCGTGCAAATACAGCATTAATATGATCTGAGCGACATCATTCTTATTACCTGGTTCAACGAACTCTTGATTTGCAGTTTACGACCCGAACTGTAAAACACGAGCTTTCAGACTTGAAAGCTTGTTAGCCAGCACCTCTATCGCAAGCATTTTTGATTCCATCAACAATGAAGGTAAAAACAGGTTGTTTAGGGGAACGCAGATTCGATTATCAATTTTTGAGGCTAAATAGTAAGGGCGTTATAATCACTTAGCTAGAGGTGAGACTCTAGCCTAAGTTTACGACTGCCATGGGTGGCCACAGTATTCTACTTCTTTCGTGAGTTGGAACTGTAAACGTCGAATGCATAGCACTTGAGATATATTCCGAAACAATGTACTCGCCATGATTGCAGACACGTAGATGGCTTCAGGCTCGTCACAACTGGCTTCCGGGAAGAAGCCAGCGGGGGCATCCTCCGCCAAGTCACGCATTTCCGTCTTCCGCAACAAAACAAAGCCACGCTTAAAAGAAGCAAGAATCCACACTGTTCGTCCTGGATTAAACGGGCATGTCACGCACGACTCCTGGTTGGTTCAGAAGCTTCACGCGATAGCTTTGTTCAAGAAGCAGTAACTTTTCACCGCCAAAAATCGTCGCTACGTCACGAGAAACATAGAAGGAACATCACTTCACCTGCACATCAACAGGACGTTGAGGTTTCAAACTTGCTTCAAATGGTTACCTTCAACCAATCTTCATTTCTTCATCGGTTATCTTCTTCGGTTAATAGAACACGCACGATTGTAGACACGTCATCGCCACGTCACTGATGCCCGCGCCCTCCTATTGGCCCGTCGACGCGCACACAGTACAGCGAGCAAACGACGTATCTGCCTAGCTGGAACTATGCGGACCGAATATCCGTCGTCTGCTAACTGTGCCGTATGCGACACATTTGATCGCACCCGTGACGTCACGCGAACCTTTGTCGCGGATTGGACAGCCAGCTAGAAATCGGGAAAGGAGCTTCGGGTCGGAAGCCACGAACGCGACTTCCTTCAGAAACATCTGCTACATCTCCGCTATCTGGGGACCTGTATGAGGAAGGTGCTGACGTCACTGCTAGCAGCTTCTGAAGTACTTCCACTTTCATTTCCTCCAAAAGAAAGAGCAGAGGCGTTCCATTTTTAGGCCGCACTCTTAAAAAAATGTCTATCGCGCTCAGAATCTCTGCCCGGGTGTATCTTTGCCCTATCCTCGAGTCATCGTCATTTCCTTCTTTCTATCTTTTTATTTTCTTTATGTACGCGAAAACGCTGCACCAGAGCGGAGTTTACCACGTACTACATCGTGCGAACGCCACGAGTGCACCGCTTATGAAGTCAATTCACGCCGGCCATATCCAGTTTCAAATTCATATATTCACCACTGGCAGTGGTCTCGGTGTCTTCGCGCTCCTGTCGTTAGTACGCACCCGCGACGTATCTTGAGAGGGCGGCTATATCTGACCGTGTTCAAACCACATTTGAACATTTCCTCGCACAGCACGCGCCAGCATCTTCCCCGGAGAAAAAACAAAAGCGAACAAAAAAAAGCCTTCCTGCTTCCTAGGTCGACTCAGCAGGATTCAGCGATTCGGTCCCACGGCAGGCGTGTTGAGAAGTTCCCCGGAGTGTGCCTTACTGCTTCTTTTGAACTCAGCGGCCTCTGCCCCCGTAAAGATCGCCTTGTTGCCTAGAATAGGATGCAAATCTGAGCCCACGTGTCATCTGGCACCGGGTTTTAGATCATCTACAGTAGTCGGCACCTCACAAAAATATACCTGTTCCACCGGGACAACAGACTGCTTGATCGAAGACCGATAAGAAGCCCACGAGGAATATATAGGCAGACGCATAATTCCGCGATCGTTCAGATCGGTAAGGAAAGAATGGTTGATGTTGTATGACATCGAAATAGATGTGACCTTTTTGTATCGGCGCACTGGCGTTGTTGAGCTCATGGGGCTTCAAAGGATATATCGCAAGCAAGGATGCCGTCTCAGATGCTAGTATAGCGATTAATTTTCGTCGCCCCCCGCAGGTCTGCTTCGTGTTCCAAAGTGGTTCCCAAGCTTGGGAGCTTTTGCTAGACACTGTTGCTGTAGGGCTTCCCCGAAAACACCCTTGCGCCTCGCCGCGATCTCGCTGGACTGCTAGCTGTTTGCATTTCCTCCTTATAAAAAATTTCTTTAAACAGTCTATAGACTGTTCGTAGACTTTTGTCTATAAAGTCTGGCTATAGACAAGTCCTTGAGAATAGTCTAAAGAAAATACAAATCCCACAGACTGTCGGTAGAAAACATATAGGTTTGTGGCCATACAATTTACTAGACTTTTGTCTATAGACATTCTATAGATCGTGAATATACAAAAGGAAATATCTATAGGAAGGCAATAAAGTCTATAAGAAGTCTGCAGACTGTCTATAGCCCACTTTTGTAGGGGCTGGCGCTACCACTTCTATCGTGAGTGCACCAAGTTGAAATAACGGTCGCATGTCCGACAATCTGGGACAAAAATTTGACAGTAAGGTACGGTTATGGAAATATTGAAGGTAATGGTCCATTATTCTATTATATTCCTATTATATTTCTATTATAGCGTTTCCATCGCTTGCAGCGAGCAGTTAAGACGGCCATAGAAAACCAATGGGGAACGCTGTTGAGGTGAGTGAACACGTGAATAGCGAAAAAAAAAACAACTAATGCAAGCCTGCTACAGGAGATTGCTGATATATTTATTGTTATAGTGAAATCTTGCAATATAAGAAGAAATGCGCTCATAAACTTTTTCCCGCTCGAAAATGCTTTCGGCCAAAGTTTTTGGGTATGTGCTATCGAAGTCGACATTGCGCCAGTCTTGTAAACCGAGAACTGATCTTTTATTTGCGGGAACTTCGTTATTGCGATCGACGAGCTGTGCAGTTTTATTCAGCACTGTCTTGAATGAAGAGAACTATAGAGCTTTGCAAAGAAACCCTCAATAAGCGTCGCCCATTGCTCGCTGGCCTGTTTTCTGAACGCAACTCAAACACTGGCCATGTGATAGCGTGAACATTCCAAACCTATTCCCTCCAACCCTTGCAAAAAGCACATCTTCAGAAGTTTCAGTGTAAGCTATCAAAACATCTGCCGTCGTGTCCAGCTTTCTTGGACAAAAAATTTGAATATTGGAATATTGCAAGTTACTGACATGGAATTATTTAGGTCCATTTTTCGATGCGTTGCTAAATCTTTTTTAGAGGTTTTTCCATCGCTCGCATTGAGTAGTTAACATTGCCATAGAAAACCAATAGGGAACGTTTATGACGGTAGCAAAAACGTTAATACCCCCCCCTCCAAAAAAAAAAAAGTGAAGTCTACCGACGGGACATCTGGGTATATATTGATTGTTTTAGTGATATCTTTCGATGTATGAAAAAAAATGCGGTAATAAACTCTTTCCCGTTGAAAAAAATTATTCTGTCCAGATTTGCTGGGCACGTCGACTCCTCTACCCAGATCATGAAAACATCGGTGGTTTGATTCTTATGCGTACACAACGCAAAGGTGCATACTCTGCCTCACAGCTTGCTGACAGTAAATTATAAATTGTGTGGTTTAGTGTCCTGACGCGAAGTATGGCCTTTGAGGGATGCTGTAACGGAGGGCTCCGAATTAATTTTTACTTCCTCGAGTTCCTTGACGTGCGCTGGCAACGTGCAGCACACGGTAATTTCTTTCATTTCGGCACCATCGAAACACGGACACTGCTTCCGCGAGATCCCGCTGAAAGTGGAGTGGATCTTATGTGCACGGGGCGGCGCCTTCTAGACGTGCGCAGTTGGCGCACGAGTCCCTGAGAATAGCACATTTGTTGAAACCGTCGACTGACGCTTGAAACCAGATTCCACCCCACTGAGAGCAAGTCTTGAAGCGGTGTACACCGTTATCTGGCGACAAGAGCAATGCTGTATCACACGATTGAGACGATTTGTAGTTGTAGTACGGAGGCAGTCATTAAATGGTCTAACAGAATGAAAACAGCGGGATCGACAATAGCAGCCAAGAATGTATAAAGGTGCCATACAAATTCCGCGACATGTTATTAGAGCGTAGCTGTCAAGCTCCCGTTCCCTGGGTTGAGCGTCGGTGTTGAGGGTCGCTGTAACCGGAGGGTTATTTTAAATGGTTTCCAGTTGTGCGCAGTAAAAGTAGAGGCTTATGTTACTAAGTTACAATGTTCGTCGAAGTTTCGGAATACCCACGTATTCCGAAATATCGACAATCATTCTTAGTTTGTCAATGACCTAAGGTTTTCGTATCATGCCACTCCCCGAGTTGGCAGCATTGCTTCAAATCCTAAACTATGGTCAATGTTGTGTTGCTTGCTTTGAAACTCCGTATTCGGGCAAAGGAGATCGGCGATCGGTGTTCCTTTAAGGGAATATTCCATCTTTAACGAAATTCTAACAGTAAAATTTGACGAAAATGGAATCCGAATGGGTTATCATAAAACCTTAAGAACCTAAATTTTATCCTTCTTCCCAAACTGCTGGCTTTTCCAAATTGCCCAGAGGAAAAAGTGTGGTCTAATTAAGGAAATTTTTATTCTTGGCTTGGGAGATCACTCCAGGAGATGTGGGTTCGGAACCGCTAAGTAAAAAGTTAACGGCGCCACACGTAGAAGATTACGCGACTGTATTGTCCACGGAGCAATTGAGAGTCTCCTATCCTCGCTTGAATTCACATTAGCGAGCACACCACTCGGAGAAGCAGAGAATCCTTCTGTTTCACAAAGACACTCCGCGCATGCGCGCCTTTTCTCCTACAGTTCCACTGGTTGAAAATAAAACCTCCGGCTCCTACTGCGCATGCGTAGTTCATGTTAGTGACAGATGCGTCCGACAGATGGCGGCAGCTGGCAAGCACACACGCCACTTCGCAGGAGCAGCTTGCTCCTCGTGGAACCAGATGGTGCCGGCGTCTCCCGCGTCCGTTTGTTTTCAATTAGCAGCAGACGAACTTTCGCCACTCCCAAGAGGGCGCCACATCTTGCGAAAAAGGTGAATTAGACAGCCAATGAGAGGGGGCGCTCACCACGTAGTCGGGGTCCACGTACTCCCAGGGTGCCGAGCGCGTCGAGCGGTGACCCAGCGACGAGATGGTGGCGTAGTGGTTCACAGGGGGTCCCAGGTCTTCCTCTTCGTTCGTGCTCACGCTCATCCTGCGGTAGAAGCAGAAATGCTAAATATAGACGGTCATGTACTGTCGGGTGGCCTATTTGCAAATGCTGGCCAATACAGCAGGCGACTGTAGCGCCAGTAGCTGCAGCGATGCGATCTCTGCACCGATATTTCATCATCATCAGCCTGACTACGACCACTGCTGTACAAATGCTTCTCCCATATCTCTTCAATTAACCCTGTCCTCTGCCAGCTGCGACCACCATATCACCACAAACGTCTTAATCTCATCCGCCTACCTATCTTTCTGCCGCTATGAGATGCAGCGATGGCTTAGAGGTAGCGCATCCGCTCGTATGCAAGAGGACGAGGATTCGAATTCCGGTGCCGTGCAATTTTCTAATGGGTTGAGAAAAAAAAACAGCGTGTTGATGGAATTGCATAACCAGGCATGAGGAGCGGCCTGATATCGGTGACCAAAACCACCCTGGTGTACTGCTTGGCCAGAACACCCTATATGAACAATCCAATTATCCCAGGAAACTTCTCGATCTCATCCGCCCATTAATATTTATTTACTAACGTATTTAAAATAACCTCAAGGATGTAAGGGCATTAAATACGGAGTTGGTCATAAAAATACAAAGAAACATAGCAATACCATCATATTTGCACAAACGTTGCTAGTTACACACTGTTAGCCATTATTGCATTTAAGGCGATATAACGTAATGCTCTCGCGCAATGGCCAGCAAAGCTGATCTGTTCGCGCAGCCGCGGGTTCTAATCCTAGTTGCGGATATTTATTTTATTCCTTTTCATTTCTTTACTTAAGTTCGCAGAAACCCATTGTAATTGTGCTTTCAGACTAAAATATAGGGGCGATCGATTTGATTTGTGTTTCAAAGAACGCTATAGACTTTTTCTTTCTCACTCGCCTGTCTATTCTATTTCTTGGTCTATATTCAATTCTGAAGTTCTGGAATTACTGCAGTTGCTTGATCATCGGCCGAGTGCAGTATAGTTTCGAGTTCGACGCTGCCTCTCTCTAGCACCCACGCCTCTTCTCGTTCTATTTGAGACAGTTTGCCGAGCCGTTACACACGCATGCTATGGCTTACTTTGAAGGCCTCATAGCCCGCTGGCGATTGCTTGGCCAGCGGTTATCAACAGTTTCAATGACACCATTTAATTGCTCTTCTGAGTCACCGCACTCTTTTCTGGCCGTTGTCAATGCGGCTATGAGGCGGTCTTCGGTGTCAGCGCTTGCGAGAAGCGCCGGTTAACAGCCCCTCCTCTGTTCGCTATAACCGAGTACGGGGGCCACAGTTGTTCGTTGTATCTGAGATGCTATTCCATCGGAAATGGAATCGCATCTCTGTCTCACATTCGGTGGACACTTGAACCACGCCGTAAGGGAAGGGATATAGGAGGGAGTGAGGGAGGAAAAGGAAGATTCCATTGCCACCCTCTTCGTTTGTAATAAGCGAGCGTTCGTTATAACTGCGGCTGTTATAAGTGGGCTCAACAGTACTTCGTTTTAATGGAGTTCGCGTCTTTGATAGGCATCAGCTGCAGTCGGGATAAAGCAGTGCATGCAGAAAATAGACTCATCAAAATTCGCATTTCTTTAAAGCAAAGCAAATTATTAGTCTACAGGTATTGTTCTCGTTTATTTGGGTGACACGCTTCCACTGGTGGCTTACAGTACTTGGATCGCACGAATATTAAATTGTATTGCTGCATAACATAAGGGTGGCGACGGCTCTGACGGAGTCCTGCATTTTTTTGGTAACAAGAGACACCTGACTGATTACACCTTTGTCGAAAATAGTCTGTAGTCTCTTCTTAAAAAAAACTGTACTATAGACTAGAAAAAATGCCAGAAATATCGCCATCTACAGATGTGAAGCTGTGACAGCTTTATGTACGTCAGCCACCAACTCTACTCTTACAGTGTGCCCGACGATGCAGTGAACAGAACAAACAGGACTTCTTTTTCACGTTAGAACAAAGCAATTAAAATAGTTGGTGTCTAACATATCTAATCACATAAAAGAAATAAATATAATATTTCATACCAGTCTTGAAGCCACGTGAGCACCCTGTTGTGGTCGTACTCCATGTTAGGACCTTGCGGAAGACGTACAGACATGGTGCGTTGTGATTGGCTCTCGGCAAGCAGGTCTCACTGGGACATCGACTTCCGGCCTGTCACTTGTGTCCTTCACTCTCGTGTACCATGCGTATCTTAAGCCTTTTCTAATGGCCCTAAGCTCCCCTTGAGAAAGTCGGCGCAAGTCCCAGTTCTAAAACGGAAAGCACTCCAAAGGCTGAAAGCAGCTTGTTATTTCCCAACGGTTCGCAGTGGACGGATCTCTGTTCACCGGTGCTGGAAGCTAGGAACCTGAACAGCTCTTTTTTAAATTAACACTGTTCCTAGAAGCCTTCGGCACGCAAGATTAAAGCAGCAGACAAGTTTTATACCTTGAAGCTTCTTTTCTTTAGGACGGGCACTTATCCCTGAGACGCTGAGGCACAGCGCCCTTCAGTGGCGGCTTCCGGCGTCTGCACCTTTGAACTTCAACGTTTGCTCCATAGAAGTCGTCTGCTCTTAGCCTACTCGTAAACTTCTGTTGCCTGAGAGTAAACAGGCGATTAAGTCTTTCGGCCCACGCTTAAACTGTTTCCACACATCTGTTTTCTTCCGGGTAGTCTGCTTTGACTTCTTCTACGTCGTCTGCTTCACCTGTAATGGCCGTCTGCTCCCCGTCTTGGTCGTTTCTTGTCGTCTGCTCAACCCAAAAAAGACAGGTGATTAAAACTGTCGTCTCGAGGTTCGTTTTTCTTTCTTTTTTCAAACTTCTTACTCTCTCTCTTCGTCCCTGGATGCAACAAAACAATGTCTTTTCCCTTATATATAGCTTCGTACTTTTCTAGACGTTCCTAGCTGGTCTGCAGGAGGACGGTTCACAAGCCTCCCATAATCCAGCCACTTCGCGCGTCAGTTGCAGCGTTGATTGCCAGAGGATTCCGGGCTTCTGGACACTGAAGATGGCGTCGCGGAACTAGGGATTAGCAAAGACGGGTTTGCCAGACCTGCCTGCACAAGAGAGAGAGAGAGAAAAAAAAAGAGGCAAACAACAGTGAGGAAAGAGTGAGGAAACTATAGTCTGTGAAGCAAAAAAACTACGATGCGGCGTGTCTGTCAGCCATTGGCGACAGGTATAGGGAAGGTGGGGCGCTAAAGTTGGCGACAAATTGCTACCAAATCCTAGGACCCTGGGGGCAAACAGGCTGCCCGGGCCTATATTGGATCAAGGTGGGTAATGTCCGCAACACGGGATTAGTTGGCGCATGAGTGGTGGAAAGCGTCGTTTCGTAAGCCTGCCGGGCGGCTTAGCGCTAGATTAAGACTAGTCCATGTAGGGGCGTTACGATGTTTTAGCGGAGGGCTTTGCGGCACCATGGACGTAATAACTTTGATGATGGGAAATCTTCCCTGTTGCCCTAACGATGCGGAATACCTACAGCGTCGAAGGTGCTGAACCAGAAACGGTGCGCTGTAACCCTTTTGCTCCTTTCTTGACGAATACGCGCTATACATATATCGACGTATAATGTAGGCCTCCATGAGACGCAAGGCGAAATTGAATTTCGCCTGTATCTATTGAATTCCGCGTTTTAACACCAGAGCAGCTACTTAACCTGAAAAGAAAGATTTTATAGGTAGAAAAGTAAAAAAAAAATAATACAGTTGTCACCTCAAAGAATTGTTTTCACAGGCAAACAACAATTATGTCATTACCTTTATTAATATCCATCTCAGAGGATAAGCGACATCGACATTACCTTGAAAATTTTTAGTGCCGTCACTATAGTTTAAATTATGTGGCGGAGAACACGGTGTTAATTTTTAAATCTAAATTGCTTTTTTTCAACAAGAATTGCTTATCACGCTAAGGAAACATTAAAGAAATAGCTACAAAGAACCAAACAGCTGATTTTCGCGAAGAACATAAAATTATATGAAGTAGTAGTTGTAAGCATCACTTTAAGGAAAAGATGAAATGTCCGTTAGAGATAAATAATTGCAATTCCAAGAAAACTAAGTCTAGTGCAATAGTGTCAGAAGAGGTAGGTTAACATTAAACGAAGTTTGAGAAATAAGTCCAGAAGCGAAAAAGAAAGAAATAGCGATACGCGTGTTTCTTTTTAATTTTATTTTATTGCAGGGATATAGTTTATGTGCAGTATATATGTTCAAAGTCGCAGGATTTATAGGCGCTGAAAATCTGCCAGACCATCTTTCAGATCTTGTCACTTTATTGTTATGGGAGCAGTTTATAGGAGCTTTATAGTTATATTAACACATAGTGCCCAGATACCATGCTTTGTGAATGATAATTCGGCAAATTTAAACAGTTTCATGTACTTCGTAATTACCAAACTGTATCTCGAGCGTAGCTTGTTGGTCAGCTTCTAAAGCAGCCAATGAATACCAACCGCTCTTCGTTTCTACCATCATTCTTTCATTTATAACTCCGAGAACGGTCCCACAATCCTTTTATGAACTCCTGCCAATCTTAAGCCCGGATCTGATGGCTTGAGTGCTTGATCTGACCGCATTATTTGACAAGAACTCGAAAGGTCAAGAAGCCATTATGCGCCAGTTTTGCAAACGGCAGATGCTGTTCGTAAGTGCGAATCCCCTTTTGTTGTGTTCTTGCTGTCACGTCGATGTTGACGCTGACGACTATCCTAAGCCTTTACCCACAAGCACAGAGGCACAGGTAGATACAGACCCACAGATGTGCACATCCTTTTGCATTCTAGGCCACTGCAGTCTTCCAAAAACGAACAAAGATGCTGTTCTCCATTTGAGTGACATTTCTGAGGCTCTAGTGGAGCCTTAAGAAAGGGCGAAAATAGGCCTAGCTGCCCGAAATCTCCGCCACGGTACACTCTGCTCTCAACGAAAGCAGAAAACACCAAATGCGCTTACGATATACCTAAGATGTCGAAAGGCTAAGTTTTTATCTCTTTTTAGGTTGATGGAAACGAAGGACAGTGCTTTAGAACGCACGACAGCAGTCAACTAGGCTGTCACTTAAAGGTGACGAGATGGCTGCAGGGGGCGGCGCTGCGATCGATTTAGGCTTAGCGTTTCAAGAACGAAGACGGGTCGCTGCGAGGGGTGCGACGTAAAGTGGAAGCTTTTAGCGGCTCCTTCGTCTTGGTTCCCGCCGCCATTATGAACCAACGCCTCGCGAATAATGCGGACGGCGGCGGCGGGGAAGCAGACGACAGGCCAGAAGAGCAGAGGTCGCGGGAGACGCTGGCAGACGACTTAATCGGAGCAGACGAAGAGGCCGTACACCGGGAGCAGACGAGGTCTGCAGCCTACATTATGCCATTGACAGGCGACCGTGAACGGCCCAAGGAACTAGAAAAATTGAACAAACTTATAAAAACAAGGAATTTGTGCGAAAGGGGCAAGGTGACGCCGTAATGTATTTTATACGTCAAGCCGTCTTTTAACTCCTTAGTCATGTCAGCTGCTGGAAATAAATATAAACAGGACATTCCATGCACAAACTGTGGACTGTATTATCATATGATGCGGATTAGCAATGAAGTGTCAGGTGTAGTTAACGTCAAAAAGGCATATGCTGCTCACTATTTCTTGTTTCAGGGCACATACAGCTCTAAATAAAGAGGAAGGAATGGGCCTGGGGCAGGGCATGTAATGCGAAGGCAGGACAACCGCTGGTCCTTAATGGCAACGGAGTGGATTCCAAGACAAGGCAAGCGTAGCAGGGGGCGGCAGAAAGTTAGGTGGGCGGAAGACATTGAGAAGTTTGCGGGCGTAGGGTGGGCGCAGCTGGCAGAGGACAGGGTTAATTGGAGAGACATGGGATCAAATGTGGTGACATTGTTGCGACGCCAAAAAAAAAGAGGCACATTTAGAAACACAGGCAAACAAAGGAATCCTGCTGCAGCAGCAAGGCACACGACGTGACATTGGGCTAGGCAGCCGATATAAGACAAAACTGTCAGAGGGAGCCAAAGAGGACAAATGCGAGGATTGGACAGGTTCGGCACGTATCAACGGGTGAACAAATAAAGAAAATCACAGCAGTGGACAGGGAAGCAGCCAGCCTTCCTATATAGGGAGGCTTATTGGCCTTTCCCCTCAACCCCCTCCCCCTCTTCCCTTTCAGGAGTGACAGTCAGCGGCAGCGTATTGCTTTGGAAACAAAACAGGAAGTCAGGAGGAAGAGCCACAGCAGAATCCACATTTCTGATTGGCAGGAAAACAAGAAACAACCTGTTAACGGCTCGTAAGGTGTTCGATAGCAGGACACTGTTGTTAGGTGCAGTACGGTTCCAAGCTGAGCGGCCTGGATTAGGCTGTGTGGAAGCTATGGCGCACCGCGTGGAGTATACAGTTGAAATCAAGCTTAAATAGAGCGTTCGCTCGGCGCACTGCCCTATAAATAAAATGATACCTTGATGCAGCTCCTACGGTATTAAGTACGACACCATTTAGATATGCCATCTTGCAAAAACCATCTGCTTTCTCTGTAAAGAAAATTCTCTGACTGGTCGAAAGTGTCGTGACGTAATCAGCACCGCCAAATTTGAAAGTCTGAGGACTAAAAAGTTCGAGTACTTTCATTGGATTATCACACGACATTATACTAATGAGACTCGGTAATTGAGAGTATTCAGTCTACTAATTTACCTTAATTACTCCACCAACTAAATCCAATTAATCCGCATTGACACACCAACTAACCCTCATTAATCCACCTTATCCCACTACTAATCTACCATAATTATTTAATCCACCTTCTTAAGCAGCACTTGCGAGTAGGTATGGTTACAGGTACCTACAAGTCAGATGAGCGGGATAAACGTCAATCCAAAATCATCAGCTGCTGCCTGATTCTCTTTGTAATACACGGCTGCGCCCTCCTCGAACGCTGTACATAACACAGGGAGTTATTGTAGATTTATCACTGCGGTAGCATTAGAAGCCCGATCAGAAAGAAATGCAACGCCGGTCGTAAAAATTATACAGAGGGTGGAGGGTAGTGCCGTCACCTGACCGGAAGTGACAATTATAGGTTTCGATTTAACTTCACTACTTCCGTGTCAACGTCTGTAGACACCTTCGGGGAAACATCTAACAACAAACCAGATGATCCGAACAGATGTCTGGCTGTTTGCAGACAGACGCGATGGGTTTCTCGAACGCAACCATGAAATAATGAAACAAAACTCGATGCAAAGGCATCACCAGTTTCTAACGCTATTGCACTGACAATGTATGATCCAATTAGCTAGATGTTCCTGTTAATTTGATTATTTCAATTCCGCTTGCTGTAACCCTGAATTGGTGTTCAGTTCACTGCTGAGGTTCCAACCGTAAACGATATTAACCACTTCAGCTTCATCAGTTCACAAATACGGATGCCTGTTTGGCGGGGCGCTGTATCGTCTGATATGCTTTAACGTAACGAGCAACACTTCATACGTGACCAGCGTCACTGGCTAGTTTGGTGCCGAAACACAGCATGGAATTATGCCACTGAAAATTGCCTTCACTTGTGTAAACACGAATGACGTCTTGCTTGCGGCTCCGAAGACGTTAACTTTTACGGAATGGTTAAGCCAGCTTCACATCCATGTTGAGAATACGAGTCATAGGATCGAGAAAAGGGAGTATTCACAAGAAAATACATAGCGGCGGTTCGGGCATTTTACATAGTGTGATATGTCGGTGCGGTCCCTGCGTACAATTCGTGTACAGCCCATTGCCCTCGATTCAGGAGTACAGAAGGCGTGATGAGGCCAAATTAATGAATTATGCAGAGGTTCCAAATGGAAACCTGTCACATTCAAGAAGGCGACTCTGGAAACGTATTTCACGCTAAGCACCCTAACAACATCGTAGCAATGTTCGTGGTGTCCGCAATGATCCTCATCATGTGTGCAGAAATTATCCGTTTAATCCAGCGGTGAGCCGCGAGATAGAAAACTGCGCCCTACATAAGGGTTGTGGGGTCACTATGGGCTCGGTGAAATCCTCTGCTTTTCTCCACTTCGTTCGTCAGATGCCGGCTTTGAGAGCAAAAAAACGAAAGTTGGCGCTCTAGTCCCACTGCCAAACTTCTCCCCTATCCCCCTCCTCCCCCTCGTCCCCCTCCTTCTAATACTTTTATTCACTTCTTTCCTTCTCCTTTCCTCCTCCTCCTAACCCGCCTTCTCGCCTTTTTCTTTATTCCTCTCCTCTTGGTGTTCTAATTTGAGAAGCAGGCTTTCTTGCACTGCAGCTGAGTGATGAGGAGAAACATTGTGACAACTGACGGAGAGAGAGGAGTTGGCTGCCGGCGAGTCTCTCGCTTATTGGACTCACACGCTCTCATTTCTGGCTTGTCACAGCTAGTGCGATCTGTTTGCCTATTGTCGCCGAGTGGGTCCTGATACGTTGTGGATGATGCGTACGTCGCGACGTGCGCGAGGGAGAGACAAAGAAAAAAAAACGTCTCCGCGCATACAAACAGGGTCAACAACAACAACAACAATACAAACAGGCCGGATACATTCCTGGAACGTTTTTGGTGAAAGAAGAGAGAGCTGCTGAAGCTAGCCGGAAATTTGCACGAAGAAACAAGAATATAGGGAAGTGCAATAAATGAAATTTGACTAGAGACGAGAGAGCGGACGTGACTTTAGATGACAACGATCGGGCGAACGGGTTTTCGCGCTCACCGCGCCATCTGTCGTAGGAGACAGGAAGTTTGCGAAGCGCGGTGTGACTTTCGGTTGGAGGGAGTTGGAGGCATACTACTTCATTGAAAATGAAGAAGCGGACAGCACTGTCGCTACTGTTTTATAAATATTATCACAAGAAGATATGGGCTTCCCGAATACTCTATATTCACTGTCTGTCATGAAATTGGTGTGGTCTTCAGACATACCCTTCTTTTATTGGAAAAGCTTTGTGTTTCGACGCCATTATTTTATAGGGCGGTTCGTAGTAGCTGCAATCTTAACTTAAAACCAGTCATGCCATTTTGCAGGCCTAATAACTTACTGACTTCATATTTCGCTACGAGATTGTTTTTTGTACTTCATAATTCGGTTTTTGATAGTATCTCTGAAAGTCTTTTTACCATCGGTGCCACAATATCTTGAAGGCCAAGAACACCTCAGTTGCTCGCAGAAAGGCTTTTTCCTTGTATTACACCTTGGTGCATTAAACTAATACTAAATTTGAACTTGTGGCTTTCCAGCCCTCTTCAAGCACACTTCCGATCTCCCATTGATCACTAAAGACATGGTCCCGCGTGGTGCGCTGACATTGGAATGGAATTACGATTCGTTCCGTCCTGCAGACCCCACTAAATGGGTACTTTCATACCATGCGTGGTCAGTATTGAAAGAAGTTGAAACCAGGTTGCATACTAGCTTGAAACGACGGTATTGAGGTAAAGCTAATTCATGATAGTACGTACACTCCAAATCAAAAGGAGTAAAAACGGTGTAAGCTGTCTTCTAGCGTAATTGAGATAGAGGAAGAGCTTTTGCTTCCATATAGGAGTAGCTGTGTTTAGAGCGTAGCGAAGGAGCCTTTCCATCCTTCTGTGCCTTCCTGCGCACTATGGACAATTTTTACTTACTAAGAGTCAGCTCTGTCTCCATGACAGCATGTCTTTAAGCTTTTATTGAGTAAGCGAAAAATAAAGTCATTAGCTTATTCCTGTCAAACTGCACTTCGCAAACAAAGCCAAGGACAAGACACAACACTAGTTTATTTCTTTCGTTATTTATTTACTTATTATTTTTAGTTTCCATTGGGGCGCAGATGTCTTTCCGAACATGTGTAAGTAACGCCACAATTTTTTTTCTTTAGCAAGAGTACACCCGCTGTTTCTTCGCGTCATAGTGACCAGCGCTCAAAGTTAATAACGTTGATAAATTATGACCGCTCCCATTTTCCTACTTATTCATTTTACTCTGGAGCTTTCCCACAGCGAAACCCAAAGTCGGAATACTAATCCGGTAGCTTGTATTGCTTCACATATGAAATGCAGCAGACAAGGCGTACAACAGCACTGTCGCGTTCAAGGCATAAACCGCGTAGCGTTAGCCACCACACCCTAACCATGTTTTGACAGCTCGAAAACGCATTTGCGTCGACAGAGCTGAATGTTGCGCCCTCTCGTGCCCAATAAAAGAGGGTGAAAGTAACCAAACAAACGTAGTGTTTCGAATAAAGAAAGAAAACTACTTTCGCCAGGAGGAGCAGCTGCTGGCAGTGCACGTTTCATGCCACGGGGGTAAACAGGGACACATCAACGCACAAACAGACAGCGCGAAACAGGGACAGCCACTGCGAGTATTTCCCCAAGCTGTTTCCCCGTATCGATCTGTTTATCGGTGCTAGTGCTAAACGAAGGGAATGGGCGCCACGGTTTAGTCTTATTTTTTTTATAATCATGTGATAGCTGCCAGCAACCCACCGCATGCGAGATTTTTCTTGCAAACACTCATATGCGCTCTCTCAAGTGGTAAGCCTTTCAGTGCCGTCTGCGGCCCCCGCCAGGTGGCGAAGGGCTCTCGAACGCGTCGTCTGCTAAGTGCTCCCGATGTCGCTGTCAGCTGACGATGCGAATGTCGCTGAGCCTGCGGGTTTCAAGAGGAGGCTCCGGTACCGGCTGCAAATGGATGTAGCGACGCGGAATGGGATACATAAGCAAGGTCTCCGTTAGAGGGAAAACATAGCTTCCGCCTGTACATTAACAGCGCCTCCCCTCAATCACCACCCCCTAGAAAACATATTCGAATTTTCACGTGCTTAAAAAGAGGAGTTTGCCTCCCGGCGTTAATTAGGTTGGCAGGCTTTGAAACCTGTCAGTGTAAAGTTGGACTGAAGAAACGAGTCATGTAGTGCAATAAGAGAAAGTTACGCGGAGTCTCGTGAGAACTAGTGCCTGACGAGTCCTGTTAGATGAGTATAGTGTGGGCACTGCGCTACAATATACATTACCTGTAATATCTGACCAACAATCTGCATGACCGTCGTACAACCACACGCGACACAAAGACTTGCAGATAGCAGAGAGCTGCCAGTCAGCGATTATCATTTGGGGAAGACTGCTTTTTTCAGAAAGTTTCAGGAGTAAAACATCAGCTAAAAGGAAATTACTATGAGTTACCAGGAAATTTTAGGAGCCTAGGAATCCACCGCCAAAAAATAAACCCTCTGTTTTTTTTTGTTTTTTTTTTGAAGCTGCATCATCATCGGCCTCACCACTCCCATTGCAGAGCAAAGGCCCCTTCCATGTCTCTCTGATTAACCCTGTCCTTTGCCAGCTGCGGGCACTGTATCCCTGCAAACTTTTTAATGTCATTCAGCCTCCTGTCTTTCTGCCGCCCCTTAGTTACGCGACAGGGAACGTAATAAGATTAATAAACTTTGTAAGTAGTGTGGCTAGTATAAGAATATTTATTGGAAGTCTGGAGTAAGTCGCATTCTTAGACTGTTCCGTTTGGCAGAATTCTTCGAGCATATTCCGAGATACTAAACTCCAACGTATCAACCCAATCCAAGTAATTTCGTGTGGAAGGCGGAGGTAGAGTAGCCACCCTAGCGGTGGCGATCGGTGCGAAACTCTTCCCGGCGTAAGGCAGCTGTTTGTGTTTCGTTTTGCAAGCCAACCGTGTAGATTGGCAGGCGAAGCTTGTAATTGTCCTCGTTGTGCTTTCCACACGCAAAAGCTGCTTCACACTATTGGGAGTTTTGCTACGATCGCAACCACCTTGAACACATAATTACTGAGACTGAGTGGGCACTTTGGAGCCAGTTTTCTCTCTGGACATGTTTGGAGAATTCTAATTAAAGGATGAGTCTACCGGTGCAACCGCCTCCAGGTTACCAATGTAATCAAGCACGATGAAATGGTTAAAAGCTGTAATAATTGGTTGCAGTCAATTAAGAGGTTGGATACAGCGATTATCATATCACTTTGTGTCCGCCTTGTCTCATACCATGCGTGCAAGTACAGCTGCAGTGCATTGCACGTCGTTTATTTTTTTTAATTCCGAAACTATAACTGCGAAACGCTTGTATTACACTTCCCTCAGAAAACAGACGGCCGGATAGCTTTTTCTTATGTTTGCTGTTGATCACTGCTATTCATTAGCCGCCGCCAGTGTAGGGCCTTCTCGTTCCGGGTGCGCCGCGCCAAGCGAGCAATCTTGAGTGATCCTACTTGACGATGACGATTGTTCACGAAAGATAACTGTCTCGCGCAGATCATTCAACTTTGCTTTGGACTATTCGTCACTATGTACATCACTTATCTTGAAAGTCCCCGTTCATATCAGTAGGGCCGGCAGCCACAGCCATTCTGATTCACCAACTGCCTAGTACGTGTATCACCTGCCGAAGCCAAGTTTTTCTTTTTTTGGGGGCGAAAGTTTGCTTGCTAGGTGGCGCTGCTCGTGAAGTCACAGGCGCTATTATACTGATCCACGTATGATTTCTATAGTGAAGTAAACATGGTAACAAGTTGGTGTATCTAGACTAAAAACGCGCAGCTTTTCCTCGCAAATCTGCTATTCAACAAGGCGGCCACTTTGACGTCAGACTTGTTTAGTTTCGAGTTATACCCCGCCTGTCACAATGTATTCTGCTCCTACATGCCAGCATCACCACTGGATGACAGTGTATTCAGCACTAGCACTTAGAATGCCCAATGTAAAAAAAAAAAAAACATTACATAGGTGTTCCTGAGGTCGATGGCTTTCAAACCTGAGTAAACATTTCAACGAAAGCAAGCAAGGTCGCCCAGGTGACCCCGGTAACGTTTTTTCCACACCTGATTGTGTTTCATTGCGGTTCGACCATGCAAATAAGATTAAGCAAATAGCCTGTGAACTGAATCTTCTAAGATAACATTTTCTTTCTAAGATCATAATGCAATGATACAAGCTACCAGCAGGTGATATTGCAATGGTTCACCCAAACGAGGCATTTTTAATGTAATTGTAAAATAGTGATATATTTTTCTGTACAATTATTCTGATGTGCATTCGTCACATGTTGCCTTCGCAACACCCCCCCCCCCTCCTCCTCCACTGAGTGCCTACTGCCGCTATTGGTAATGTACTTAATAAATAACTGAACAATTCGCTAGATGTTACACGATATGCAAAGTTAAGCACTCACAACAACCTCAGATGGCGGAACATATCAAAGTGTGTGTTTTGCAGCTAAAAATGTCCCAGGCATTGAAACCGGCTTTACTTCTGAGTGCCAACATCAGTGCCATGCTAGTATCATTTGGAAACTAGTGACTTATTGTCCAATCAGGCCGAAGGTTTCCAATTTGGGTACCAGAAAAATCAGACATGCATAATTCAGCTTGGCTTGTTCGTTTCTGCACAGCTGATAACACAGTGGTCTTGATATCAGTACCCTCGGAGTGCTGTATATAGACCTCTGTCCAGGATAGAAAAATCAAGTCGCGATCCGCACTTGCATTATCGCTAAAAATTTAGGCGTTCAGCTAGCACTAATTAAGCAAAATACATGAATTCTTACAGCCTTGCTGATGGTTACCTCTAATTATAAAGGCATAGTTCAAGCTCAGGTTTGGGCAGCTGACAAAAGGAATGCGCTACACCATCTCGGATGTCCTTCTTTCCCAACACGGTAGTGTCCCAATTCGCTTTCTATGGCGCTCACATCCGCGCTTATTCGACGAGCAGCGCTATTATTTTTACCACGTGACTACCCGTTTATACTTCGAACACATCTGGTCGTAACACAATTGGGCCTAACGATGGCCGAAAATAAAAGGCAGGAAACAACGCTCACCAGGCAGGAGCCGCACTGTCTGGAACAGGTGAGCTGACGTCCACACGGGCCAAAAAGCCTTCCGAGCAACATCCGAAGCCCTACCAACGCGTTCCGCCGCAAGGACTAGCGCCCCCATAGGCAGCAGGAGCAGGAGAACCGTTAACGTTCCTACGAAGTGGCGCATCCCAGCGCCAACT
This sequence comes from Amblyomma americanum, assembly GCA_030143305.2. NCBI lineage: Eukaryota > Metazoa > Arthropoda > Arachnida > Ixodida > Ixodidae > Amblyomma > Amblyomma americanum. Next base: position 141,348 of record JARKHS020005110.1, on the reverse strand, counting down.
CACACTCCCTCACTCAAGCTCCCTCTCTCACCACCAACTCACTCACTTGCTCACTCACCCTAGAGCCCCTCGTGCATACACACGCACGGACGCTCAGAGCGATACGCAGACGACCGCTTAGCAGACGACGCAGAACCCCCGTATGCCCCCACAGTTGCAGACGACAGGAGTGTGCGCCCTCGCCGTTTCGTTGGCCTGTCTGACACACACACCGCACACGCGTATTCGCACAAACGCACAGCTTCACGCACAGAAACCGACGCGATCCCTCGCAGCAACGCAGACAGACGAACACGCGTCGCTGCGTTATGTATCAACTCCCGCGGCGGTCCTCGGGTTCTCTGTTTTTAACCTTTTTTGATTTTTATTAAGGAAGGCGTGGGAGCCGCAAGCGTGGAGGCACGGAACTGCGGCTCCCACACAACACCGCCCGCCCGCCGCACACAGGCATCGGCAGCCACCTTCGTCAACTGGTTCGCAAACTTGGCCTGGAAAGCGGGTGATAAAGAAGCGAAGAACGCAGACGAATAAGCGAAGGGAAAAAAACAAGTGCGAAAGCGGTAATCTGAGAAAACAAAGAAAAAAAGAGGCATGAGTGGAGTGTGAAAGGAAGAGAGTGGGGTGCCCGAACGCTCACGGGCGGAGGTTGTGTGTCACCCACGCCGAGAAGCGTCGACTGCGGCTTAGCAGCTCGCAGATCGTCTGCTACGCGCTGCGCCAGCCGCAGACGACAGAAAACGCCGCGCGCGAGGGTTGTTCGAAAGCCGACGTATCCCCGCACTCTGTAGCGTCCTTGCTGTACGGGCTAGCTTGCAGTTGTCTTTTGGACGGTGCGCTTCGTTTAATCTACTGCGGCACTTCCCTCTCCCTCCCTTCCCTTTCTTAGTTTGTCGTCGTCGAGAGAGACGGAGATGGCGGAGGGTAGGGTGAGACCGGTGAATATGCAAACGTATTGAGGAGGAGCGACAGCAGTAGGCGCTTTGCTGCAGTGCAGCGGTTGTTTCGCGGTAGCGTCTGCATGCTGTCGCCAAGAGCGGTGGAGATATCGAAGAAACTTATAGAGGCGACCACCCTCTCCTTTCCTCCCCTCCGCCCAGTCCCCCAGGGACATCGAATAGCACTCCGGATAAAAGCCCAAATTGGTGAGTTCCTGTGTTTTCGCGCTAAGGTACGCTACTACATACCAAGTGGGTACCTCATGGTCAGAGTGTAATGGTGGTATTATAAAGGTTTATAGGCAGACTGTGGTCAAAGCACGACGACTGTTCGACAAAGGGAACTTAGAATAATTTGGGCTGTGAAGTTGTCCAATGATACCTAAGGGTTCCCTATCGTTTATTTGATTTTAAAAGTGGTCTTGCACATAACGCATTGAAACTCTAACTACTTCAAAGCCAGGACGCCTCTCTGTTGCTTCTTCGAACGTGCATGCTGTTCTGTTTTTTACATGGCGTTTTATATTGAAACGCAGATATGGCCACCATAAGTGGGTAGTCCTAGGGAAACTAATTTCATATTTTCCACTTTGTTTTGCATCAGTTTCGCGTTGATGATATATCAATATTTATTAACATTTGAGGAGTGACCCTCCTAAACCAGGCTCCTATGACATCCTCTATGCTATGACTGCGATCTCTCGCTGTACTTAAATTACCTATGTTATCTTTGCGGGACTGAATAAACCTGAAACCTGATCATACCACGTATAATACCGCCATCATGTCAACATGGCCCGGCCATGAGCTCAGCTCTTGCAAAGGAACTGAGGACTACTACAATGAGACCGTCAGGCTGGGAGCAATTTTTGCGTTGTGTGTTTATTTCCTACAAACGCAGTTGAAAGTTAACGAAAGTAAGCGGTCTCGAAAGTGCCTGTACATACCTAAGATACCCTTAGTAGTTTCTTGATTGGCGCCATATTTGCATTGATTGTGAATGTTAAAACAAGTCAGTAGATAAAAGATTCTTATTAATTGGTCGGCTTCGCTTCGAGCTCTTTGCCCTGCGCTCTCCGAGCAAGGTGATAGTTACAATATGATACCTATGATAGATGTCCTCGAAAGCCATGTAAGTTTTTCTTTTGCTTGCAACTGACGAGATAAAAAGCGCGGTTGACGCCTATTGACAGTGACTTGATCATTAATTTCGTGCCAACTGCGGTGACTCAGTGGCTTTGACGTTACCCTGCTGGTGTTGAAGATCGCGAGATTGAGTCCTTGCCATGGCAGCCGCATTTCGAGCTCGAGACTAAATGAAAGACGTTCCTGTGCTGTGCGATATCAGTGTCTGGTTAAGAACCTTCAGCGGCTGAAGTTGATACGAAACCCTCCACTACGGCGTCCTTCAGCGCAGGTGCAGCTATAGGATGTTAAGCCACACACACCATACCATACCATACCATACCATACCATACCATACCATACCATACCATACCATACCATACCACACAATACAATGCCACTCATGTTATGCCATATTATCCCATACCATACCATGCAATACCATCGACACCATACCATATCGGAACATGCCTTATCATGTGGTACCACACAATACAATACAATTCAAACTATACTATCCCATACCGTACCATACCATACCAAGCAATACCATATTATACTGTACCTACCATAGAATACTATGCCACATCGAACCACAGCATATAATGGCGTAACAAATGCAATACCAATTAACCATGTCCAACTATCTCATACCATACTTTACCATACTAGAGAATACAGTACCACTCATACCGTACCATATTACCCAATACCATGCCATGCAATATCATAGATATCATACTATATCGAAAAGTACCATATCATGCCATGCCATACACTACAACTCATACCACACTATCCAATACCGTGCCATATTAAGCAACACAATATAATACTGTACCTACCATAAGATACTAAGCAATACCGGACCATGCCATATAACAGCATGCCAAGCAATACAGTACCATTTATTACCATGCACTACCATCTCATACCGTTCAATACCATGCAGTACCATACCACACCCTACCTGCCATGCGAAAAAAAACGACCGCAGAAAGTAATTATTCAGTGAACTTTGAGGCAGTGAGTTGAGATCTTTGCATTTTTGGAAAGCGGGAAACAAGAGCGCATTATATAAAGCGGCGACCGCTCGTTCGACCTCCTGTTGGAGAGAAGGGGTCAGGGTGCGTTTCTGTATGTGGTGTATAGCGGCTTGTGAGTCTGAATAGACTGTGTACTCTTGGAGAGAGGGAAGGAGGGCAAATGACTGGAGGGCATGCGCAATGGCGAGGACCTCGAGGGACAATGCGTCTGGAGGGTGTAGATACGGCCCGCTGGTGTGGGTTTCAGGAGCAGGGAGGTGTGGATGGTACAGGGCGTAGCCGCAGGAACCTCGAGGAGCCACGAAGGAGGCATCCGTGTAAGCTACACCCTGGGTATCAAAGAGAGGAGAATGGTGCTGTGCGGCCGCATGACGACGTCCGGCGTGCAGGACGGGGGACATGTTGGTGGGGAGGGGAAGGATACGAAGATTGGGAGCGGGGGTGGGAATAGGAGAGGTAAACGGGGAGATTGGAATGGGCGAGATACCCGCTTGAGTCAATAACCACTGACCCTGACGGGTAAGGGAAAGCCGGGCAAGTTGCAAGTCACGATGGAGACTGAGAAGAGAACGAAGAGGATGGAAGAGGCCTGTGGCAAAGAGCTTAGTGGTAGAGGTAGTGATAGGGAGGTTGAGAGCTGCCTTGTAGAGGCCCACAAGGGCAGTCTCGAGAGTGTTAAGTTGAGTCTGATTGAAGGAAGCGTAGGGTGCAAAGTACAAGACTTTGTTGAGGGCCAGCGCGTGGGCAACGCGGCACGCGTGAGCCTCGTGGAGACCTGAGCGTCGAGTGACCACGCGCCGCAGGAGGTGAGTTACAGAGTGGCAGGTGGTGACAGCGCGGTGGAGGGCTTGCACATTCTTAGCCGCATGCAAAGGGAAGCCAAGCACTTTGCACTGTGTGACGACAGGAATGGGAGAGCCAGAAAGGTAAAGAGAGACGAAGTGGTTGTGTAAGCGCTGGTAGGAGGAATGGTTGAGAAGGAGAAGCTCGGATTTCTCAGGAGCAGGAGAGAGGCCAGCGGTGGTGAGAAAGGAGTCGATGAGATCTAGGCCACGTTGCAGGGTGTCCTGTACGTGACCGGGAGAGCCAGATGAACACCAGAGAGTGATGTCAGCACTGCAGCCTTCCATCGTTTTCCTCCGCTGGGTCCCTGGGCATTCAGGGATTGACGGCAATGAGCTGGCTCATCAGCTCGCCCGCGACACACTTTTCCGGGCACCGTTGATCCCCTGGCCCAAGCCCTCGGAGAACGGTGGGAGGCTCACCCTTCGCCGCACCATAAAAGAGGTCTACCTTGAGCTCCGCCTCGACAAACGCCTTTACCCTCCTCCTCATCCATCACTCACGGTGCCGGAGTCTCGCCTTCTTCGGCACATTCAGATGAAGGCAGTTATCACCCCGTCCCGCCTCTTCCTCTATCGCTATCGATCGGACCCTTCCTGTCCCAACTGCCCCTGCATCTATGCGGACCTGGCCCATTGCCTCTTCTATTGCCCGGCTGCTCAGCAGTCGGGTTCCTTCCCCCCACCCTTTCTATCCATCACCACCTGGCTCGACTGGCTTGGCGCTGAAGGGGAAGAAGAACAGCGGCTTCTGGTCGCCCAGGCGGTCGACATGCTCGGCCTATAAATTATGGTCGAATAAAAGTCTTTACTACTACTACTACTATAAAGCGGCAAAAGGACCGCAAAGATCCCTGACATTACTTTATGCATTGCACAAAAAAGGACACGCCAGGGATAAACCACAAGCATTTGCCTTCGGGTTCATTCCTCGCAGCACTTAAACTTCCCCTCAAGAAAGACAGACGGAGGCCATCTTACACATCGGACGTCTGATCTCTACTCCGGCTGTTAACAGAAGGTGACCTCCAGAGAGGTCATCGACGCAATGCGGCGTGCACACAAAAACAACACACTACAAAGAAATACTCTAGTTTCGGAGTGTTTTTGTTGCGATAATTCAGGCTCCCCCAGCATTGTTATAGCAGAAGTAAAATTTTAGTTTCTTTTTCAATGCAAAAAATTGTGCATTAGTGCCCCGCACTCATCTTAATTGACTGACGTCATGAGTACTGCATGCAACACTGCCCTGCCACAGTCAAATTAACACAAGGCTGAGCGCTCGCTAATGGACAAGTCCGCGGACAGTTCATGGCTGCAGTGTGCTCTGTTAAGCATGATTGTGGCAGTTTTGCCTTCGAAAGGTTGCGCGGCTGAATTTCTGTTGATTGTTCTCAAATGAGTAATGAGCAATTCGTTTATAGATCGGGAGAAAATTAAGCAATATCAAAAGCAGAGCACATACGAGACGCCATACTTTCTTCTCAGACCGAAACAAGCTTATCTATAACACACATAAAATTAAAACTGGATTTACACGTTTTTTAGGATGGTGGACAATGTGGCGTCGGAATTTGCATCTGAAACGAAATAGCTAAAAAGCTTCGCTTCCAATTTCTTTATATCGAACTAAACAAAATACAAAAATACTCTGATTTATTACATGCAATGATGAATAACGTGGTTCAAGCTGCAGCGACTGCTTGGTCCTCGGTGCATTTTAAATCCTTGGCGAACGTTAGCTTGGACAGCCGGCATATATCTGCCCATATATGTCTCCGCAGGCCATAAAATATTCTTTTTTAGTTTGGCTGCTGTTTCATATACCTGTTCCAGCATGTTATATATTGCATTTAACCTCCGGGGATTTCAAGCTACCCCAAATTCTAACCCTTGTTTTAGGATGTATACTCTTGAACTGGATGGTGAAGAAGTGCCCGTAGGGAAGGCTATCTTGCAGCGGTCAGTGTTGGTGTCTGCAATAACACAGGGATGCATGCTACTTGGCGTCGTTTTCAGTTTTAGGAAGTAAAATACGACAGCTCCACTCCTAGTCACTACTCACACAATGGCATAATACTATGGTGGGAGTAGTAAAAAAGAGTGGAAAATAAAAACGTACTGTCAGGGGCCACTAAGTATTACGATTCTCCCTGCCGACGTGCTGTCGCCTTGCAACGAAGCGCTCTTTTCAGGATATATACTCTATGTGGAGGGAAACATGAAAAGAAATTTTGTAAAGCAATTGGCGCAGTCAACAGCGCTGACAATATAAAGGCTTAACCAAATCATAAATACGTTAGCAGTCTCGACGCGGGTGAAGAGAATTAGTTAAACACGTATGGAAAAATGACTGGTAATACGAAAAACAGCTACATGGTCAAGGACCGCTAGTCGAAGGGGCTGGAGGACACTCCCCTGGTCTCCGCAAGGAAAAGAGTAGAAGGAACGCGAGGTAGAGTAAAGGAGAATCAATTGTTAAGTAGTCGTCAAGGCAAAAAGTTTTTCATACATTCAGCTAGTCGAAATACATTTAATCGGTCAACTGATTATTAATCATGAGGAGCACTCGTTCTGTTCTAAGCACGCATCATTTAGCGATCGATGTGAAGGGTCATTTAAATAAAGGCCTTTCCATTAGGTGCATGTTCAAGCATTGTAAAATTTCCCGAAGGTGTATGTATGACCCTGTCCTGTGCTAAAAAATCAGTATGTTCTGCTTTCCGTCCAGAGCCCGGCCAGTGATTCTGCACACACCTACAAGATGGCGACGGACCACGTGCTTGAGCTGTCGGGCGTGCACTACACGGGACCCGTGACGCCCCCCACCTGTTTCCAGGCGTTCACGGGCACCGCGGTCACTGCGCCACTACTCAAGGACATCAGCATGGAGCTGCACGCCGGCGAGGTGATGGCGGTCCTCGGCTCCAAGGGTGAGAGCACTGCATTCCCTGAGCGTCACTGCAGGCGTCCTTGGGCAAAATTGGAGTTCATCTTTTAATGAACACTAACTGAGCTGTATCAGGATACTACAGCAGTAGCAACTTTGTATGGTTAATTAGAATACGTTTTGAGAATTTATATTGAAGTGCAATTCAATCAATCAATCAATCGATCAACCAGTCAATCAGTCGATCGATCACAATCAATGAATGAATGAATGAATGAATGAATGAATGAATGAATGAATCAATCAATGGAAACATTAGCAAGCACCCTAAGGCTTTCCCCTCCCTTGTACACTTATAGCCAGTGAGACAGTCGGATGAAAATGCAGTTCAGTACGTCGAACGTTTGATTGGCGGAGTTTATAGGCTCATTTGGAGCAACTGAAATGCATAATCTGGTTGAGGTGCGTATCAGATTTTTCTCAGATGTGCGGTTTATGTATTTACAGGGGAGTAGTTTATTATTCGGTTAAAGGAGCGATCCAGGTCGGTCGGATTCCTCGCGGCCGACATATCTCTTTCTTCACCAAAGCCATGCCTCTATCCGGATGCGAGAAGTGGCGTTAGTGAATGTAAATGTTCAAACCTGTATTGTGTTAGAGATTATCTAGCCAGGAATGTAGACTACCGGCCACAGCGCACTGGCGGTGTGATAACCTTCTATACCGCGAAAAATAAAAATACAGCGGAATGAAGGAAGTGTTTTTTTTGTAATTGTTTTCTTCAAAAGTTGCATTGGTAATGAGAGATGTACAGTTCTGGGGGCCTCGCTTTAATTTAATCTTTGATTCACGATAATCCATTGCCGTCGCTTGTTATCATTTCTCAGTGGCTGTGTAGAACAGCTATGAAGTTTACACATAATTCTTAGATGGACAATATTTGAAATGAAAATTGAAATTGGCTTTTCGGGAAATGAAATGGCGCAGTATCTGTCTCACATCCCGGCGGACACCTGAACCGCGCCGTAAGGGAAGGGATAAAGGAGGAATTAAGGCAAGAAAGGAAGAAAGAGGTGCCGTAGTGGAGGGTTTGGAATAACTTCGACCACCTGGGGATCTTTAACGTGCACTGATATCGTACAGCACACGGGCGCCTTAGCGTTTCGCCTCCTTCGAAACGCGACCGCCGCGGTCGGGTTCGAACCCGGGTGCTCCGGATCAGTAGCCAAGCGCCTTAATCACTGAGCCACCACGCCGATGAAATCTTTGCATCATTCATGTGTTTCTGTATGCCTTCTGTGTCGTCGTTCCCGTCGTGCTCTCTGAAGTGTTCTCATTAACAAACTAGCCCGTTTCAAAGTCATTAACCCGCGTAATTAACAAACTACCCCCTGCAATCAGGCATCACCCACACATCACTGCTCTGCAGCTAGCCAGCCAACTCGAAGCATTACTTTAAACACGCATTGTCACTCTCCTGCCCATACACGAGTCACAGACCATATGGCCTCATCCTCACTTAACCTCCCCGCAACCAGTGAGAACCCACTGAAAGGTACAACCTATTACATGTTTATTTCTTGATTACGTATTATTTTGCGCTAGGCGAGCCTAGAAGGTATAATTTTCATCTCACAATTGTATTTATGAAGTGTATTCAATGTTTGTATTTTATGGTGCGTATTTTTGTACTTCTTTTTACTTGTATATTTCTCATGTTTATTTCCATCACCTGATATGTCTGTGCCACTGCTATGCAAAGGTTTTCCTGGCACAGTCAAGCAGCAAAAGGAGCTTTCTGCCCGGAAATCCTTCCAGTTGTTCCGGAGAATTGAATTCAATTCAAATATAAATTCAATTCAAAAGTGGCGCGTAACAAAGTTTACGTCGGAGGAATGCTGCAGATGCTTCATTAAGTGCTTCTAAATTTCAGACAGTGTCCTTCCATGCATGCCTACCGCCATGCATTCAGTGGAGACTGCCGACCGAACAGGAGGAAAGTTTCTGGTCCACATTTAGCTTTCTACAAAGACACGCGACGCTTCTCACCGTGTTTTTAAGGTACCAGTTTTTTCTTTATCGACCGCCATTTTATACGGCCGTTCTGGGCAGCTAGCGAATCGGTCGAGTGAAGAAGGTGTCACTTTCAGGCGGCCCGTTTCAACGGGATCTAGAATAAGTCCCGTCAGGCGCTGCGCGAGTAGAGAGATATTCCGTCGCAAATGCGTGATATCGACCATAAAGACATCGTCGGGCCCCGCTGCTAAGGGAATTTCTAAAGCTGTCTTCGTTTCAGTCAAGAAATGTACCTGTAGCAGACGTTAGATAAAAATAAAAACGAGAGACGCCGAAAGCACTCCCGCCGTGTAATGGCCGGGGAGGGCAGGACCGTTTTTTATCCAGTCAGGCGGTTGACAGCGCTGGCAAATAGGACATGACAGGAACGAGGCTTCGGTCCTAACGATGCTGGTGGTTCGACGGCCGCTTTCAGCTTGAAAGCCCGTTTCGTAACGGCCGTAGACTTGGGGAAACGCGTAAGGCTCGTGGTGACATGTTTGTGCCTCGTTTCAGCGCATATGAAATAACGCGTGCACTATTCCAAATATTTGAAGACGCATCTATCTAGGTGAAAAAAAAGTATACAAAAAGAGAACGCGTTCAAGTTCCACGTGCGTAAGTAAAGAGAACACAGTTCGTAGCTTTAATGAACGTAAAGAGAACTACTTAAGCGTATTACACAACAGTATAGGCCAGTGTAGCCACATTACCAAATAATAAACTTTAATCGAGCACCATCCTGAGTGTAGTAGCAGACATACAAAGACGCGTCAGTGGCTCAGGCTAAATGATGTTTTCAATTACATAAAGTGTTTACCACGAACTAAACTCTCAGTAGCTATGTTGCTCGGTTGCTGACCCGAAAGACGAGGGTTCGATACCGGCTGCGGCGGTCGCATTTCGATAGAGGCGAAATGATAGAGGCCCGTGCACTGTGCGATGTCGGTGCACGTTAAAGAACCCCAGGTGGTCGAAATTAGTCGGAGCCCTCCACTACGCCGCCCCTCATAGCCTGAGTCGCTTTGGGACGTTAAACCACGATAAAACCAAAAAGCACAAGAGTTTTAGTCGTCTGACAGAAAAAAGTTTTCTCACAGAAAAGTTCGGAAGGGGAAAATATACGCAATGAGTCTACAAAACATCACCCAGTAAACCTGCTTTAAAGCCATTTTTTTTCGGTGCAGTAGACAACGCAGTCATAAACGTCAGGGTGCTCCTGAGCCACTTCATAATCAAATAGAAAAGGCAACAGCCTTTCTATTACTCAACGCCTTGCCTGGCGGAACGTCAGGAAAATGGCATAAAACGGACATGTTCGCAACATTGTTCCACAATATCACTGTGCTGGTGTATAAGCCAATGCGTCCACATGCGCGCATACGACGCGCCGTAGCCGGATTGTCTAACGCTATCCGGTACAGATTATTAATTTCCTCATAGAATATTCGCGGCCACCGTGCCTTTTTTTGTGCAGAACAATGCAGCCGCTAGTTATGGTCGTGCGCCATATGCAGGCGTAACAAATGAACTAGACCGCTGTCCCCGGATTCCTATTCATGTATTTCCTGCACAGTTAAGCGCTCCAAATGCGTTGTCCAGGCATGTGGCGCTTAGCTGATTTCTCTTAAGCGCGCCTAGTTCTGACAAACGGCACTGATATGTAGCGCAATGAGCAGCATTGAGCGTGACAGTTTGGCATGCGTGGCACTGAGTAGCATGAAAAATGCAAAAATGCGGCGCGATATCAGATTTCTCTTTCTTAATGGTGCTTGATGGCGTAAAACTGGTAGCTTAGCTACTTTTTTCCCGGCTATGCTGTACACTGAATAGGGGTAGTAAATTTCAACCCTAATGTTATATTCACCCAAAGAAGTTTTCATAGATAGGTATATCTCGGTATTCAGGGTGTGGATGTTTCAACCAGGTTGCTACGGTAGCTTTTATGCAGCTTTACTGAAATAAATGGTGGGTCTAAAGCGAAGTTCGACGTCACTTAACACGCCGTAACATTACCATCATACAAGTGCTGAACACAATATCCTAGATAAAAAAAAACCATGACAGGCAACACAAAAATACTGCAACTATAAGTGGTCCGTATTATTCTGAAGTGCCCTTTCGTGAAACCAAGGCTTCAAGAAGGCCATGAACTGCTGTTTTTATTACGAGCTTTTATTTCTTGTTTGAGACTTGTTGTTTTTATGGTACGGTCGTATTCTTCCTGAGGTAATAAGGAATCTTCCTTAAGCTTATTCTTCTGCCAATTCCTCCCCGCCCTCTATTAACAATTCAGGACTCTAGCTGTTCTGTGTACTCTGGATGTTCTGTGTACATTCATGGAAGCCATGCACGGAGCATAAACTTGGCTTATGGCTTATGTGGGTTTAACGTCCCAAAGTGACTCAGGCTACGAGGAAAGCCATAGTGGAGGGCTCCGGAAATTTCGACCACCTGAGGATCTTTAACGTGCACTGACATCGCAGAGCACACGGGCCTCTAGAGTTCCGCCGCCACCGAAACTGGACCGCCGCGGCCGGGATCGAACCCGCCTCTTTCGAGTCAGCAGCCGAGCACCATAACCACTGAGCCAACGCTGCGGCTAAACACTGCGTAGGTGGCTCAGTGTTTGTGGCGCTTGGCTGCTGACCCGAATGACGCGGGTTCGATCCCGGCCGTGGCGGTCAAAATTCAATGGAGGTTAAACTCTAGAGGTCCGTGTGCTGTGCGATTTCAGTGCACGTTAAAGAACCCGAGGTGGTTGAAATTATCCGGAGCCCTCCACTACGGCGTCCCTCATAGCCTGAGTCCCTTTGGGACGTTAAACCTCCCTAAACTAAACTAAACTAAACTAAACACTGCGTAAACGAGATGAGAACATCACGCCATAATCCGAGCGTATGACGTCAGCACCTTATTGACGCAGACATGTCGAAATATTCGGTCGAGAGGATTGGAAGGAACGAAACACAAAGAGGCTTTTGGTTTCGGCGCGTTTGCTCGGCTTGGGCTTCTAGGCGACGACTACCATAATAGACCGTTCCCGACAATCGGTGGGGACCGAGGCGGCCTAGCGTACCGACCGATAATGAATCGAGGCGGTGGTTGTTCCAGTAAGAATGTCCCGACAAAAACAGTGCGCTTGTTCCAGTATAGAAAAAAAAGGCTGTAGACGAAGGAAAGAAGGAAAGGTACAGGATGTGGTAATGTGTCGGGGAGGATGAAAAAGAGAACAATCTACCAGACAATGTCCAGATCAGTAATTGCTTTCGTCTCTGGTATGTTCCGTTCTTAAGAATGAAGAAGAAAAAGAGGAGGAAAAAGTGCAAGAAAAAGCGTGAAGAAACTAATGAGTGGTTCAACCCCCTTCTCTGCCATTCCCCTCCCAGGATGTTTTTGGCTTCGTATTTCGGTCTCTGCTCAGAGATTTGTCGTTACCCAATGCACGCGCTTTTTTTTTTTTTGCTCTTCTCATCATCTCATTTTGCCGTTGCTTGTCCTTCGCCTCCAACGTCCCTGAAAGTTGTTTCCGTCGCCGCGAGGTATTTCGTCCGCGGTTCAGAGCAGCGTAGGGGACAGGCACTGGCGAGATTGCGACGGTGTTCGGTCGCCCAGAAGGACAGGAGGACAGTTATTTTCTCTCGCGGAAATCGTATAAGCGTTCTCCCTATAAAAGGTCCGTGTTTCTTCGATTTTGTGCCGTTCTTCTCCCGACGCGGTGCAATTCCTCTCGAGCGTAAGAAAGAAGTCTTGTTCGAGAAGAATGTTTCGTGGGCTTCTTTGCGAGCCATTATCGTTGGGGCCAAGCTTGTTGCGGTTGTTCTGGTCGTTAGTGCGTTCTTGCGACGATTGTCTTTAATGACCAAAGCCTGAGACAGGTTTGTCGTTAAGGAAAACCCTGTTGTGTTTCGCCTGGTATTTTTCTTGATTGGGGCTACACTGTGCGTTTGTCTTATGAGTGCGACGATGAGTTGTTGTTTCGGGTTGTCGGCCCGGGATATTTCGTCACGATCTTCTTGTGTCCTTTCAGATATTACATCCTTTCTGCAAGAACCTTGCTTGTCTTGACTGTCCATTGGTCGACGATGTGATTAATTTTACGAATTCATTAGATACATTTCGCGCTGATTCTGGTCTTCCACTTGAGGCTGGCCATTATGACGTGGCTGTTCCATTCTAAATTTTGTCAGTCTGCAATTCTTCGCAGTTGCAAGGAGCAGTTTAGTGGTTATAATATGAACCACATTTTAGCGGTGACACTGTTCTGGCACGTTAACTGGTTAACTGAGTAAAATTAATTAGTATTTTTTGGTTGGGCGATTAAATACCGTTTGCACGATTGCGCATAAGGCCAGTAAACCTTGGCATTTTTGTGGCGCAACGCAAATAAAGAAATTGGAATGCCGAAGAGTGATCGATATTATCCCTCCCAAAACTGTAGGTCAAAGTTTGCAGGATAATGCGTCACAACGGTTAGATTCTCATTTTGATAAACGCAAAGCAGGGCTTTATGCCATCTTGGTTTTCTCAGGAATGTTCCTAAATGAAGCACACAACCTAAAGAATTCAAAACACGGCGTTTGTATGCAGTAGCGCTCAAATGCTATAAGTTTCAGACAACTTAAGGGCCGTGCTCTTGTTCGAGTTTTGTTACTTTACCGCATTATTTATTAAAATCAGAATAATCCAATACGCAAACTGTGACATTAAGTGGACATCTGTTCCTGTCTATGCACTTGTGGTTGGTGCTCTCTTTACGGTGTCCTTTTTGAATCAGTTCTCTTAGCTTGTACTTGAAACAATTCTTGATTTTGGCAGTATGCAATTTCTCCGTGACGGTTACAAGGAGCAGTTACAGTGTTTTTATCATATGTTTTGATCATAAGTTTTGATCAAAAAGTAACCCGTGACATTACATGCAATGAGCGTCTGTGCTCTGTTGTAAATGTGAAGCAAACTTCAGTAAAGGATCCTTCCCGGCCGGTAGGTTGAGCATAGAAGAGTAGCGCAACAGGGAGAACACATAGAAAGAGCGGAGCCTCTCAACGACCCTTGTCAACCTTTGTGCTGTCCCTGTCACGCTCAGTACCTTTCTGATTTCCTGAGTTTCGTTCGAATGCAGTTCGATTGACTGAACCTCTCTTAGGGTAATGGAAGGGATAAAGCAGGGAGTGAAAGAATAAAGGAAGAAAGAGGTGCCGTAAAGGAGGGCTCCGTAATAATTTCGACCGCCTGGGAATCTTAAACGCGATGTCAGTGCGCGTTAAAGATCCCCAGGTGGTCAAAATTATTCCGGAGCCCTCCACTACGGCACCTCTTTCTTCCTTTCTTCTTTCCGTCCATCCTTTATTTCATCCCTTACGGCGCAGTTCAGGTGTCCAACGATATATGAGACAGATACTGCGTCATTTTCTTCCCCAAAACAATTATTATTATTATTATTATTATTATTATTAACCTCTCTTTCGTTCGCAGGCAGCGGCAAGAAGGCGCTCCTGGAGGTGGTTGCGAGGCGGGCCATGGGTCCCACCCGGGGACAGATCCTGCTCAACGACGTACCCCTCACGCTGCGCCTGTTCCAGGAGCAGTGCGGCTACGTGGCCCGACGCTGCGCCCTGGTGCCGGGTGTCACCGTGCGGCAGACGCTGCACTTCGCCGCTAAGCTCACCGTCGCCTCCAAGGTGTCCGGCTCCGTCAAGCGCGGAAGGGTGCGCCCTCATTGACTCTCGAGCATACGGTGGTTCCCTCCATTTCAGAGCGGAGCAGAATACATAATTGGTTTTTAATAATTGGTTTTGGGGAAAGGAAAATGGCGCAGTATCTGTATCATATATCGTTGGACACCTGAACCGCGCCTTAAGGGAAATGATAAAGGAGGGAGTGAAAGAAGAAAGGAAGAAAGAGGTGCCGTAGTGGAGGGCTGTGGAATAATTCCGACCACCTGGGGATCTTTAACGTGCACTGACATCGCACAGCACACGGGCGCCTTAGCGTTTTGCCTCCACAAAAACGCAGCCGCCGCGGTCGGGTTCGAACCTGGCAACTCCAGATCAGTAGCCGAGCGCCCTAACCACTGAGCCACCGCGGCGGGTAGCAGAATACATTGTTGACACTGTAGAGTATGAGCAGAATACATTGTTGACAGTTTTTGATGTCGGCTGACCCTCTACATCTGGCGTAAAGAATTTTTCTGTCCAAAATCTACGCAAATGTAAAGGAAGTCATTTAGCGAGCCTATAGAAGCCAGGAATGCCAGCTGTTTATTTTCTGCTGGCATGTGGAAAACTTGCGTAAAAAGCGATGCAGCGGTTGAAAATTACAGCACTGAAAATATCAGATTCATAGCAATCAACCAACTGATTCATCAGTGAATCCTGAATCATCAATTAAGCACTAGCAATACCGGGGTATCGCATACTTTACTTGATTAACGTACGAGGCGCTATAAACCTGGAATGAAGTGAGAACATTCAGATTTCTAAAAATATATAACACTTAACGATGCCGAAGGTCATGTTGCCAAGCTGCACATTGAAAACAAAAAAAAAATTATTGCCTTTGTTTGCTAACGTATCAATCACCTCAGCTTTGAAATGGTGAGTGTTAAATTTCTGTGACAGAAAGAAATCTCGGCGCGCGGCGCTCCTTGCAAAGTGTTCGAGTTCATTATATACACAATGCCGTATATAATGTTTGAAACGGCTTACCTCGGCTGTCATTCAACAATAATAGCATACTAAAAGGATTAATATCCGCGCTAGTATTCATCTTTGCCCTCAAAAATACAGAAATAAAAGTAGAAGTTTCTAGCCGCCCTTCATAAGTACATCTTTGAGCAGCTGGTTCCAACAGGTCCGTGAGCTGCGTGAGGAATTAAGAGAGTAATTACTCATCGCCATCCACATGAGCGCGTCCGCGCACCGAGAAATAAAAGCTGCACCGCTTTCCCAGCGCCATCGCTGATGAAGAAAGATTCGTCGTCCTGTTCGCGGTCAGTGACGAATCATTCTTTAACGGCGAGGAGACACAAAATTCTGTGTAGCCTCCGTTCGCAGTCGTCTTGTGGTGCTCAAGTGAATACCAAAAAGTAGTCGCTTCTTTTAGTGCGACAGTAGTTCTAGCCGCCATCCACCGCTTTCACAGGGGCCTGTGAAAGCTCTAATTAAGTATCAATTGTAACTGGCGCTCTGGGTCAGTGGACACCTCAATCGCGCTGTGAGTAAGGCAGTGGCGTCCGCCCATATCTGCTGCGGTGGCTCAGTAGTTAGGGCGCTCGGCTACTGATCCGGAGTTCCCGAGTTCGAACTCGACCGCGGCGCGCATCGATGGAAGCGAAACGCTAAGGCGCCCGTGTGCTGTGCGATGTCAGTGCGCGTTAAAGATCCCCGGGTGGTCGAAATTATTTCCGAGCCCTCCACTACGGCATCTCTTTCTTCCTTTCTCCTTTCACTCGCTCCTTTATCACTTCCCTTACGGCGCGGTTCAGGTGTCCGCCGATATGCGACAGAGATTACTGCGCCATTTCCTTTCCCTAAATGCAATTTTATTTCATTTCGCCCACCCACAAATTGAGGCAGTTATGCGCTTTTCCTTAAAAACCAGCGGAAGGTTTAGACTCCATTGACTTTGCGGAAAGTAAAAGCGGATAATTGGCTTCCTGGGTCAGTGGACACCTCAAAAGAGCTTTGAGGTACGTGGAAGTGGTGTCTACTAGCAAAAAAAAAACGTGTTTTCGCACAATATGTCGTGCCTAACAAAGCTAAGCCGCCAGCATTTTTTTGAAATCTACTCCATGTTGAAAGCTTTACGAAACAGAATGGTTTATCGCAAACAAGAACACTTTCCAGAGTTTATTTTTAGTAGTGCCTTTTTATTTGTCTAGGGCCAACTCGCAGGGAAGAATACATGATGATACTGAGCTTAGGTTTTTGTTACGACCTGCCTTTCGCAGTAGGTTTCTGTCATCACGCTGCTCCTGAGCGGAGGTGAAAGAAACATGAGGTTGAGGAGATAGATTCCTGCGCGGCCCTTCATTTCCAGATGGAATTGATAAACGGCAGCGAGTGACTCGTCGCGGAATATGAGATTCGGCTCCATGCACACGCTCTTCGGCGGCTGCTTCCTGTTTACGTGCACGGACGTATACAGATAGCTCAAGGAATTGACATTCCAATGCTTTCACAACCTCCGCTTCCAAAGAGATGCGAAAATCAGGGTGTGGATGTTCTCGGAGAGAGCGCGACACGCTATGTTTAGATGCTGTCTTTAACCTGTTTTAACGCAACAGCGTTAAGGAGCTCGTGTCGCAGAACAGCAGGTGTCGTCGGCGTCGGCCAAAATCCCCTCCTCCTCCACGTGAGCGAAAAATCCCTCCTCCTCCTCCTCCTCCTCCTCCTCGCAATGTACACCACTGCCCCAACAGATAGCGCGCGATGGCAGCGCAAGGAAAGCAAGGGACGCCTGTCACATATTTCAGTCGACAACCCGGACCGCGCCGAAAAATGAAAATGAAATGAAAATTGGTTTTAAGGAAGGGAAGTGAGGCCTGTCTCACATATCTCAGTGGACACCTGAACCGCGCTGTAAGGAAAGGAAAATGAAAGAAAATTGATTTTAAGGAAAGGAAGTGACGTCTGACATATCACTCGTTCGGGCGCAGTGGGGCCGTGCGGGCACGCAGGAATCACGCGGTGAGCGGCGCACAACGCAGCGCACATCCAAAGCGCGTTCACCACGAAGCTTGCGGCCTGCTGCCCGTTCGTTCGGCGCGGAAGCAATGCTGGCGTTCGTGGCATGGGGGTTTGTCGAGAATGATGTGCCGACGAACTACGACTGGAACTTTAATAATAATAATTGGTTTTTTGGGGAAAGGAAATGGCGCAGTATCTGTCTCATATATCGTTGGACACCTGAACCGCGCCGTAAGGGAAGGAATAAAGGAGGGACTGAAAGAAGAGAGGAATAGGTGCCGTAGTGGAGGGCTCCGGAACAATTTCGACCACCTGGGGATCTTTAACGTGCACTGACATCGCACAGCACACGTGCGCCTTAGCGTTTTTCCTCCATAAAAACGCAGCCGTCGCGGTCGGGTTCGAACCCGGGAACTCCGGATCAGTAGTCGAGCGCCCTAACCACTGAGCCACCGCGGCGGGTACTGCAACTTGAGTCCCGCGCGTTTCGGCACGGCGCTTGGCAGCGCTTCTACGTGGTTTGACGCTCCGCGTGTCCGTTTCACGGTACGTAGGACAGCGATTTGTCTAACGGGCAAGGCGTCGCGCCGAACGGGCGATGGCGTTCCGTGTACTCCCTGGCAGTGCGGCAACACGCTGTCGCGTTCCACTCTTAAAGGCGAAGCTTAAGCATCCAATTTTTTACCCGTGTAAGCCGAAGATCGCGATTTTCATGTCATAGCGGGTAAGAAGCTTGGAGAGTGCGCGCGCGCACGCACACACCCACACGCACATACACATGCGTATATTGTTATAAAGAATTAATTACTAGTTGTCATCCACCCAAGCCCAGCCATACGGCCGGCGGAGTCATACTGGGAGACTCTCCTCGCCAGCTCCGCTGCTGCTGACCAGCGCCGGATAATTATCGACGCCCTGAAGCGGATAGCCCTCCAAGGGCTGTCCTTTGCCCTGCAAGGACAGCCCCCTAAGGGTTGCCTCGTGCCATGTTAGGGGGTTTGCCCCCCTCGGTATTTGGCAATAAATGTTTCCACCACCACCAGTCATACGGCTATAAAAGGAAAGGTATACAGGTTTACTGGCTCAAGACGAGCCACAATCGCTACCACTTGCTATCTGCACGTGGTAGCGATTGTGGCTCGTCTTGAGCCAGTGAGCAGGTTTGTGCACTTTCCTATTCTTTCTTCCTGGCAACTATCTATATCTACACAAATTTCGTAGTTAAAGCAAAGTTCTTGGTGCGGGGATCCAAACCGGGCCCATCGCTTCGCCGGAGCAGTCGCTCTACAATCTGATCTAACCAATACGGCTAGCATTTGGTAGGGCAAGACAAATTGATCATTCATTCGAAGTGGAAACAGTGTTGGTTAAATGTTTAGAGGAATCCCTAAGGTGGACGGCATTTTGCAATAGGGGAGTAATTACTCAATGGCATCTATAAAACCGCAGCCATACAACCACGAAGGAAAGTTATAGAGCTTCTAGAGAAACTCCGTACTTAAGTAAAAATTCGTCCTGGTCTAGGGTTCGAATCCCGAGTTCAATACCGCAATATACGTATTTCCAGGACCACCGGGGTCGAACCCGGTGGTGCCGGTAATGCGTATACTGTAGGGTAGAAGTCAGTAGTAGTGTAGTGAGAAGGAATAAACGGTTCATAGATTATTCGAAAAATTTTTAGTTTTCGCCTCGTAGTGTCCTACTCCGAATTATGCTATGTTGGTGGTCAAGTGAAATGGCGGCTCTGCTTGTGACGATGGCGAGGTCGACTGCAGCCAGTGTGAACTGAATCGCATGCAGGAGCGCGTCGCCTTACATTCGAATAGGGTGTGAAGCGAACTTCTGGGATGTAAAATTTTCTGAGATTCTTTTTGCCGATTGACCAATTTTTTCCTTACCTCACTAGCTTGTTGCTTACTGAACATAATCGGCAAGAATGAATGGCAACAGACAAGCATACGAAGTATACAATTCGCCTGTTGGCCTGCACTGATATCCTATGTTTACGGCCTGCATTTAGAACCAGCAGTTATGCTGTTATGTCCTGAACTTAAGCTGTCATGCAATTATGCTGCCGGTGCTTATCTCAACAATGCGAAAATTTCGCCAACTGGACCAGCTCGGTGCTCTGTTCCGAAACCTGTCCACAAAGTCTGGACGAGCGCATTTTTTCAACGCTTGTTTATGGACGCATTTTTTTCGCTTATCGTAAAATCTTAGCATAACAATCAATACGTCCGCAGATCCCTCCTCGGAACACATGGAATTCTGGGTCTTGTTAAACACCCAACCCATTGGTTTTCTATGGCAACCTCAACTACGGGGTGTGAGCCAGGACAAATTTTATAAGGAAATTTTTCTACGCAATTGAAGGTTAGACCATTGCTATAAATATGTTCGTAACAGTATCTTACAATATACAGCATTTGCCTCATCGTTAAAAGTGATCTCCAGGAACGTAGGGCTTGGAGGTCGCCCATATGTACCTGGTACGCGTGAAGTTTTGCTGGAAGGTACTATATCAACCATGGTCTTTAAATATGCAGAGTAGTACATAGGGTGCTGTTCCAAGCACCTTGTACGCGCTATTTTTTTTTGCGGCAACTGATTACTTCTTCACGGGTTACAATCTTTTATGATTTTTTTTCTACAGTGACGCTTCTCATTTGTTCTGTGTCCAGGTGAAGCAGGTGATGGCCGACCTGGCCCTGAACCAAGTGGCCAACAAGGAGGTCAGCAGCCTGTCCATAAACGAGTACCGCCGACTCAGCATTGCCATCGAGCTCGTCAGGGACCCAGGTGATTACTTTGATACGTCGTCACGCTCTGCCCTCGGAGTCGTCTTCTATGGGTCGAATTTAGCGCTACACAAGACAGACACAAAATGTGCGCAAGATTAGGGTCCCTGTTGTGCGTTGATTTCTAGTGTGTGTCCTTTGTGGCGCTGGCTTCACATCGAGAAATACAACTGCCTCAGCGGAAAGTGTTACTTGAATACAGACTTTTTAATTTCCTTAGTTTTCTGAAGGATTGGATGCCTACGTAGTTGTGCTATACACTGTTATGAAAGCAAAGACCTTCCAGGCCGTAGATTGCGAAGTCTACCAGACCCATCATTACATGAAATGTTGGAAAATATAATGAGAACTGTGAGAACAAATAATAGGAACGTGTACACATCTCTAGTGCATTAGATACTAAAGCCTACCTCAAGGTACTAGTTTTGAGACAGATGGCTTGTTCTGGAGCGGCATGCTAACAATCTCTTGTGGGTGTTGCTTGAAAAATGCGATCATGTAACCCGACCGCGGCGGTTGCGTTTTTATGGAGGCAAAACGCTAAGGCGCCCGTTTGCTGTGCGATGTCAGTGCACGTTAAAGATCCCTAGGTGGTCGAAATTATTCCGGAGCCCTCCACTATGGCACCTCTTTCTTCCTTTCTTCTTTCACTCTCTCCTTTAACCCTTTCCTTACGGCGCGGTTCAGGTGTCCGCCGATATATGAGACAGATACTGCGTCATTTCCTTTCCTCCAAAACCAATTATTATTATTATTATATATTATTATTATTATTATTATTATTGCAACCATTTTGTATTTGAAGCTATTTACCTTTAATCTTCTCTACAACAGGCATGATTCTGCATTCCAACATGTATCTTCTTGCACTGTGACAATTCCCTGTAAGCTTTGTAGTGCAAAGACTTCAATTTCTCATCGTAGCAGGCGCCATTCTGTGCTATGGATATTCTATCTTGCACTGCAAGTGCAACGGCCACCATTTTGTGGCGGCCAAAAGCTGCCACAACAAGGTCGGATTGTTAGCCTTCCGCTTTAATCTTGCTCGGTGTGACCAAGCTTTACTTCCTACGTTACTGCAGTGCTGGTGGTGCTGGACGAGCCGACGGCCGACCTTGATCCTCTGAACACGTACTTCGTTGTCTCCATCCTGGCCAACCATGCCAAAAAGTACAATCGTCTTGTCCTGCTCACTATGTCCAAGCCCCGCTCGGACATCTTCCCTTTCCTGGACCGCGTCGCCTATCTCTGCCTCGGCGAGATGGTCTACACAGGTTAGTGTGCCACTTTTTGTACCGATAGCTAAATACGGTAGCATTTCGAGCCTTCAGGGTGGTGGCGCCGCCACCCTTTGGCTGCACCGCCAGGCTGTCACGTGGTGCGGAGCAGCTGCCGGCGGCGCCGTGGCCGATCACGTGGTTCGTCACGTGGCTAGTCACGTGACCAAGTTCCACAAGGCCAGCGGTAGCTATCGCGTCACTCCAGGTTTAACCAGAGCTAAACCACTGCCAATTTTTTGTTGGGAGAAGAAAAGCCAATATAGACGGGGAAACTTCAGCTTTATCGCGACACACAAGAAAATTTAGAGATCGTACAATTGTCGACAAAAGTTCCTGGCCCACGCGCAAATCAGAGGGGGTCCAATTTATATGCCTTCAAAACATGCGGCATAATACCGATGCACTGCTGTGTTCCCACCAGGTGTTGTTAACTAGTGTTACGCTTATCAGACGTGTGCACCCACTGTCAAATTCCATGGGGTCACATGCTTTGTTTTGTGAGCCGTACAGTTCAGCACTTATTGCACTTTAAAAAACAAGTTTTGATAAGTGATGAGGCGCCCGTGTGCTGTGCGATGTCAGTGCACGTTAAAGAACCCCAGGTGGTCGAAAGTATTCCGGAGTCCTCCACTACGGCACCTCTTTCTTCCTTTCTTCTTTCACTCCCTTCTTTATCCCTTTCCTTATGGCGCTTTTCAGGTGTCTAACGATATATGAGACAGATACTGCGCCATTTCCTTCCCCCAAAAACCAATTATTATTATTATTAAGTGATGAGGAGGGTTCTGCTCACCTCACAGAGATTCAGAGCTTTAGGGATGAAATGCAAAACATGTGACTCCAAGACTTTTGTAAATGGGTGTGCTTGCAGGTTCTCCTGGTGAACCGGAGAAAATGTTCGCGTGTTGTTGTCGATGGGAGACTGGAGTGTCTGTCCAGGCGAAATTCTGCCGTGCTAGCGATTGACACTCACTGCAGATGACCCATGGATCTGCTTTCAGCGTAGATCATAACTTTTGTTTCGACAAAAAGTAAAGTCTTAAAAATGACCAGTTTAGTTGGCGCCCATATTTACACGAGGCTATCGACAATAACATGCCATGCGAGAAATCTACTGGCACCAAATCTATTCGATACGTTGCGGAGTGATTAAACTGTAGGTCCATACGGTATGCTGTTTGAAAGTATCGACCACGCCCACGTAAAAAACACCCACTTTCTGAATGCCTACTTTTTTATAGAATAAAACCTCGGTAGGAATTGCATACAGCAAATATTATTAAGCACAAAGACACCACATACCAAGCATTTCATAAATAATAATATTATGACTCATTCTTTCAGTCTACCAAGAAGACAGACCATTGACCAAAAAAAAAACAGGGCTGATTCTATTTCCTCAATTTCTCCACTTTTTATTCGCTACAGGGCTTTCGGTAATAACATCATCTGTAAAGAGACTCCCAGGAAACTGGACAGAGCAAATTCAAGTTTCTTGTTATAGGAGGACGCCACGAAGCAAGTCAGCTTTCTTCGCGATAACTGTTAAGAAAACTGTTCTGTTCCCGTCGCATGTGTTTCTGGCTAAATAGAAATTCCATATCTTCCTAGTGTTCAGCCTATGCTCCCCTGTCACATCAGTTCCCTTTAGGAAGGACCAACAGACCTCCCAACTCAGCAATGACTGACTACTAGGATAGCCAGATTAGCATCTAGTACGCTACCTAAGTTTGATGTCACGGGAGATAGAGAACAAAGGGAGGACAAAGGAAATATCTCAGTGGCATGTTGCAGCAAACGAAACTACAGCGCGCAGCCAACTGCACTTGGGCACAGGCCCGCCGCCTTTAGAAACCACTCCACCGCAATCAAGCTGAACCGAAAACCGATCGGCTCGATGGTTAAGAATTGCTTCTCCATGTATCCAGCGGACGTTAAGACGTTCCAACACCGTCGTAGGTGACCATACCTACTAACTGCACCAATGGTTGTGGCAGAGTGCGCTCCGAACAGAACTGCATGCCACATCACTGCCAAAATTGTTTCACGCTTTGAAGTAGCCACTGTTTGTGTACAGCTCGGTGCCTGTGCTAGTTTTCAACTTTGAAGCTTAGACTTGGCAACAACAATGCTGCCTGTGCTTCTATTTACTTGTTGTCCTTCTGATCGCGCAGGCTACACACGGACCATGCTCGAGTACTTCCGCAACATTGGCTTCCCCTGCCCGGAACTGGAGAATCCGCTCATGTACTACCGTGAGTATGCCGAAGAATTTTGTGAGGAGGGGCGCCTGTAAGTAACCAAAATAATATGGCTCTTCCGCTTTTTCGTCATCAGAGAATGTCGCTGCGAATTTGGAGATTATGATTACGCGGCGGCAAGGCAAAGAACGAGACAACATGATAAATGCGATGACATGTTTTATTACTCGAGGAACTGGAGCGGTGAGCTCAGCACCACGCCATTTCCGTATTCGTAGTCTCACTTACATACTCACGGAGTTCAATACGCACAGCTTCCTGCGTGTGGGATGTGGGGATTTCAACGGGCCTTTTTTTCGGTTTCGTGATTCAGGCAATGAATTTGCAAATATCACGGGCACTGGCGTCGATTTTTGAATTCTGCAGGTGTGTATTCCCTGTCCTCTATTCCTGTCCCCTCACCTCTTTCATTTCATTTCTCCATTCTGCCTGCTGTCCTTTATTTCCGCTGCCCCAGCTCAGGGGCTTCAGTATCGATGGCAGATGCCGGGGCTAGCAAAAATCTTTTCCTTCCTTTGTACTATTATTTTTAATAAAACCACTACCACCAGGTGTGTATTCAAAATCGACGCCAGTGCCCATGAGATTTGCAAATTCATTGCCTAAATCACGAAGCCAAAAAAAGGCCCGTTCAAATCCCTGCAGGTGTTGATTCACCCGCCACGGTGGCTCAGTGGTTAGGGCGCTCGGTTACTGATCCCGAGTTCCCGAGTTCGAACCCGACCGCGGGGGCTGCGTCTTTATGGTGGAAAAACGCTAAGGCGCCCGTGTGCTGTGCGATGTCAGTGCACGTTAATGATCCCCAGGTAGTCGAAATTATTCCGGAGCCCTCCACTACGGCACCTCTTTCTTCTGTTATTCTTTCACCTCTTCCTTCCTCCCTTCCCTTATGACGCGGTTCAGGTGTCCGCCGATATATGAGACACGTACTGCGCCATTTACTTTCCCTCAATACCAATTATTATTAGGTGTTGATTCACCGGCGTTTGCTCTGCAGTGCGTAGCCTCCGGAGCTGTCGACAATGTTGGCAAACGGGACGCAATGCAAGAAACCATAAGTTACACCGCCTGTGCAGGGCGTCTCTTCGTTCTATAATATTTTGTTCATGCAACCATGCCGATTCTATGCATCAACTACAAGCTGGGGGGGGGGGGGGGGAGGAGGGAGGGAGATGTAACAGAGCATATAATCAACACAGGCGTGAATAGAATTCATAATACTCAGTGGTTAAGGCGCTCGTCTACTGTGCCGGAGTACCCGGGTTCGAACCCGACCACGGCGGCAGCGTTTCGATGGAGGCGAAACGCAAAGGCGCCCGTGTGCTCTGCGATTGTCAGTGCACGTTAAAGATCCCCAGGTGGTCGAAATTATTCCGGGAGCCCTGCCACTACGGCACTTCTTCATCCTTTCTTCTTTCACTCTCTCCTTTATTCCTTCCCTTACGGCGCGGTTCAGGTGTCCGCCGAGATAAGTGAGACAGATACTGCGCGACTTCCTTTCCCTAAAAACCAATTTTCATTTCAAATGAACAATCGCAGTTTCGCGGATACATAATTGATATTATTCTTATAATTATTAGTATGCGAGAACATCATCATTTTGCATAGAATAGAGAGGATGTAAAAGAACCGGTCCGGAATGTGTAATATTTAGGCGCAACGTTTGGAAGTCATTAAAAAATTGAAAATGAAATGAAAATTAGTTTTTGGAGAAAGGAAATGGCACAGTATCTGTCTCAGATATCGGCGGACACCTGAACCGAGCCGTAAGAGACGGGATAAAGGAGGGAGTGAAAGACGAAAGGAAGAAAGATGTGCCGTAGTGGAGGGCTCCGGAATAATTTCGACCACATGGGGATCTTTAACGTGCACTGACATCGCACAGCACACGGGCTCTTTAGCGTTTCGCCTCCATCGAAACGCAGCCGCCGCGGTCGGGTTCGAACCTGGGAACTCCGGATCAGTAGCCGAGCGCTCTAACCACTGAGCCACCGTGGCGGGTAAAAAAAAAAGTCTCTCACTACCTTCTTGAAGTACGCACGGTCCGTGATCTAATCTGGTAGACAGTTCCGGTATTGAATAGTTATACAGAAACAATGGACAACACAGATGCACAGCGGGTGAAGAGTGTGTATTTTTGTTTTTGAAATGTAGCGATGGACGTCCGTGTCTTGGAGTACTGCTTTAGTGTATTATTTTTCAAAAGCGAATAGTTTCGCAACTGCTTTGCCGGCGCACAGCAAAAGTGAACGCAAACTCTCCCGCTCCAGCATTCACCCTTGTCAAGCAACATTCAGACATCGAGTTGCAAAACCTGTAGTAATGCATAATGGGTTTTAGGCCTGCTTCCCCAGACGTTTCAGTGGTATAGAGCAGAATTATGAAAACAGTTCTCCGCACATTGCGCCCTCAAAGCTTTGGAAGAAATGCATCTACTAAGCCGTAATTGACATATCTTTAAGGATCATTTTCTCCATTCGCTTATGATTGATTTGTTTGTCGCTATCCAAAAATTGAAATTTGGTTTGGGAGGAAAGGAATGAAATGACGCAGTAATGGCCTCACATATCTCGGTAGACACCCGGACAGTGCCGTAGGAGAACGGATAAAGGAGGGAGTGAAAGAAGAAAGGAAGAAAGAGGTGCTCTAGTGGAAGGCTCCGGAATAATTTCGACCACCTGGGGATCTTTGACGTGCACTGACATCGCACAGCACACGAGCGCCTTTAGCGTTTCGCCTCCATCGAAACTCGGCCGCCGCGGTCGGGTTCAAACCCGGGAACTCCGGGTCAGTAGACGAGTGCCTTAACCACTGAGCCACCGCAACGTAAATGAAATATTTTGACGTCTCCTTATTCAGGTAGTATGGTAAGTAGGAAAGTGAGCGGTGCTAGTCCCGTTAGCCAGTGACTCACAATCATCACTAAATGAATGATCGAAACAATAACTTATTTATTTCAAATACATTGCAGGATTCGCCATTACTAAACCCATCATTTATCAGTCACCATGATCGTGATCACCGACAACTAGTTTCATCGAAATGCCTTCTGCAGTACACAGGTTCGGCCTGAGCGTAGTGTAAACGCATCGTCCTACAAGCTTTTTCTTCTCTTTCACTTTGGAGGGGGAAGGTAGGGACAAGGGGAACGGGGTTGAGGATAAGCGTGCTCACGGCGCTCCCCTAAAGTGCCTCTCTCGGCAGCTTTTGGTGCGCCGCCATTGATTCGAAGCACATACGCGGCCCCGGTTTCACAAAACCTCTCAAAAGGTCTCAACCTTTCCCGCGAGTGCCTTTTCGCCTTCCTTTCTTTCTTTCCTTCCGTTCGCTCCTTTAGTTTCCGTCACGATTTCAAACACGAGGCTTTAGCAAACCAAGCGGACCCGGGGAACGAACGCCAGAGGGGAAGAAAGACAGATCGCCCGGGGACCACTCAGCTAGGGACACGCGGCAATGTTTCTCAGAGCGGTGCCTGAATGGAAAGCGGGATTCGGTTTTCTTTTAAAACGTCTCGGGTTAGACTAAGAACGACGCTGGTGAGAGGCGGCGGCTCCTGGAACGCCAGAGAGCGAACGAGCGTATTGAAATGGAAAGAAAGAAGAGGCAGATCGGTCGACGGAAGTGTGTCGAACGGTGCCGAGGGAAACGCCATCGAATGGGCGATAAATCGTTGAAGCTGTCGGCGGGAAAACTACCGTGTTCCTGTCAGCACCGAAGAGTGTAGCGTGGCGACGACGGCGCTTTTTGTGCCGTACGCAACCTTGGATTGGGGATTCGACGGGGTATTTTTGCGCCTTTTGTTCGAAGGTGCCTTTTTTCCGCTCGATTTTTGTGGGAAACGTTAGGTGAGTTTCGGAAGAAGGCAAGCTTCGCAAAAGCGGAGGACATTAATTTGGAAGTTTGTTTCATTCATTGATCGATCTTACACGTACAGAAGTGACACTGTGTACCACGAGCTTTAAAGGAGTGGAGAACATTGCAATAATTTCGATCACATTAAAAGTGTTAACGGGCACCGAAGTCTCAGTACGCCGGAATTGGCATTTGTACTGCACTGAGCCGCCGCGGTGGCTCAGTGGTTACGATGCTCGGCTGCTGACCACTGATCCGCCGCGGTGGCTCAGTGGTTATGGTGCTCGGATGCTGACCCGAAAGACGCGGGTTCCATCCCGGCCGCGTTGGTCGCATTTAGATGGAGGCGAAATTCTAGAGGACCGTGTACTGTGCCATGTAAGTGCAGGTTAAAGAACTCCAGGTGGTCGAAATTTCCGGAGCCCTCTACTACGGCGTCCTTCATAGCCTGAGTAGCTCTGTGACGTTAAAGGCCCAGAACCATAAACGTACTACACTGAAAAGCATGCAGATTTGACTGATTGAACTAGCTGAGGAATAATAGCCAGGCTTTAATGGAGAAAACAGCCCAACAAGGCACGGACACACAAGAGACAAACCACCGTCAGCGCGGTGGTGTGTCGCTTACGTGCCCTGTCTCTCGGCGCTCTAATTTCTTCATTAAATCACGATGCAGCCGCCGTGGTCAGATTCGAATCCGCGACCTTGACCTCAACAACCTCAACTACAGTCCCTTAAGCACAACCTCCCGTCAAGTTTAAATAAATATTCGCAATTTACCAATCTCAGCCTTAACAGGTTGCGACAGTACTTTGTATCCGTATAGACGTTCTGGTGAATAACTATTTTCCTTTGTTCCAAATATTTTATTTATTTTTTTATCACACAACCATTGTAACCACATTCTATAAACTTTTTCTTTTGCACTGTTTTTCTACCTCGTGTTGGACTCATGTTATTTATTTTGATTTTGAATGTCTTTAAAATCATCCATATGCATGTATCATTTTCAGTTTTCACATTAATAAAAAATTGTATACCCGTTCTACTTGTAACCACATTTTACACGTCTATCTGTGCTGTGTGTTTAAGTATTTATATTTTATGTTCCTTTATTTTTCTGTTTTAAATATCTGTGTGACTTGCCCTGCCTTGTAATACGCTGGGCCCTGGGCCTCGTCAAGCTGACAAATGCAGCTTTTAGCCCAGGTGTCCCACCAGAGTTTTTTTTTTCTGGAAATAAATTGAATTGAATTGAACACCGTATTCACAAACCCATCACGGCGGGTGGTTCGACAGACTCAGGCTTGTGGGCGCATTGGTGGATGTTAACAAAATGTGCAGCACAAAAAACGACCTGGTGATAGTAGGAGTGTCATGGGTCCGGTGTAAATAGCCTTAATGTTGAATACATGTGTACTTGCTCATGTTCGGCGGCGCAGTCTAAAGAAAACGTAACTCCTACCATTGCGAATGGAGGTAGCTGTCTTCTGAGATTTTTAGAAGTATCCTTGGTAACGCACAAATGCACAAAATGCAGAAGTTAACCAACATCAATGCTTTACTTACACGTTCACTTCTTTTGCACTCAGCTCTTAAAGGAAAATTGCATTTCATAGCTGAAGCTTTTTAGCAGTTTTGATTGCATTAGATGCACCGAAAAAGCAAAACAAACAAGAAAGAACAAAGGTACTTCAACCGAAGCGACAGAACAGAGCGCCTTTTTCTGTCACTTCGTTTCTTCCTGTATTTAGCCTGCCAGCGCTGTAAGCCTCTTTAACTATGCACCGACTAGCCTGCAAAATCGTTCTTGCAAGATATATGTCTTCTTAGTTGTGCTTTTCTTCATTCCGATTTATATTCTGGGAATAAATAACACGAAGAACTTCTTTATGAAGGAATCATTATGCGGTTTGTTTACTGCAACCTCTTCAGCGCTTAGCTGCTGCAGCGGATACCCAACACACCGCACAAATAACGACACTGCCGACAAAACGCTATTTATTCTCGTTCTTCGACAATAAGCGTGCTTCTAAATAAGCGTGGAAGCCATCGAAATCAGGAAGCATCGACCAGCCCTTTCTGTTGCTGGGCTAGCTTTGATGAAGCGTAACTGTCAACATAGCATACTAGAAACGTAAATCGACAAAGAAGGCGAAAGCTGTCTTAGGCAAGTAATCGGCCCAATATTAGCAATATATTGGCAAAGGTTGGTCCAACAAAGGGCCAGTGTGAAACCATATATCTCCAATATTGGGCCAATTACCTGCGCTGCCTCGGTCTGTAAACCTTTGGTTCGTGAGGGATATAATGAAAAAAAAAAGAAACGAGTAAAAATGAGTAACGCCTGTCAGATATGGAGTTCGCTTTTTTTGTGCACCGCAGTTGCGCTTAGATGTTACAATACCGATGAAATGAGAGAGACCAGTATTTTTTAGCCGAGAATTTCCTAGTCTTTCCGCATGGACCTAATTATTGTTCTTTACGAAACTTGCCTCGTAAGCATCGGACAATTGGGCTTCGGGAAGTTTTGCACAGCCAACAATTATGAACAAAAGCACTTTTGAAGGGGAAAGAATTTATGAACGCAGTATTTTTCGTTTATTGTAAGATTTCACTTTAACAATCAATATATCCGCAAAGCTCCCGCCGACAGGTTCGCATTTTTTGTTGCTATTAAGGTTTTGGGATCGTCAAAAGCGGTCTTTATTGGTTTTCTATGGCAGTCTTAACTGCTCCATGCGATCGAAGAAAAACCTTTATAAGAAAAGTTTTTCTGCAGATCGGAAGATTAGACCTTTATCTTCAATATTCAAAACTTTTTTTCAAGAATGTTGGACACAGTTATGAAGATTTGCTCTTCCTAAGAGCAGCGCCATTCTTTCGGTTGTTTAAAATATGGGCTTAGGCTTCACTTTCTGACAGGTGAACACCTAGTTTCGAAGCTCCTGCTTCCAGAACTGCCGAAGCTTATGGCGGCAGCTGTATGGGCACTTAGCTTTCTACTTTAAACCACTCCTTTTGCACACTACTATTTTTGGACAGCTGCCTAATTTTTGTCTGAATTTACATAATAGCTGTCAGAAAGCGACATCGCAGGGAAAAGAAGTGAGATAATGTGGCAACGCTTAGTGATTATCGTTCTTGTAAATCTCAGGAACAAAGCTTAAGTCGAGCAGCAAATCTATGGGAGCAATACTTAAATCATCGTTAGGTTTTTATTCACACTACACTGTGCAGTTCTATAGTAAGCCTATTACAAGTGGACCGACGTTCACTGTAGCACACAGTAAACTAGAAAAGACAGAGAGTCACTGCGCATCCTGCTAGGAATGATCACATTACCATTGATGGCAATTCTCTAGAGCTTTTACAGTCCGGGCCAGCATTGCTCTTCTGGCGGATTCTGAGCAGAAAAAAAAAACATTTGCTAGTGGTTGAAGGTTCTATATTTTGGGGACGATATTCGATGGCTATGCGGATGGAGTCCCACATAAAACTATTGTAATAATAGTAGAGCCTTACGCCGTCGGCTATCACCACGTTTGATCAAAACTTTCATGTCAGTCATTTCTCGATTTTTAATTCCTTGTATCTGGCATGCTCTAAAAACAGGCGTCGTTCTGTTAGAGGGACCGACAACTGAATTAGAAGGACCCAAATTCTTACGACGTAACGGAATGCTCAATAAGAAGGTGCCTGATTTTGCCACACTTTTGATTAGAAATGTTGCAGAAAATTTAAAAAAATCGATTTAAATAAAATTTTCGATCAGTCGACGCACTCTTTTGTATGTGTCTTCATGCTGGAAATCGTTATCAGCGAGTGAGACAGCAGCTGTAATTGGGCAAAGGTGATAAAATAGAAACTGAAACAGGCACAGGCGTCAAGCATTAATTATACAGTTTTAGCAACCACTTACGTTTGCACAAGCAAAATGTTATTGCGCAAGTAAATGTCATCGTTGCCAAAAGCAACCATCAAGCTGCATTTACGTCTTCTCATGCCACCAGGAGGCTTATTAACAGGAGCCCACGAGAGCTCGCAACTACATCTTGCTAGGTTCGGCACCTACCCTCTTATATAGTTAAGGCACGTCAAAAGACGGTACTTCTTGCCGACAACAGTTTCAGTGAGCCGCGGCAGCCAGTTTGATCAAGAAATTCAAAACACTGTGGTACCATCTAATAAGACAAAATCAAAGCACTTCTGTGGTGCGAACGAAACGCTGCTTTTCATCGAAAGACGCATTGTAGACATTGTAAGGCCGAATAACATAAGACGATTGCATATTAAAAAAGAAAAAAAAAGGCTATGGGCTTAAAAGCAGAAGTTATATTTACTCAGATGTGCCCAGGTGGTGAGAAACACCGATTATACCAAGCTTTTCACTGCAGCATATCGCGCCGGCCTGTTTTGTGCTATTTCGATTGCTAAATCGAAATTTTATTTGTATGTTGACTGTTTCTAATTGTTGTCGCCAAAACACCGCCTAATACTTGAGGCTGCGGACGCGTCAAGCTGCCTAATGGCAGCATTTTTTTCGTGGATCCTCTATCTTTAATGTGCATGGCGGAAATAATTTGATTTGATTCGTTTCATCGCTACTGCAGCGGTGGATTCTGTCAGTAGGAGGCCCAATATGTCTCATCATTTTGCACCATCAAACTTCACAAGACGCTTTGCTAAGTTGTCGGTCCGCGGTTTCCACAGTGTGCCTGGCCACGGTGGACCGGCGCTCGCGGGAGCGCTTCATCGAGTCCAGCAGCCAGATCCAGACCCTGGTGGAGAAGTTCCGCAACGATGGGGCTCGCTACCGGAAGGCCGGCCCACCGTCCGAGCTGGGTGGCAACCACGTGAGCGACGCGGCGCAGTACAAGCTACCGTTGACCGCCTACGGACAGCCGTCCTGCTGGCAGACCTTCTGGGCCCTCTACGGGTGAGTGGCCGAGGTGGCTTTGCTGAATCCTCATGCACACCAGGTACGTACGAGGCTTCGCAAGGGTTGCCTTCGGAGGATGCGGCACATTTAACAGTGAAAACATGACTAACCAGAAAAATCACAGGGAGCCAGCCCCTCGGGCTAAGTTCATGGCTCATGTAAAACCTCCAGCTTGAGTCCTCGGCAACCGTTGTGTTGGCATTCTGTCGCGAACGTGAGAGCTGCAGTCTTGCATTCGTGCTGGCACTGGCGACCCCTCGTTGATCATATCACTAAACATGGCGGATTCCTGAAATCGCAAGTGTCTATTTTGACGGCTCAGGCTCACATGGGTAGCATTTCATCTGCACAGAGGTAATCGAGCGTGTATATTTAGAGTAACATCATAGCGTACACCTCGGAGGTTATGATATGAATATACTACACGAAAATAAGATAATGGACTCTTTCGGGTATCCTGTGGCAGCATTGAGGAGCTCAATGGAGGTCACTGTCCTGAAGCGGCATTAAGGTTGCTCACTTCATAATGATTTTAAACTTGCCAATTTCGCTACCATCCTTGAGTAAGAAACCCCAGCGCTTCATACATGTAAGGCTGCTCTTGTAATCTGAAGGGACGTGTGATCCGTGTACTGCTAATCAAGAAGCGCCGAGAAAAGTAAAACAATCGGAAAAGCGCTAGAAGAAAGTGGTGCGTGGGGTGTAGGATAAACAAATGCAAATGTTAAATAGACTATGATGATCAGCTGATGGCGGAAGAGCATCAGGCCAAAACGCTTCATGGCACAAGGTGTTTTTATGAGCTCAAGATGGGCTAAAAGACCCATATCCCTAGCATTTCACGTTCACTGGGGTCAAACCCCGCACCTCCCGCTTCTGAGGCGGATCCACAGAGCAGTAGGTCATCTCTGTGGTGCAAACTGTTTAAATTGAAAAAATTGTAGGCGGATAGAAGAAGAAAAGGAGAAAGCCATCCAACAACAAGAAGTAAAAAAAATTATCTTCTTGACTGCATTCAACACAACGGGCTGACACAAGAAGAAAAAAGGAAACGCTGAAAAAGACCAATGCACTTAAGTTGTGCAATACAAAAAAAAAAGCTTAGTACTGCAGTGCTAAACACGTAAAAAGTTCAAGAAAGTAAATATGGAACCAGGGAAAAAGTACAACGAAGCAAACGCTCAAGTGCTACAGAGCTAGGCCAGCCAGACCTCTCTCTTGGGCTGAGATCGCTGTAGAGAACCTTCTTATTAGAATTCCAAGCGACACTTCTGAGCCGAGTTTCAGAGCCTGGCATATGCACCCGCGAGAAGCCAACAAGTTCCTCTTCCTAACTTCCAACAGCACCAAAGGGAAGCAATCGATACCCCGTTTTTCGATTTCATCTTTTTTTCCTAGAAGCCACTTATTGAATGGCTGAGCCGAGCGCCTCATAGACAGCCGCTTCTGGGGCCGCTACATCCCGAAATTCCCCGTTAGCTGTGCTCTTGAAAGGGGGTTGCGTTTTGCAGCAGTGTTCATTTTTTTAGGAAGTTTCCTCATAGGCACGCGTCTCTTGCGCAAGATATGAAAGTTTCTCAATGAGTTTCGGTCCCAGAGCTTGAACTTCTTTTTATTGCACCCAAAGTAAAGTTTCGGAATCACGTCTTTCCCAGCAGTGAATTTTTTTATTGTATAGTGTGCACCAACGTTTATTAAATGGTGCATCTGAAAGGCATTGAGCCCGTGCTTTCCCAGCTCTGAATTCATTTAGGGTACATTCTGCAGCAACTTATATGGAAATCTGTCAACGGTGCCTATGCTTGGTGTTCTGGCAGCACGATGGCGGCAGTGAACGACGCCAACGAGATAATGCTCCGGTGACCCTCTTCATCAGGAGATGCAGAACAAGTACAGGGAGCTCCGACATGACACCTGACAGAGTATCCGCATTCAGCCATTGACTACTCTAAAAGTAGGACTGAAAAGCAGACTTCTATTGCTCTAAACAATTTTTCTAAGGGCGGATAGTGCCCATGAGGCATTTTGAACAACACGATCGCTCATCCGTTAGAATTAGTTTTCCTTTCTGTATGTGAGCTACCTGTACGTTTGAAATAGTCTCTCATATTGTGAGATATTCACGAATTTGATGATGTGACCTCAGGACTATAGAGTGACAAAGGCAAAGAAGCGGCGCGTAGAAACTAGATAACCGGGGCAGCAGTGTATTGCCGCGTTTTGGAGGTATCATAAAATGTGATTTTCTTCTGGGAAATAGGTCATTAAAATCAGTCATTCAATCAATCAATCAGTCAATCAATCAATCAAATTGAATAAATAAAACATGAATAAATAATTAAAAATAAAGTTATATATGTATTTTTTATCGATAAAAAAGCAGTTACTGGTCATATTCAGCCAAGTCAATCATTTTACCAGTCATTCAGTAATTATATCAAGGAGTCAATCACACACTCATACATATTCATCGAGCAGTGAACACGTGGATTAGTTATTGGATCGTGCGATTGGTCACTCATTACAAAAGCTCAAAGATTTCTCAAAGCGGAGACGCCAATTCGAACGCCCCTTAAATTGACAACAACCCAGAAGGGAAGCTGTGCTTCCTTCTACACTCTAAACAGAAAGGAGTAAAAAAGGTGTAAGCTGTCCTCTAGCACACCGCATTTTATAAAAGAGAGTGCGCTAGAGGAGAACTCACTTCTTTTTTACCTCCATATGGGCGTATTCATGTTCAGAGTGTACTTTCTGTTGCCTGCTGTTCCAAGTTCCATAAAGGAGCGCCCTTTTCGTCTCGCAAGAGTCCACTGAGTGTGCGCGTGGCCCGCGCACGCAGTCGCCTGTGGGCCTCGACGTTCAACTGCAACGGACGGGCGTTCGGCCAGCTCTCCCTTCGGCTGGTCCTGATGCCGGTGCTGTTCGCCGTGCTGCTGCTCTTCTACTTCCCGCTGTCGGGCTACCAGCAGAGCTTCCTCACCCGGAACGGCCTCTTCCTCACCTGCTTCATGGCGGCCACCTGCGGATCGGCCGCCATCACTGCCATCACCTGTGAGTGCACTGCTCCTGTCTTGCCAGTGTCTACAGGATTGTTAATGATGATAGTGAATTTTTATGGCGCAAGAGCATCTGTTGCCAAAGGGAATCATTGCACAAGGCATTTTTCGTTTACTCAGGGCGGGATCAAATGCCCATCTTTCAAGAAATTCACCCTGAATAAACCGAGCGCCATGCCAGGGGAAGCTTGTACCCATTGTATCGCCTGTGGGCACCGGGCGGCGGTGGGTACCCGGTGGGTACTAAGGTGGGTACTAATGTGAGTACCCAGCTGTGGGTACCCGACGCCAGGATTGTTAATGTTCTTTGTTCACGAGGAAGGCATCGAAAAATAGTGAGCACGATTAGGACGAATTTCCGGGATTGCAGCAATTTCAGGAACTTGTTTCTTGGTGTGCTGTAAAGAAGTACCAACGATGGCTACACGCAGCCCTGCTCCTGCTATGCTAGAGTGAAGACAGTCACTGGTCTTTGTTTCATGGCAGCCGTAGTGTGAACAACCGCGTTGTTTCCACGTCTTGCAACAAAAAAAGTGATAAGGTTTTTGATGATGATGGATTTTTATGGCATCTGTGGCCAAAGAGCGCCAGGGCACAAGGTTTCATTCCTATACTCAAGGTGGTGTCAAAGACCCATCTCCCAAGCATTTCACCCTAAAAAAAGCCGAGCACAAGGCAGGGAAAAGCTTGTACCCATCGTATCACCTGTGGGTACCCGGCGGCACTGGGGATCGAACCCAGCACCTCCTGCATGCGAGGCGGATGCTCGGACTCTGCTCAGGCCACCGCGGCGGTCAAAAGTGAAAGAGGTAGGGTTCTAACTTAGTTAAGCGAGTAGGCGTGCGGGAGCATGTGTTTAGCCTGGTTGGCTGATGGTTTTGCATTGCTGGGTCGTACGCACAATCATTGAGGTAGACGACCTCATGCGTTAGCGCCACAGATGAGCAATTCACAGCGCTGTTGTGCGTTGCAGCTTAACATGAGGCGTGATCGTCTGCGGCGATAGCACAGTGCTCTCGTGTAGTGGCCAGACAAGCTGATGTGTTCACGCCGCAGCAGAAATATTTATTTTATTTCTGCACCCTTGAGGTCATGCAAGCCACAAGTTTCTTGACTGGGTTTGACCCTGTAACCCGCCGCGGTGGCTCAGTGGTTAGGGCGCTCGACTACTGATCCGGAGTTCCCGGGTTCGAACCCGACCGCGGCGGCTGCGTTTTTATGGAGGCAGAACGCTAAGGCGCCCGTGTGCTGGCGATGTCAGTGCACGTTAAAGATCCCCAGGTGGTCGAAATTATCCCGGAGCCCTCCACTACGGCACCTCCTCTTCCTTTCTTCATTCACTCCCTCCTTTATCCCTTCCCTTACGGCGTGGTTCGGGTGTCCAACGATATATGAGACAGATACAGCGCCATTTCCTTTCCTCAAAAACCAATTACTATTATTATTATTGATTGGGTTTGACCTTGTTAAGTAGTGCATGCGCACTGTAACCTCGCTAGATGGCATCCTACGTAACATACCAGTTGAATAGAAGAGGGGAGCACCCGAGATCTCTCGGCGCCACCGCTGCACTGCACACAAAGCAAACCTAAGCATGAGGACAGCATGTTTAGCGCACGTGCTGGCACCCTCTCCGCCGAATCATCTACTCGCCCGCAAAAGGGCTGCAGTGCGAGTCCCCGCATTCGGAAAATTAAAAGCCGCGGAGGAAAAACGCTAAGGCGCCCGTGTGCTGTGCAATGTCAGTGCATGTTAAAGATCCCCCGGTGGTCGAAATTATTCCGGAGCTCTCCACTACGGCACCTCTTTGTTCCTTTCTTTCACTCACTCCTTTCTAAATTCCCTTACGGCCTGGTTCAGGTGTCCAATGATATATGAGACAGATACTGCGCCATTTTCTTTCCCCAAAAAAAAACAATTATTATTAAGAAAAAGCCGCGGGGTCTTCACGCTCGTGATCTAAAAAAGTAAACCAATGAAGTTGTTTTATTTCAGCAACTTAAAAGACAACAAAATCGTGATGCTGTTTCGGGTCGGAGGCAGAAATGCACAAAAGTTTGGCGAAAATCCCGTGCCCCGACCTTCCAGCAATAGGGGCAGCCGTCCTTGAAAAGCAAAAAAAAAACGAAGAGAAAATTAGGGCATAGTTTGACTGTGGAAGTCACTCTCGGGGACAGCTGAGCAATTGCGGCGACAATAGGTAAACTTCTCGGGGAAATAAGAAAGAGGAAAAAAGAAAGTTAACAGCACATTTTATTCAAAGCCAACCATTATTAAGCCCTACCAAAACAAAAAATTGCCAAGAATTCTCGGGGTTGTCTAAGTAGCTTCAATCTTGCATGGGCCGATGGGGACAGAACATGCTAACAGTGTTTGACAGGTTTGATTTCCCTCGTGGGTTTTCAAGAAGCATGTCGAATCCTAAATGAGGGAATTGCATTTCCTTGTTGTTCTATTCATGCGACTCGACAATAAAACATATCGAAACAAAGCACGCCATAGAGTTTCGCGAATTGCAGACATAGAGAACTGTTGGTTCCGGGGATAAGGGAAGCACATTGTTAGCTGGAGCGTTCCTACGCAAAACTGCTGTCAGCATGGTCAAGCGTGGTAAATTTCCTTGGTTGGGTGAAAACGTTGGAGGGTACGTTTCGCAAACCAGGGTACTCTGCGTAACTGCCCGCTAATCAATCACCCGCGTTCATTTTTCTTTAAAAGACCTGTCGCTGAACAAAACAATGGAAAAACGGAAAAACAATGGAAAAGAATGTTTAAATGTTATTTTTTTGTTTTTTGGGGAGCTATATTCAGTCACGTTTTTAAATTGGACCTTTTTAAGAAATAACCAAACGAGATGCATAAAGCGCATTATTTCGGGGATATTTATTCAGATTGAGAAAAGTTTGAAAGTGCCGTTCGAGGACTTCTGGGATATCTTCTCTAACGTCGTATATAGAAGGCTTTATAACGAATCATACATGTCGAGGAAACTTCAATCCTGCGGATCAGACGTTAGAAAATTACCTCATTATTCTGTCGTAGATGCATGCAGTTTTCTTTATTCCCGTCCGCATTTCTTGCTCGCCTGACTAGGTTATTCGAAGCCCGAGCAAGACGTCTATGTCATGGTCAGGAAAAGGGTCCGGCTTTGACTACCTCATATCTCAGGATTCAAATATATTTCATGGTAGGGAAAGGCTGCTACGTAGTTTTATGAGAATTCGGGAAAAAAAGCAGATATCTTGAAAGGACGGCGGTTATTCAATTCCGACTGTCACATGCAGAGACTTCGCAAAGACCTTGAAAGAAATGGTTTGTGGGTGTTCCTAGTGCTCTAAGCCTTTACAATGGCTCTTATCTTGCGTCTTCAGAGATGATGTCATTATAAAAACACAGACGCGTCCAAAACGAAGAATGAATCATGCAAAAAATAATCAGATTTATTCAGTTGTTTCTTGCACGTATATTCCCAGCTTGAAAAATCTGTCATCATTCATATCGAGATTCGACAGTGGAAGAGTGCTTTCAATATATAAGTTCGGTTTCGAAGACGTCTGATTCTTTCTACTTTTTTAGTTACTTTGATTCATGTCTCGGCAAGATGGGGCAAGTTTAGTTTAAGACGCAGACGATGATGGCAGACGAGCAACAGAACGAGAGAAGCCGCTTAGTAAGCCGGTTAAAAAGATTTATTCCTGTTTGGATCGCTCTGTTCGGCTCCTCTCACGCAGATTCGTGGTTATCTAGAGGAAACCAGTCGTGATTTATAAATTGCTTTATTGCTTTCGTAGCAGAAGACTGATCAGAAATTCCTGAAATTGAACGCTATGACTTCCTTGCTTATTGTTTTAAGTCCGAAACAGACGATACGCTTCGTTTCCGTGTTTCGCTGCAGACGACATGCAGTAACAGACGCAGACGACATCTCTGCATGGCGATGCTCTGGGGTAAAGCGTTCATTTACAAAAGCAGCGCCACCGGGGAAAAGACTTTAGCGGGTGTTCAAATGCATCCCGATGTCCTTCTCAAACAAACGCGGTGCTTGTTCGCCGGCGACTCTCGTAGAAAAGACGCCGACGGAGATGAAGAACAAGCAGTGCGGCTTCACACGTGCCAGCGTACGCCTGATACGAAGCGCGGGTCGTTTGAAATCCCCGCAGCTTCCGCGAGAGTGCGCTGCTGCTACCGCTGCTGGACACGCGTTGTAACGGCCTTGCGTGTCGTTATGAGCGGCGGCATACGCGGGGCGACACTCAAAAACGACGCCTCTGTTTCGTGACCCGTCGGCGGCGAATCTCTTCTGTGTACGTTCCGGCATCGCCTCTCCGTAAACAGAGGACAAGCCGGGACGTTTGTGCTTGGGCAGGGAGGGAGGCAGGCGAGCGCCATTAAGGGCCAAGTCCTCCTCTTCCACATCACGCATGTGCTAAACGTGCTGGCGACCCCTCTAAACCAACGCCTGTCACGGGCAATTTAACGACCGTTCGTGCCCTCTTCAGTGGCGAGGGTGTCTTTCTCTATGCGACACTTCCTTTATTTAAACATTTCTCTCTCTATGCGACACTTCCTTTATTTCAACATTTTTTCCTTCCAAGTTTGCTTGCTTGCTTGCTCCGTTCCTTCCTTCCTTCCTTCCTTCCTTCCTTCCTTCCTTCCTTCCTTCCTTCCTTCCTTCCTTCCTTCCTTCCTTCCTTCCTTCCTTCCTTCCTTCCTTCCTTCCTTTTCTTCCAAGCTTGCTTGCTTCCTTCCTTCATTCCAAGCTTGCTTGCTTCCTTCCTTCCTTTCTTCCTTCCTTTCCTTTCAAGCTTGATTGCTTGCTTGCTTCCTTCCTCCCTTTCCTTCCAAGCTTGCGTGCTTGCTTGCTTCCTTCCTTCCTTCCTTTCCTCCCTTCCTGCCTTCATTCCCTTCCTTCCTGCTTTCCTCTTTTCCTTTTACCTTCCCTCTCCCTCCTTCCTGTCGCTTATCTTTCCGCTCTTTACTTCTTTTTCTCTCTTCGTTTAGTTATTTTTATCTTGCTGCTTTCCTCCCCTGTCTCACTCATTATTTCCTTTTCTTCTTTTGCTGCCTATTTCCTTCTTTGGTTAAGTCCTCTCTTGCTCACTTTCTGCATTCACAACCTTCCATTCATCTTGTTTCTCTATTCGTGCCTTCCTTCTGAATGCTGATCTCGGGCGAGTAGTCCCTTCAGTTGACCTTCTATCCTGCACTCCCCTGCACCCTTCTTCCCTGCCCTTCATTTATCGACGCCGGTTGCCCTCTTGTTCCTTACTAACTTTCCAGCCGTAAGCAACCAACAGCGCTCTTCCCTCTCTGAACTGAACAAACCAACGCCCGCAGTCTAATCTCGACTCGCCTTGTTTGCCACTGAGATCGATCGAACGAAGAGAACATAAGAAAAAAACAAAAATCACGGTCAGAACTCAGCGGTGTTATCGAGCGCCCGCTCCCTAACTTCCGCGGAACAAACCATGCAAAGTTCTGATGTCAGGAAAGCGCGCGCAGACAGCGTGTTCCCATCGTTTATTCAACCTCTCGGCCTTCCGCTTCATGTCGAGAGGTGGCCTTCGTCGCTTCTGCCGCTGTGTCCGTCGCTATGTGCACGTGTGGTGAAGTTTAGGGACAGCAAAAGGGCCGGAGATTAGAGCGACGGCTGCACGAAGGCGACGGCTTTGGTTTATTGCAGTATTTGTAGGGATTTTATTAGAATAAGGACTTCAGAATAGGGAGATCAACGATTATTTCATCACGCAGAAACTAGACCATGTCCGTCCAGCACCTGATCCTCGGCCAGCATAATTAAATGGGGGCAGCGAGGGAGTGTAGGCAGGGTGGAATAAAGATGGACGGAATGAGCAAGAAATGAATATGGATATAAATACTCTTTAAAACTCTCCCCATCTGTCGCGTTCGCACAAACGAAATAAAAAAATTGCCAGTAAATACTCGCGCAAAGATTTCATATCAGTCCGTCCAGAGTGGGAAGCATGCATATTGCCACGCTGCTGACTTTCTGCCGGCGCCACCTGGAGGTCGAACTGTGTTCCCGAGCGCGTGGCCGAACGTCGTCTTTGTCCAGAACGAGCGCGGCGGCGTTGGCAAACCTCGCCCGAGTGAACAGCTTTGTTCTCTGTATTTTCGCCGGTGACATTTTTGGTCTTGGCCCCAGATGAAGGGTTCAGAATCCTTCGTCAGGCGGGTCAAAGGCTCTGCTAGCCGGGAGAAATTGGGAACAAACCGGCGATAGTACGCGCAGAGGCCCAAGAAACGACGCAGGCTCCGTTTGTCTGTTGGCTTAGGGAAGGCAGCTACGGCGGCCGTCTTTTCGGGATCTGGACTAACACCTCGTGCGCTGACAATGTGACCAAGAAACTTCAGCTCTTGAAATGCAAAGTGACATTTCTCTGGCTTGAGAGAGAGACCAGCGGAACGTATTGCCTCGAAAACAGCACGCAAGTGTTTCAGGTGCTCATCAAACGTGTCAGAGAAGATCACGACATCGTCAAGATATACGAGGCATGTCTGCCACTTCAGACCGGACAGCATGGTGTCCATCATTCGTTGGAACGTGGCAGGAGCCGAGCACAAGCCAAAAGGGAGTACCTTAAACTCGTATAAACCGTCTGGCGTAATAAAGGCGGTCTTCTCTCGGTCGCGTTCGTCGACCTCTATTTTCCGATACCCACTGCGGAGGTCAAGGGATGAAAAGAAGGTGGCATGGCGCAGGCGGTCTAGGGAATCATCAATGCGGGGAAGAGGGTACACATCTTTTTTCGTGACGGTATTCAGGCGCCTGTAATCGACGCAGAACCTGAGGGTGGCATCTTTCTTCGTGACGAGAACAACAGGCGATGCCCAGGGGCTCGTGGAAGGTTGGATGACGTCGTCCTGGAGCATCTGTGTAACTTGGCGGCGGATGGCATCGCGTTCTTTGGAAGACACGCGATAAGGGCGCTGGCAAATTGGTCTTTGGTCGTCAGCAACGACAATTCGATGCTTGGTAAGCGGCGTCTGTCGGACCTTGGAAGTTTCCGCAAAACAGTCGCGGAAGGAATAGATTAGGCTTTGCACGCAGTTTTTCTGACTGGCCGAGAGGTGCGGGTTCACGTCAGTCGGAATGGCTGTAGCCGTCGCGTCGGCGAGGTCTGACGTGGTGGATAAAGAGCACTGCCTCGTACACTCTCCAAGCTCGTCAAAATAAGCGACGACTTCTGACTTCGTCAAATGTTGCGGTTCACGAGTAAAGTTCGTGACTAAGATTTCGGTACGACCATTGGCAAGGTCTACTAGGCCTCGGGCGACACAAACTTGCCGAGCGAGTAGCAGGGACATGTTCGCTTCAGCAATGCCAAGAGCGCCGGTGCTGTCAGTACACTCGACTGTGACGAACTTGCTGGCTCGCGGAGGGATTGTTATGTGGTCGTCACATATGCGCAACATTACTTTACAGGGCTCGGTGGTTGTGTTAACGGCTCGCTGGGCGGAAAAAGATACCATGAGTTCCTGAAGGTTTATGATCGCACCATACTCGTGAAGGAAATCCATGCCCAGTATGAGGTCCTTTGAACAGTCAGCTAACACGGCAAAGGAGCCGGTGAAAGTAAGACCACGGATTTGGATGCGGCAAGTGCAGACGCCGATTGGTGTCACGACATGGCCACCGGCAGTGCGGATCACGGTTCCACACCAAGGCGTCAGAACCTTACGGAGTGTCATGGCTAGCTCCCTGCTCATCACAGAAAAATCAGCGCCGGTATCGACGAGTGCGGTCAGTTCATAACTGTCGACGGTTACTAAAATTTCAGCGGAAACTAATCGTTCGCAGCACGTCGGTGAGGTCGTCGGATCGGGTCGTTGACGCTCGGGCCGTCGCGTCCAATCGTCGGGTGGAGGCTGTTGACTTCCTGCAGCGGCGGCGGCCCTACCCCCGGAGGACGCCGTCTTCAGTTTTCCCGCCGAGGGGACGTGCCTCCGAACTGACCGGAGGTTGAGGGCCGACTGGGCGTAGCAAAGCGCCTCGGGGATGGCGATCGCGACTGTCGCCGCTGTGAGGTCGGGGGCGGCACTTGAGAGTTCAGGTACTCCTCTATGTCCCGCGGTCTTTCACCATAGCGCGGTCGAGGCGCGTCCGGTGGGAATCCTCTCAGACCCATCCGCCGGTACGGGCAATTGCGCAGAACATGGCCGGGCTCCCCGCAGTGGTAGCAGAGCGGACGATGGTTGGACGTTCGCCACACGTACGCTTTGCGGAATGGAGGGCACGGGTCCTGCTGCTGCTCGATGGGACGCACGTAACGATGGGGTGGTGGTTGTTCGGCAACGGGGCGAAACGCTTGCGGCGCCGAGGCAGGTCGGCGCAGGGCATCGCTGTAGGACATTACGTGCGGCTCCGAAAGGGGTGCTGGGGGTGGCTGCACCGCTCGCCGGATTTCGTCACTTTTAAACATGTTTCAGGAAATTGTTCAAATAGTCTGTAACTCCAACTCAGTAAATAGTTTTAAGAGACAAGTTAAAACTTTTTTACTAGATAAAGCATAACTGCGCTGTTTTGATGTATGCTGTTTTAATCTGTTTGATTTTTTCTTAAGTGTATTTTTTATGTACGGTATTCCATTGTATCTTGAGTATTGCCTTTGCATTGTATTCTACCTGCTTAGTGATTGATGTTTCTAATAATGGCGTCTTGTACCGAATCTTTCTGATTGTTTTGTAACTGCACAGTTTCGCTGCCTCCTTATTCTTTCTTGTTGTTGGCGCGACCGGCCACTCGTCTGTCCTGATGCAATATTCCGGAGACGAGGCCTCGTCAGGCGTGCATTAAACGCCTTTTGCCTCGTCTACCTTGGCAGTGCTTTATACCAATGTGTGTTATTCGGTCTTGTATTGTAACCAGTTCTGTCAAA
Organism: Amblyomma americanum; assembly: GCA_030143305.2. NCBI lineage: Eukaryota > Metazoa > Arthropoda > Arachnida > Ixodida > Ixodidae > Amblyomma > Amblyomma americanum. The sequence continues at coordinate 96,676 of JARKHS020005110.1, read as the reverse complement.
ATAAAAAGAAAAGAAAAGAAAAGAGAACATCGCCTGTCGAAGGTACGCTTTCTGACGGAGCACTCAAGTGGAGGTGTCGCAGTTCTTCGCGGACAATGCTCCGCACAAGCGCTCGCAGCGCCTCATCCCCGAGGCCTGGCAAGGACGTGCAGTACTGAGCGGCCGCTACATTTGCCTGACGGCCGTATTGGGCACTCCGTTCCTGCAAGGAACGTTCTATGGTCGTCGCTTCCTTGGCAAAGGCGGCGACAGTTCTCGGAGGGTCGCGCATGAGGCCAGCGAACAGCTGCTCCTTTACCCCACGCATAAGGTGCCTCACCTTTGTAGCTTCGGGCACGGCTGGGTCGGCCCGATTGAAGAGGCGGGTCATGTCCTCAATAAACATGGCCACGCTCTCGTTGGACTGCTGTGACCTGGAGCGAAGGGCAAGTTCGGCATTCTCCTTTCGCTCGCTCGAACTGAACGTGGCGAGCACCTCGCGGCGAAAAGCTGCCCAGTTAGAGAAGGACGCCTCGTGGTTCTCGAACCACGTTTTCGCCGAGTCTTGCAGTGCGAAGTAAACGTTCAGCAGCTTTCGCTCGTCGTCCCATTGGTTGAACGCGGCCACACGGTCAAAACCGGCCAACCAATCTTCTACATCCTCGAACCGGTCGCCGTGGAAGGATGGTGGCGACCGAGGTGCAAGAAAGACGAACGGCGGGGCACTGCCGAAGGACTGACCTGTCTGGCTGCCAGTGGCGGAAGTCATGGCCAGAGCAGGAATCGTGAGTGGCTCAAATTCGGGTTGCAGGCCTCGCAGGCGACGGCTCGCTTTGTGGACAGGTGTGGCGTCTGCTCGTCGGGGAGAAGCGTCAGGGCTATCGTCCCGGTCAGCGTACATGGGATGATACCCAGCACGGCTCCACCAAAAATGTCACCGGCGAAAATACAGAGAACAAAGCTGTTCACTCGGGCGAGGTTTGCCAACACCGCCGCGCTCGTTCTGGACAAAGAAGACGTTCGGCCACGCGCTCGGGAACACAGTTCGACCTCCAGGTGGCGCCGGCAGAAAGTCAGCAGCGTGGCAATATTCATAAAGGAGCCAGAGAAATGTTGAGTGCTTTGACGAGCCCTTCGCAATCCTATCTCGTGGTCGACGTAGGAGAATGACGGTGTTCTGACTGTGTTTATCTTTACTCGGATATAGAACAACTACTCTTTCAGAAGAATTGCAAGTACGGACAAGCTCCCACTGCTCGATTTTACTTGTGGTGTACTTAAAATTCAGAACCGTTGCCGCTACAAGCGTGTGACAAAAAAAGAATTAGATTTTGTCGATCTCTCGCTGTTTTCTTGTCTACTGAGGGTACTCAACTCGAGAATACAACTAGAGTCTCAAGTTCCATCTTACTCGTCAGTGCCAAGAAATGCTTTCGTTTCACATGGAGCAAAAAGTGTTAAAATCATGATGTCGCATCTGTATTGCGGAGTGGCTGATAACCGTGTCTTGAAATATTTCTGTTATGAATATAACGTCCAGTTATAAAAGCACGTCAATTTATTCACTCAATCGAAGCTTGCTCTCGCAAAAGACTGACGCTGAGACTGGAAGAGAAGAACTCAAGTGATGAATGTCTATCACTACTGCGGCGCGAGAAGAAACACGTGAGCAATTTATGTGTTCTGGAAGCTGGATGAAAGAATTGTTAAGTATCGAAATGAGCCGAGAATATAGGGACCATCTTCAAATGAAAACGATTTTTTGTTAAGCTGCATTTGAGTGAGAGTCCCAATATTTGAAAGGTGTCACTAGGTATGCGTCCACGAAGTGTGTGGGGTTGTGTTTGGTTCTATGACATACAACCAGCTAAAGATATCATGCACTTTAAAAACTGGAATCATGCCTGTTTTTTTTAAGTATAAAAATGAAATAGTCTGATGTGTTAAAGCTTCTTCAATGTACCTGTTCTGGGAATGTAAAGATTTATTCAGTATCTACGACCAAACTTTCCTCGAAAAGCAAGCTGAGGGGGAAATGTGTGTGTTCATAAAATTGCCTGAGATACTTCTGCCTTAGCTTCTCGAGTTTCATGCTTGAGAATAAAACGTGGTTTACAGCCGTCATGTTTCTACACATACGGCATTCAGGCTTTATCTGCTTGACCAGTATGAAGTTATACAGTCGTCCACAGACCTGTCTAGAGCGCTCGAACTCCGGGCCGTCTGCGCCCCGCAGCGCTCAGAGCGACGTCTACCGGCAGCGCCTGATTAGAGATTGCACATCTTTCAGTATCGTCTGAGTATCAGACGTGCGCTATCTCTAACCAGGCGCGGCCGCTAGACGGCGCTCTGCGTGCTGCGGAGCGCAGACGGCACGGAGTTCGAGCGTTCTAGACAGGTCTGCGGACGACCGTACGTCAAGCCTACGCAACATCAGTTGGTGATCTAGCCGTGTGAACCAAACTGCTTTTCCAGATGGACCACACCGGACGCGGTACTACCAGGAGAGTCGCGAGGGAAAGTACAGGGGTCCGCTGTTTGTCTTCACCCACACGCTGTTCAGCTTCCCGCTAAGCCTGATCAGCGTGTTCGCCGGTGCCACCATCATCTACGCGTGAGTAGGCTCGCCTGTTCTAACCCTACACAGTTTTGTAAAGAAGGCCTTCCTGCAGAGCTCAATGGATCCACAATGGCGAGGAAGAGCTCGTGCTTGGGTTAGAGTTTGCTCAGATTCACTCCAGCCAATGAAGCTGTGCCAAGGAAGCAAAATAAACTTGCCAGAACTCCCTGAGAAATGCGAACCTTCAACTATATCAAACCTTGTACAGCATAGAACCGCACTAAATGAAGTCTACAAAAGCCTCAGTGAAAGTATCCTTGAGAAGCCAAGAAATTTTTTTTTCTTAGGGAATTCGCTCCCGGCGCCAAGGCGCCCTGGAGGTGTATAAGAATATGACTCAAATTTCATTTTGAACCGTAAGCCGTGTCACGTATTCAGATAGATATTTGAGCTTCAGAATTTTAGTTTAATTTGGCCACATTTATTACTCAAGCACCTAGTTCTAACAGGATGCTTTGGTAAGAAGTTTTGATGGCAAAACATTTATTTTGGTGCCCACTGCAGTGACTCAGCGGTTAAGCCGCTCGTCTGCTGACCTGGAGTACCCGGGTTCGAACCCGACCGAGGCGGCCGCGTTTCGATGCAGGCGAAACGCAAAAGGCGCCCGTGTGCTGTCCGATGTCAGTGCACGTTAAAGATCCCCACGTGGTCGAAATTATTCCGGAGCCCTCCACTACGGCACCTCTTTCTTCCTGTCCTCTTTCACTCCCACAATTATCCCTTCCCTTACGGCGCCGTTCAGGTGTCGGCCGAGATGTGAGACAGATGCTGCGCCATTTACTTTCATCAAAACCAATTTCCATTTTCATTTCGCACTTTAATAGTGAATCGGCATCAAGGAATCTAGTGCAGCAGATTATGATTTAGTGACTTGATTTTAGGCAGCTCAGATCTTTGCATTACTCCAAGCCAAGAACCAGAGCGCTTCTTACGAAGGAGCGGCTACCGCAATATTGTTTTACTCTGCAAATGTGGCAGCTTTGTGCATCACAGAAAAAAGACATTAGGCAAAACATTAGCAAAATACTTTCACCTATTTCCTGCCTCAGCTAATCTGCTATTTAAGCAAAATAAACATAGCTAGGGGGACACATCGTTCGAGAAGGAATCATTGTCGTAACCGGAAAATGAAGGAGGAGAAAATTCAATTTTCTTATCATAAAGGCCAGAAGCAAAGCTGCAACAAAAAAACCAACAGAAAAGATAGCAACTTCCCGTATAGCACACTTCAAGGTCGCTTGTGCACTTTCTCCATTTTTAGTGCCGTAAACGCGTAGGCAAACGGGCCACCGGACGCACTATTGGTGTAACTACCTAATGTGGATACTGGAGGTGTATTTACTATTTTACTATTTTGGTGCTATTTTAGATAGCTTTTTCTTTTTCGGCGGAGCGTTTTTGTTACATGGTCACTTTGAAAGACGTTATGTTCAAATCATAGTCTGGAGTATCGTCTATCTTAGGAGCACATGGCTTTTCTATGTAGCCCTCCATGAGCGGCTACGTAATCATGGCCGTAAAAGTTTGCGGGTTGTGGATGTGCAGAAAGCAATTCTATTTTCCGGAGCAGTCACTTGAACCAATCGCCTGAAATGTCTAGGTATGAGCACAGTTGTATGCCTCATCTGCCGAAAGCAATATAGGCGCCTGGGTCACGTGTGAGGGCGGCAAAAATTATTTTTATGAGTACACGTATCTGGCACACTTTGGCAGCTGATAGTACTTCCGTCTCCTGTGCATTAGTGTCTGCCTGCCGCCATAGAAACACTGCTTTTGTTGTGTATCATCTGCGTCTAAAGCAGGAACTCTCGCCATCGGACATTTCGCTGCTTCGCAGTAGTAATATTAATTGGTTTTTGGGGGAAGGAAATTGCGCAGTATCTGTCTCATATATTGTTGGACACCTGAACTGCGCCGTAAGGGAAGGGATGAGGCGGGAGTGAAAGAAGAAACAGGTGCCGTAGTGGAGGGCTCCGGAATAATTTCGACCACCTGGGGATCTTTAACGTGCACTGGCATCGCACAGCACACGGGCGCCTTTGCGTTTTTCCTCCATAAAAACGCAGCCGCCGCTGTCGGGTTCGCAGTATGAAAACACATCCGAAGTAGTCGACGAGATGAACCATAAAACGCTGATACGCAAGAACCATGACGCAACACAAGCACCATCAATGCATCCCGCCACTTCTTGTGTGCATGTTGTGCGCTCGTAAGAGTGTTTCACGTTGCTTGGGAGATGAATCCCATGCAACTCAACGAGCTCCCCAATATAAAATATCCCAAGTTTTACAGTTCGTTTCTTACGAGGGCCCTACAGTGTCAAATGTCATTGGCGTCATCAACATGAGTCCTCCTCGTTCTTATACTGTAGAATAGGAACTACTGTTGCAGCTGCGTCTAAAGTGGGGGGTGAATGAGTCGAATATTGATGCTCTGCAAAAAAAGTTCCGTTTGAAATGAGCATCTTTCTGTTCCACTGCTCGCTAATAATGCACAGCTCAGGAGGCAAAAACTATTGAACAAATATTGTATGTAACGAAAAGAGAACAAAACGAAGCTACACAGCTTTAAGTATATAACAAGTTTTTCACCTCGGAAACAAAAGTAAAAGGCAGTATGCACCTATTATGTTTTTTTTTTTCAGTCGGAGGGTTTATGTGACGACATCGAACAATGCTGTGTGCTCTGAGAGTGATGCCACAAGCTTATATGACGACGTTCGCAAAAGCTTATGAACTTGGCTTGTGCTTAGAAGCGGCAGTCTCTGCAGAGGAGCGACATTTTATTTTCGATAAGAAACACGCGATGCGCTTCGCCTATAATGAAAAGCTGGTCGAGCATAGTTTGATCCGTTGGGCTTGATTTCTAGCGCCCCCTGGGGGTTTTATGCGTGGCAGCTTTTCTATGGCCCTGTAGACGTTGTTCTAGGAACGCTAAGTAGGAGTGCGCGTTACCGTACAGTCACCAAGGTTTAACTCTCGGGGGTAATGGCGCTGGGCTCCTAAGCATACATTTCTGCACTAGCTGTGTGATAGAGTCGTATGATGTTGCTTTTGTCGGTGTGTGACCATTTAATATTGGAAACTGGTTTTTGAAGTGCGGTTCAGACTACAATGACATACCATATCGGTCTTTCGTCTTGCACGTTCCAGTTTTTTGTTGTTGAAATTTACAGCAGCAGTTCTTCGAAAGACACTGCACGCCACTTTATGTCGGCAGCCTCGGTGGCGCTGCAACATGCAATATATCTCTCGTTCTATCGGCAGCACGGTGCTGTTGAGCATAAGTGTCGGTTCATGGTTCATGGGGGTTTAACGTCCCAAAACGACTCAGGTTATAAGGGACGCCGTAGTGAAGGGCTCCGGAAATTTCAACCACCTGGGGTCCTTTAACGTGCACTAACATCGCACAGTACACGGGCCTCTAGAATTTCGCCTCAATCAAAATTCGACCGCGTGCGGCCAGGATCGAACCTATGTCTTTCGGGCCAGCAGCCGAGCGCCATAACCACTGAGCCACCGCGGCGACTTACAAGTGCCCGAGTTTACCTTCAAATTTATTCACCTAGCGTGTTTTCACACTTATGTAAATAAGCTGCACAATTGTAGATTTCGTTTTTTTTTTAATTTGATTTTGGTATCCACGCTGTTAAGGTCTTGGAAAGAAGACTATAGTTTAAATAAATAAATAAGTAAATAAATAAAACTTGAAAAAGGGACATGACATAAGAAACACGCACATAGCACGGATCGCGAGGTTGTTATTTCGTTCTTTCAAAAGTGAGAGGCTGTAGTTTCCAAGTAAGCGGTTTTATTTGAGCTTTCTTTTCCTTTTCTCCTCATTTTCTCCCAATACACAGCGGCACCGGTCTGAGGGCCGACTGGGAGCGTTGGGCCACCTTCTGCGGCGTGATGTGGTGCCTGTACGCGCTGGCCGAGCAGCAGACCGTGGCCCTCATGATGGTGGTGCGCAGTTCGTTCGCAGCCTTCCGCTGGTCGGCTTGCGTCCTCGCCCTGTGCGCGGCGCTGGCGTCGGGAACCGTGCGAAGCCTGGTCGTGCTCCCGGACTGGACCTACTATCTCACCTACGCCACGTTGCAGGTGGGTGACCTTTCATTGAGATAAATTTTGGTTACACAAGAAACCCGGAGAACTAGGCGGCCGTAACTTGAGCCTGCACATCGAGGATACCCCGATTCAGCCGCTGTGGCTCAGTGGATTTGGCATATGGCTGCTGATTCCAAGGTCGCCGGATCACATCTCGGCCACGGCGCCCGCATTTAGGTGCAGTCGAAATGTAAAAACGCTCGTCTGCTGTGGTGTGTAAGAGTACGTTAAAGCCCTCGAGATGGTCAAGATTAACCCAAAGCCCTCTACTAAGGCGTCCCCCACGACCCCGTGTTTCCAAGAAAAACGGCGCTAAATTCAACACAAACCACACACAAAGACAGATAGGACGGGCGTTATTCTTTGCCTACAAGCTTCTCGAAACAACGCCCGTATTGCGCGTCTTTCTGTAAGGTTGGAGTTAAATTTAGCGCTGTTTTTACCTTTTGTTAGACAATGCTCCGCCGAGTAGCCCCGCAAGATGTACCCATGTGTCATTTCGGTGCCTTAAACCCCACAAAACAGAACCGACGAGGATATCCTGACTAGGGTGTTTAAAATAAAGGTGGCAATGCTTGATGGCGTAAATTCAAAAAGAAGCCGACGTGGGTGAGTAGCGCAACTACGACCACACCTCGGCGTCTTCGCAGAACTTGTGGAAAGGATTTCGAAAACTCTGAAGCTTTAGCGTGAAAGTACCAACAGAGTCAAGAACGCTACTGATCCGGAGTTCCCGGGTTCGAACCCGACCGCGGCGGCTGCGTTTTTATGGAGGCAAAAACGCTAAGGCGCCCGTGTGTCTGTCTGTCTGATGTTACCAGGAAGAAAAGAAAGCAAAGTGCACAGGCCTGTCCACTGGCTCAAGCCGAGCCACAATCGCTACCACGTGCAGATAGAAGGAGAGTTGAAAGATGGGATAGAAAGACAGGATAGTAAAGACGCGCTAAAGACAAGGCCGATCCCGGAGGTAGTGCAATACCGGTCCAACCGGTGGCGGGAGTGAAGCATCCTTCAAACTCTCCGCCACATTTCCAAAAATAAGTACAACTTAGACCCGTAACAGATACTCCAAGGGTCCGGACAGCGCCCGTGTGCTGTGCAATGTCAGTGCACGTTAAAGACCCTCAGGCGGTTGAAATTATTCCGGAGCCCTCCACTACGGCACCTCTCTCTTCCTTTCTTGTTTCACTCCCTCCTTTATTCATTCCCTTATGGCGTGGTTCAGGTGTCCAACGATATTGTAGACAGATACTGCGCCATTTCCTTTCTCCAAAAACCAATTATATCCAAGAATGCGTCTTCTAGCTACCAGGTCAATAATAATAATAATAGGAATTGGTTTTGGGGGAAAGGAAAATGGCGCAGTATCTGTCTCATATATCGTTGGACACCTGAAACGCGCCGTAAGGGAAGGGATAAAAGAGGAAGTGAAAGAAAAAAGCCAGGCAGAACTTTCTGGATAGTTCTACAAAAAAGACAAGTTTAACGCGAAGACGAAGCACGAAAAGAATCTTTCTCAAGTTTTTCTGTCACCGATAACGCATGCAGTTCCAAGCCATCCGAAACGTTCGAGCGTTAATTTTTACCACAATTTGCCGACACAGATAGCGCGTACGTGTGAAAAGACGTTCAATTGACTTGAAGACTGATTTGGCATGTTCCGCAGTGCAGAACCCCATAAAAAATCAGTAGTGCGGAATGGGGCGACAAAATAAAAATATTGCAAGTGAAGGGCACAGACGGAAAGCTCCACAAAGTCCGAACGTTTTATGAACGTTTCTATCTGTGTTTTAGATTATGCAGATGAACCCCAGCGGTGATTTAGAAGTCGCAGTGAAGGTGGATGTCTGTCCTACGTTAGCTTCACATGCCTCTGACCCAAGGTTTGAAAGCTGGTGAACTTCGATATTCCCCTTTCCCGTGTGAGCACAACAGACGCGTGACTCAGCATTCAATGTTAATGCAGCGGCCTTGAAACAGCGAAGTTAAAACTAAAAGTGAACGCAGCGACGTAGTATTTTACATAATATGTTGGTCTGTAGAGGAACAGTGGTTTGGGCTAGTTTGATATTCCTTCATTATTATGCGACAGCGCTTCAGGACGAAGGCAAGAACAAGAAAGGAGGAAAAGACTGCGCCGAACTTGCAAATGTCTTATATTGGAAGACGCGTACAACACAGAAGTGTTGTTTGTGCCTAATCTACCTTTTTTCGGGCAAAAATTTTTAAAATTTGAAAATTGTAAAACGCTGGTATAGAAATATTGAAGGCAATTTTCCATTATCCTGATATATAGCATAATCTTTCATTTAAAGTATTTCAACCGGTCGCATCGGAGTTAAGACTGCAATATAGAAAACCTATGGGGAACCATTTGACAGCAGAAAAAAACGTGAATAGAAAAAACACAGGACTGCCCTGGGGTTATCTGCGGATATATTGATTGTTATAGTGAAAAAACAGCGCTCATAAATAGTTTCCCGCCCAAAAATGCTTTTGTCCAAAATTGCTGGGTAAGATAATGGCCGGCGCAAAAGACAGATAGCTGAGGCATTCCAGATTATCAGGAAGCCGAATAAGTGTGTTTGTGTACCTTCTGTACCATTATCAGGCAGACAAATGAGCTTACTGCACAATGAATAACAGCTGTGCGTACACACGTGTGCTTTTGAAGTAGTTTGAATTGTGATAAGCACGTCTGGGTTTGACGCATGTCTAAGACAGTTGTAAGTTCAGCGCAGTCTCTTAGTCCCTTCTTGTCCTTGTTTTGCGCCTGCAGCGTCCTTGCTTAATAATGATGAATGTCGTTCTGTCTTCCTTTGGCAGCGGTACGCGGCAGCGTTCGTGCAGCAGAACGAGTTGGACATGCATCCGGGCCTAGAGAACCTTCCCTCGCTCAATGGCAGCGCCTGCGGTCCCAACGTGGACAGCGGCCGCTGCTTCTTCGTCAACGGCTCGCACTACCTGGGACACAAGTACCGCATGGGGCGGGGCCAAGCCGAAGTGGACGTCCAGTACTGGCTCAACTTTGGACTGTGCTTCGCCTTCGTAGGCTCCTTCTGCCTCGTCAACGTCATATCGCACATCATACCGCTGCCGGCCTCCATCAAGTCCAAGTTCAGAGACTAGACCTCACGGCGTTGTTATTCGCACGATCTGCGGAGCCTTTCGAACAGGTTCTATGTTTTCGAGCGCGGCGCACTAACGCCAGCATATTTCGGAGGTTTTCCAGACTATCGCGCCACCTACGGTGGGAAAAATGAGACGCTGGCGACTGACCTGACATTACCAGGTCTTTAGTCCAATGAGTTGCGGAAGCTATTGCAGGTGCCGTATCTTAAAAGGCGGCGCGAGCTCTTTTTCCTGGAGCTTTCAGCCCGTCACGTCACCTTTGGCAGAAAGAATGAACTGCTGGCGACTGATTATAACTTAGAGCTGGCCGCCGGTTTGTGTTGGTAGGGCTCGTACGCGACTCTTGCGGCTACTAACGTCGCACAACGATTGCGGGGAAGCCCCGAATATAAAGCCCATGCTGAGAAACTGCCATCTTAAAGCTGCCATCGACTTGTTAGAGGCATCACCGACACCGATGAGTGCCTTAATTACATTGCCTCATCTCGAGTGACATTGGGCAGGTAACTGCTTTCCCGGACATGGATTACGCTTGGTGATAATTGCTATTCTGCCAGCGTATCTCAATACATAGGGAACTACTATCAAAGTGGGATCAAGAGGAAGGATAACTCTCATACCCTACAGTTCCCGTTAACTTCATTCCTCTTAACATCTCGTCAGCACCATCTCGTTATCGTGGCTTCATTGGAGTTTGTTTTCTTGGCGACCCTAACACGTTTTCGGCCCTATTTACTAAGTCCCAGTCATAGCGATGACTGAAAACAAAGAATACTTTGTTCACACTGAACCAATTTAAATGAGCTGGTTAAACTTCTGGACAATGTAAGTGTTGTGCATAGGGGCAAGGAGTTCGGCCAAAATGCCGGTGCTATTTAATGATGTTAAAAAGACGAAGGACCGAGGCCCTCAATGCACGCTTTCTTGAAAGTTTTTTTTAATAACAAGTACGCGAAGGAAATATAGCTGTACCTAATAAAAGATTCCCCGCGAATACTAACGTCGAATGCGACAGTGTTGCTTGGCTATATATGCGAGTAATCAGCGACTGTGTCACTGTTTCGTAAAAAAATAAAGAAAAGGCAGGTTTAAGAAAGCCATAAAATGGGAGAGACGATGCGCCTCAAAGTTATTTTTTTTTTTGGGGGGGGGAAATCATAGGGGTGCAATTTTTCTACGAGAATTGTTCACCAAAATTACTGTGTCTATGCAACTTGTCACTAACGGTCTTTTTCGATAATTGGCAATAAATTCACTCCTGACAACAATATTGGAACTGAAACCTTGAACAGACCTAACCCGGGGATGTGCCTGTATACTACATGTCTGCCTCACAAGTGGGCCCCAGCAGCCGGCAAGCCTTCACCATTTTCATCTCCGAAGAAAGCAACCATGCACTAAAGAACGTTACAAAGAGCAGTAAACCAATGAGAAGGGCTATACACATTGTTTATAGATAACAAATACTGCCCCTTATACGCAATAAAAGAACATTGACGGCTCCAGGCACTGCTTGCGGCCTTCTTTCAAGACCCGGGAAGTATTTTGTAACGATTATTTCAGCGTCCTCTTTTTTTTACTTTTTGCCTTTGGCCATAAGCCCTTTCTTTGGTGCCAGTAACCGCGTACTACATTGGTTCCTGGCTATCAAACTTGACGTCACATCCAGCAGCTGCCAATAGTAAGGTATGGCATGTGGTTCAGATGGGGTATGAATCATAGCGCATCTCTCATTGCCCATGATGTCTCTCTTAGCTTCTGAAAGACTTCGCAGCGGAAGGTTTTGGTTCTTATTTTAGAGCGCCTGATCTTATTGTACGTGCACTTAGGCAAAATAATCAATGTGGAAAGCCTATGTTGCAAAATACGACCACGAGGGATGTGTGCCCAGAAAAGTTACTGGCCTTTACATCGCACATCAACCAAACGTGGCGGAACTTCTTGACAAATTCTAGCAGGCTATTTAACTTCGATAACAAACATGAAATATTGTCGAGAACAAAAGGAACCGCGACTGGATGCAGTACTTAAGGCAGGGAAGTTGGCGGCACGAGTAGTAACTAGCAACTGAGGTTTATTAAAAGAAAACATGGTGCAGCAAAAGTTTACTCCTCCGAGCAGTGTGCCGTTTATATAGAAAAGAAAGATGATCGCACATGGTAGAGAGCAATTGAGATGATTGCCATAAGAAACAATAAAGAGTGACAAAAAAGAACACATCAATAGTTGCATGAAAACCAGTCCCCCATCTAAAAGAGCCCCCGACTTACGCACGTGTGAAGCATGCGTTTGCGCATGCATGACCCTTCCAAAAGTTCCCTTTCTAATCTGTACTTCCCCCCTGCCTATGGCAGGGGCTTTATAAAACTCGGGGTAGCAACCTTTGCATTCCTTGTGGCGTTTTGAAAGATTGCCGCCAAGATCAAGTTTCAAAGACCGAATGTGCGGTCGCAGTCCCTCGTTAAGACATTGACCCTTCAATGTCTTAACGATTTACCAGTTCCCGCTGATGCGCAGGAACTCGTTAACCGCATCCGTGGCATAGGGCACGTACAGATCTTCGTGCTTGGTCGTACGAGCGATCCTGCGTTGGCTATCCGTCACTCACTTACACAGTTGAGACAAATAGCAAGAACAAACGTGCACTGTGCGATGTCAGTGCACGTTAAAGAACCCCAAGTGGTCGAAATTTCCGGAGCCCTTCACTACGACGTCCCTCATAGCCGGAGTCGCTTTGAGGCATTACAACCCCATAAACCAAACAATAGCAAGATGGTCAAACCACATGTCGGGTGTCTTGCTTGCCCACCACCCTCTTCAGGTTATGAGCCATCTTGAGCACATAGGGCACAACTTCTGCCGGGACTTTCTTCAAGGGGAACGTCGGTCCCTCTTGCTCCGCAGCTTACACATCAGCGATTCCTCCACTCTCTGAAGAAGGGGTAGTGGAAAGCCCGACTGCTGCAACTTGTTCACTTGGTCCTGAAAACTTTCCGCTCCTTTTTGCTAGCACGACATCAAAAAAGCTGACTTCAGACAGGTCACAGCTATACCTCTCTTGATTAGTTGCAACTTGACAAGTTGCAAGTTGCTGAATGATCTGTCCTTGCAGCTGTTCAAGGGCTGAATTTAAAGATTGGGAGCAGTGCTTGAATACTCGTACCGTCCGCTCACTCTCTGCCTTAAGTCCCGTCTCAAGACAACGTTACTTTTCTTCTCCAACGTGTCGGTATAACTGGACCAAAACTTCACCCTAGTGAAAACTTTTCTTCCGAACTAGAAGCGGAGGCTACACAGCTCACGTCGCTGACAACCAAAGTGCGCCTGCTTTAGGCATTATCTAGGGAGGGTTGGGGACGGAAGGGGACGATAGATATGGGGAAACTGCCATTGTCTCGCGTCATCACAGTGAAAGAGTGAAGGACTGTGCGAAAAAGTTTTCTAGCGCTGCTTTTTGTTACCCGTGAACACCGCGTATCATTAGCGAGGACCCTAAAACACAATAAAAATGGGGTGTGTGATAGCGCGTAACGTATGATCTTTGCACAATCGTGTAATGAATCCGCACTAAAAAAGAGGCGGAGTTAGGAGGGGAGAGGGGGCTGCTGTAGAAGCACATTGTGTCATCCTTTTTTCCGTGAGTAAAGCAAAATGAGCACAGTGCACGTTGGGGCTGGGTCATAAAGACCATTCGAACAGGTGAGCGGGTGTTCCGAAAATGTTCCATCTGTAGGATGATGGTAGGGTTGAGAGCGGGCAGTGAGAGGAAAAGGAGGAGGGTGTTGTGCGGTACAACCATAGGAGTGAATTCTTCATCCAGGGGTAACAAAAAAACGTCGGTCAAGTTGTGTTTTTGACTGGCGGCAGCCAGCAATAGAGCAGCTGGGCAGGAAAGTCGACGGTCTAGTCAAGAAACAACCGAAACCTCCCGCTATTGGCTGCCAGGAAAGGAAAGGATTTCGGATTGTGCCCCTACGAGGTGAGAACCTATGGATCTACTGCCTCACTCACGATGGACTCCTGAACCACGCAGTAAACGAGGACATTAATGAGGCGGAGCAAAAAGAACGGAGAGAGAGTCGCACTATATCATAAGTCCTCAGTCGCGCCGATCCCGTGGCCCCTGGTTGTGTCTTAGTCCTGCCACATTGTTTATTATTATATTTTTCCACCAACTAGCCTCAAACGCTCATATACCAGGCAATGTCGTTTAACATGAACTGATCTGGAAACAGCACGTGGTCATCTTTGCACTTTGCCCCATCGATTGGCGGCCTCCGAGACTGGGATTTTATTCTTCTACCTCGTGCTGAAAGCATCAGGCCCAGCCTGGACTGCAGACAAAGAAATTGATTAGCACAATCCCCATGCGAAGCCTCCTTCGGAAAAAAAAAATTGATGATGGCCTAACTCTGTTAGGCCAGGATATACGTAGCGAAAGCGCGGCGACATCTCATTCGGAAGAGTTAATATATGAAAGGCGCGCATTCACTACATGCGCCTTTACTCATGCGTAATCCTTGAGCCGTCGTGGCGGAGTGGTAGCTTCTCCGCCTCTAACGCCAAAGGCCCTGGCTCGATTCCCAGCCTCGATACAAAGTTTTCTTTTATTCAGTGAGTGTGCGGGGGTTTCACTGGATCCCGCCATCGACCACGTGGTTTGTCACGTGGTGAAGAGCAGCTACCCGCGGCGCGGCGCCGTGGCTTGTCACGTGACCAGTCATGTGGTTGGCACGTGGTGCGGTGCGACGGCGGTTGGAATGCGAGCATCCAGAAGGAGCCATACACCGATTTAGACTACATGTAAAAAACATTGCTTAGATGCAGACTAAATCTCTGAATCTAAACTCAGCAACAGAGTAAAGAGCAATCAAGCACTGCAGCCAACCATTCTTTTTTCTTTTTATTTCTATTTTCTTTAAATTTCGGCCCAGTGTTGAATGTCTAGACGAGGGCGCCTGCACTTGGAGCGCGTGGGGCTTAACTCCGACGCCCCATCTACTTTCCTCTTTTATCGTTTCGAGGTGGGCATTGTACACATAGTTGTACAATTCCAAAGCGCTGCTGGAACGTTTTTTAAATGGGCAGAAGACAAAGGAGAAAAGACGAGAGGCCGGTTATAAGCGGCCTGACCCGAGACGATGCTCCTTGTTACGCAACACGTCTGCTTTGTTTGCCGCTGATGCTGCGTTATGAAGCGCGAGGCAACAGATTTGCCAGCCTGCATTGTTGTAAAAAAATGGAAGGGAGGGGAGGGGGAGAGGCAATAAAAAGGTGGTCAATGAACTCTGTGTGGAATGGGCTTTAAAAAGAGTCTACAGTGAGAGGATGAAGGAGGGCTCTCATGAACAAGCACAGAGCGTGAGCGACAGCTAGGATTTGTTCTTTCTGGTGCACTTTTACGTTCCAAAGGAACAACGCAGTGTAGTGCTCCAGGTGAGCTTCGACCATCCAAAGTACGTTAACCTGCATTGAAAGCTAAGCACTCGAACAGTTGTGCACCTCTCCTTAGTGGAAATGCGGCCGCTGCGGCCTAAAATCGAACCCAGTGTGTTTGGTATACTATAAACACAAATAAGCCTTTTTGGGAGTAAAAAGGAAGTAACCTCTCCTCTGGCGCGCTGCCTTTTAAGGACAGGGTATGCTGCAGTTGTTCCGGTGTAGACTTTTAGGCGATAGCCTTCAATGGCTCATAATTGCGGCCGTGAGCTTGTTCGGTATCAGGTCATATCGGGTTAGAAGTCATTTCACTGCGATGACTAAATTGATAAGAAAAAATCCTTGTGCACGGCGGGATTCGAACCATCACCCTTTCGTTCCGCAGTCGAGTGTGCTAACGACTACGCTACTTCCTGCGTTCTTTTTTTTTCATTGCATGTAAATAGTGCTGAAAAGAAAACTCTAAGCGTGCTTACCCCACAAAACACCAGGCCACCATACCTCTGCACGGCCCCACCATCCAAAACATCAAAAGTGTGGGAGGCACACACATTCATCCAGATAGGGGAACCAGCTACGCGGCTCTTCCAGGGCAGCATATACTACCCGCACCAAAGCGCATTGCTCCCGAAACAAAGATTTCGACGACCGTGGTGATTCGGCGTGGCGGTCCATCATGCGGCTCATCAAGAGACTAAATAGTCCCAGCAACATAAAGAGATCATATGGCACAACACAGTTTTTCTCGAACAAGGAAAAACCGGACATTGTAATGTGCGATGTCAATGCCCTTCTTAATTGTTCGTTGTAATATGCCCCAGAAGAACATACTTCCTGCGAACGCATATGTAGTTCTCCTTGTAGTAATAATATACGTCTAGCGTAAGGACGCTGGAGAGTGCGGAAAGGGTTCGAATCAGAAGGATGCCTCCCAAACGCCCTCCAGTGTCTCTAGCATTTAAGATTCACAAACAATTGTGTACTTACATCAGCGACACAAGCAGCAACACCGCGCTAAAGGCTTTAGCCTCCGCACTATAGCTCATCAAAGTGCCCCAAACTCCCCCCGGAATTTTTTGAGCAGTAATTTATCTAATGATTAATCTTGGCAATTGATATATATTCACAAGGCAAAGCTTAATGACGATGCATTATAAATGGGAGGATGCTTTTAAAAGTAGCACCGGAGGTCCTGACGTTAGTAAACAGAGGAGATTGAATCGTCGGTTAAAATGTTCGTAAATGCTAGAACTTCGCATGTTTTGAAGCGGGAATTTGTTTCAGCTTCTGTACTCCCGGGGTTCTGCCCCAGAGCTTAAGAATAAAACTATGCCCCCTAAAGGATGTGCGCTAGACGACAGCTTACTTCCTTTTACTACTGGTGCGTTTAGAGTGTAGAACAATGGTCGGTCAATGGTCGGTAGCATAAATTTGGGCTATATTATTTCCGGTTTGAAACAGAGACCTGCCAATGCCCTTTGAAGTTTTTGAAGCAGCGTTACATCAAATAAAAAGCTACGGTTAAACATGTACACAAATAAATAATAAAGTTTTATTCATATATATATATATATATATATATATATATATATATATATATATATATATATATATATATATATATATATATATATATATATATATAGTTTGAATCTATCTCGCATAACGGCCACCGCGGTGGATTAGTGGTCCTGGCGCTCAGCTGCTGACCCGAAAGACGCGGGTTGGATCCCGGCAGCGGTGGTCGAATTGCGATGGAGGCGAAATTCTAGAGGCCTATGTACGGTGTGATGTCAGTGCACGTTGAAGAACCCCAGGTGGCCGAAATTGTCGGAGCGCTTCACTACGGCGTCCCTCATAGCATGGGTCCCTTTGGGACTTTAAACCCCCGTAGACCAAACCAAACCACCTCGCATAAGCGTCAGTTCGCTTTCGTGCGTAACTGGCCAGACCAGTGCTATTGCATAATTTTGTAAAGCCGAGGAAGCATCGGAAGCTTCACAAAATAATAAAATTAACAAAAATAATTACTTCTTTGATGACATCTTCGAACTAAGCAGGCTGGACCTTGCCCGCAACATTACAAACTAGGAGATTTCTTAGATTTCAAAACAACAGACACACTAAACATTTTCACATGCTCTGCATAGCTTTCACAAACTCATATTCATTCCTCACTGGTATCGCTGGCAGTTTTGCATGGGCCATATGATGCTGTGATGATATGTTAGAACTTTTTTGTTTTGTGTATTAGCTCAGTTTTTTTGCTAAGAGACGACCACTACGCGGCACACTTGACCACTTGCGCTTGACCACTTGCACTTGACCCCTTGCACTTCACC
Source organism: Amblyomma americanum (assembly GCA_030143305.2). NCBI lineage: Eukaryota > Metazoa > Arthropoda > Arachnida > Ixodida > Ixodidae > Amblyomma > Amblyomma americanum. Next base: position 79,058 of record JARKHS020005110.1, on the reverse strand, counting down.
ACTTGCACTTGATCACTTGCACTTGACCACTTTCACTTGACCACTTGCACTTGACCACTTGCACTTGACCACTTGCACTTGACCACCTGGACTTGACCATCTGCACTTGACCACCTGGACTTGACCACATGGACTTGACCACCTGCACTTGACCACTTGCACTTGACCACTTGCAGCTGTATGCTCGACAGCTGGCGAAGGTGAACATTTTGTATTCTTGGCTAGTAGCCAGAGTGCTCGACAACACTGAAGGCATGCCATGCACAGCATCGCTTTCTGATGGCGTCGTGCTTAGTCGTTAGAATACGACTCCATTTTCCTTATGTCTTCTCTTTCCATTTTACATCCACTCTTCCCATCTCTCGGATCAGCGTAGCCAACCGGGACAGGCGGCTGTCTCGTTTCGATGGACCCGTGTGTTGTGCTATGTCAGTCGATGCTAAAGTCCCAAACTGGCAGAAATTAATCCTGCGTCCGCCACTAGGGGCGCCTCTTGATCTCTTCCTTCTTTCCTGACAGTCCGGCTAAGGTGCTAACCGAGGAGCGAGGCTGTTGAGATACTTTTAAAGCGAAAGCTTCGCCATGCTAGGTAAAGCCGCTCTTCGCGTGGCACGAAATTTGGCCTTATTTTACCTTGAATCGAGGATAAACAACGTGTCTGCTGTGACGTCACTCAGCCACCGCCGCCGTTACCGCCGAAACCGTGCGCTCGCCTGTGTTTCTATAGGCCGTCGGCATTCATTGGCGCTAGTGTTAACAGAGTTCTAGACTGCGTTGATTTTGAGGAGAGGAAGGGCGCATAACTGGCTCCCTAGCTCAGTGGACACCTCAATCGCGCTCTGAGATACTTACGAGGTGGTCAGAAAGAGATGTGGGCTGCATGCATTAGCGCTGACAACATTGTGGCAGACACGCGGCACTGCAGCAATAGGCTGCAGCGTTCACAAGGATGACCAACCTATCGCGATCACCCATTCATTTAACCGCCATCTACCAGGGTGGCAGAGTGGCCACGTCTACTTGCCCAATACACCAGAGCTTTCGCTCTCTAACCAAGTTCAGAAGTAGTTAACAGCAGCTAATTTTTTCCCTTTCACAAAAGCAAAATTTCGTTTTCATAGACTCTTCGGATTAACCTCTCATTCTTTCTGTTTTCTTTCACAGTCTTCTCGAGTATAAATTGTGCTGGCGTCGTTTGTCGTAACCAAGGAATCCTTCGTCCTCCTACTCTCCGACAAGAACGTTGTCTATGCGCGACACAGCCGAAAGAGACAAGGGTGCTGTGGGGCGGGCGTTCTTGCTAAGGCACAGTCTGAGGTCGCGAGTCCCAGACACGCATGCAACGTTCGAGTACTTTAGCTACGTCTGCTGTACAGTTAATATCGTCGTTTTCCGTATTCTTTTTTCTTGTAGCGCTGTCAATAGAAAGCCATCCCTATGGTATTTGCGTGTTGGTTTGCCGCATGCCTTGCTTCTATGTATTCCACAGTGTTCTGTTCAGTTTGACCCATCTCTCAATAGCAGGGTTAGTGATAGCACTGTGGGTATTTCACAACGAAACAAAAAACAAACAAACAAACAAAACAAATCAGTCCATGCACACAGACGAAGCGTGACTAGTTTGTCCGTGCTTTAGCTTTGTTAGTGCCCTCGTGCAATGGGAGACGTACCGACTAGCTGAAGCGAAAGTTTTTCTAAACAGAAGAAACGAATACAGAGTCAAACAAAAAAATGAAGCTGAATTTGACATAGGCCGGCAGCTGTCGGAAAAGTACATGCGAGTAACAGGCGACGGATGTTAGAGCGTTTACGGGTCGCTGACTATACCATAGTCCCTCGGGCGTTCTTGAAGAACGAAGATTTCTTTACAAGGCGGCAGCTCAAAGGAAGGCAGTCTGTATATTAAGTTAATGTTTCCACCCGCTTGCCAGGAAAAACCGCACGTGTTTTTGTCCGAAAGCAGCCGACATTTCTCCTCAGCAGCCGACGCTCAACGAAGCGCGCAATTTCTTCCTGTCCGAAAACTGAGCTCAAAACACACGCTTTCTTTTTCAGTTTTTATTACGTGACCCGACAACGTGCGGGCTTTACAAACGACATTTTGTCCTCGCCATCTGTTTTTCTTTCAGAAGCAGACGACGCCCGCACGCAGCAGACGAGAGGAATTCCAGCGCTGTTCTGCCGCGCGCAAAAAAAGCGCTGCTTTTGCAATACAACCGACGAACGCGGCGAAACTTACACACGGGTGTTTAGCCGCCATCTCCGAACGCTCTAAACAAACACGGCGTTTGTTTGACACCGGGAGTTTGCGCAAAGGAAGCCGACCGGGAAGGAATCAGCCGAAGAGGAAGCTCGGTAGCGCCTCTTTCCACACTCGCGCGCGCGAATTCGCGTTGTTTGAAAATTGCCGCCGTGTTTGTTCGCTACCGGAACTCCGGCCGTTGTAACGGTCGTTGCGAAGCCGTTATATATGTACTGCGCTAATAACCCGCTAGGCGGTGCTCAAAGCAGGCGTTTCTGTTTCGTTCGAGGTCACCTTTTGCGTTTTGTTTGTTTGCTAGCTGAACTGCCGCAGCGCCAGTCGCTAAACGACACAAGCCGAGTCGGTTGTACTTTTCTACTTCTCAAATTCGCCACCAGAAGCCGCTGCTTACCACTCCTCCTTCTCCTGCTCCCCGGGCCCGCAGGCCCACATGCCCGCACGCGCCCTCTACACTAACGCTTGTCACGGGCAATTTAGTCCCTACTCTTCGCTGCGCAGAAGGACCTAGGCGTTTCCTCGGCGTGGCGTGGCGGTGTTGTCTTTCTCGGTTTCACACCGCCTTCCTTCTTTCCTTCCTTTCTGCTTTCTTCCTAGCCCTCTTTCGTTCCTGCCTGTGTTCTCGACCTCTTTCTGCGCTTCTTCTCCGTCTTCCGTTCTTGGGTTGCTGTAGCTTGTAGGGCGTATGGGTTCCCGGATTCTCCGAGTTGTCCGTCCTGTCTTCTGACTTCTGCGGCCAACTTTTTCTCCTTCCATCAACTGAACAAATCCGAGTTCCTCGGGTGTTCATTCCGCCCTTGCCTCAAGAGGGCGAACCGACAGCGACGTAAAAAAAAATAATAAAAAGCAACGACTCTTTCGAGCGGACTGCCCGCTCGATCTTTGGAGTTTCGGCGGCTGGGGAAACAGCGTTAACTCTTCTTTGAGACAAACACCCGCCGCTAAGAGTCCTCTCACGAGTTCGCTTTCGCTTCTCTCTGGACCGTGGTTTGTTGAGAGCTCTTTGTTCTCCCCCCCCCCCCTCCCCCTCAGCGGTTCTTTGAATGCGGGTGTTAGGAAAACTTGCCGTCTCATTCGCTCCCGCTGGATTTGCTGCAGAATGAATTTTGTTTAGGAGACCCGCAAAGAATGACGATGACGTTGAATGAACCGTTGTATAATAGAACTGGCGCTTAGGTAGCTGTGTCAGCATCTTCAGAAGAACGTTATTGAAACCGGGAGATTTTTGTATATAACTTCTCGATGTCTTTACTTCCCTCTCAAAATCATTTTATTTCTGATTAATTCTTTAAAATTAAGTTCTTCAACCCACACCGCTTTGTTCCCTCGATTTTCATTCCGATTTCCTCAATATCTCTCAGAATTCGTGACATTTCTTTTTCTCTCAGATTCCTCTATATTTGTGAGCCGCTTGAGATAAACCTGGATGAGTTTTTCCCTGTTTGGATCTGCACCAAACCCTGGCCAATCCCCCACCGTGGGTATGTGCCATCGTTTTTGAGGCAACAACAACAACAACATAATAGACCTCGAAACGTTCTGTTTGTGTGAATACGACCGTGAAATTAATAAAGTTTGTTTAGCTATTTACAATGCATAATATTAGATAATTGTGAGGTACCGTGAACAGAATTGAGACTTCCAAGTGCATTTCTTTTATTTGATATCAGGACTGAAATTTGGAAAGACAGAACATTCACTGTTAGGAAGCGCTGGAATAATAACACCTGGTCTCGATTACAGTGTCAGAGTAACGTCAATGCCTGCAGATAATTACTAGTGCCACGACATTTGTCCTACTTCACAATTCATTTCAGGTTCACTTGTATTTATCATGAACGTTTGGAGGGCGGCCTTCTTTCGGAATTTCACTTGGAAAATAGCTGACAAGAAACCTTAAGAATCAGCACGTCAGTGAAATATGCATCAGAAGACTTGAATGCTGAGTAGCGAGCCATGGCAGATGTTCGATTAGGCCTAATTTGAGCAGCATGCAAACATAAGAAACGTCGTAGAGCGCAGGGTTCCTGGGAAATTTGTTCTTTGGTAGACTCAAAAATGGGGCGTGCGACATTTTTAAGTCAAAGACCGCTTGCATGCAGTACTGTGGGGCTATTACGGTCCCTTTTTTGAGCCGTGAGTAGGGTCGAACGTTAGGGAGTTTTTAGGAAAATGCAATGCATCTGAGGTCTCACATCACACATCCTTTCATATGGCGCTCGCGTACCGGCAACCAAATAAAATGCTATGCAGGTTCGCCTAAAAGATAAAAGGAAGACTGAATGCAATTTTGTCCATATAGATGTAAAAGAAAACAAATAAGGAATGCAGAGAGGGAAGAATTACGTCCAGAAAATGAAAGCCTAAGTTGAATACAAGTATTTCGATCATAATTTTCTTATGTTGAGCACGTAAAGTCATTTACCATCATTCAGTTACTCATCAGCCGCCGCGGTGGCTCAGTATGGTGCCTGGCTGCCGACCCAAAAGACGCGGGTTCGATCCCTACCGCAGAGGTCGCATTTCGATGGAGGCGAAACAGAAAAGGCGCCCGTTTGCTGTGTGATGTCATTGCACGTTAAAGAACCCCAGGTGGTTGAAATCATCCAGAGACGTCAACTACTGCCTCACTCATAGCCTAAGTCGTTTCGGGACCTTAAATCCCAAGAAAGTATTGAAGGAACTGGATTGGGAAGGGACGGGGCTATAATATAATGACGAAAACCTGAGTAGTCTCCGATTCGCTATTGAAATTTTCTGGTCAAGTAACTGAGGGGAAGAATCACAGAGCAGTATTGATGATCGAGAGAAGCAAATCAGACCAGTGGATCTGAAAGTTAATACACTGAAAACTGAACCAAAGTTTAAAAAGTGACCCGCCGCGGTGGCTCAGTGGTTAGGGCACTCGACTACTGATCCGGAGTTCCCGGGTTCGAACCCGACCGCGGCGGCTGCGTTTTTATGGAGGAAAAACGCTAAGGCGCCCGTGTGCTGTGCGATGTCAGTGCACGTTAAAGATCCCCAGGTGGTCGAAATTATTCCGGAGCCCTCCACTACGGCATCTCTATCTTCCTTTCTTCTTTCACTCGCTCCTTTATCCCTTCCCTTAAGGCGCGGTTCAGGTGTCCAACGATATATGAGACAGATACAGCGCCATTTCCTTTCCCCAAAAAACCAATTATTAAGTTTAAAAAGTGTAGACATTTGGGATTGTAATGTTTAATAACCTCGGAAAGGAACAACAGTTTATGATATATCCAAAAAGCATGGAAGTGGCAAGGGAGTACATCTGCGCACTTGAGAAAAACAGGACAGAAAAAAATTGGACGACACCTTTTACCATTAGCTGTGACAAGAACCTCGTCGTGAGCTGCCACGCACTACAGTTTCACATAAAAGTGGAAAGGGGATGTTCTTCTTTCCACCTGCCCACGTCAAATCCTCCTCCTTCCGCGGTAGACATTCTCTGGGTTCTTCCGCTGCCAGCCACCTTCCGCTCCTAGCACCTGCCGACTGGGGCAGGTCGCAGCTAGCTCTTACGTGTACCACCCGTGTCATCTTCAAGATGGCGGTGGCAAAGTGTGACACCGTCGGCGGACGTGGGGACACACTCACACGTCGTGAATAAGAGTTCACCAGTATTTCTCAAGGGGGAAGCAGCCGATAGTGACGTAAGGGACAGAGACGTGGAGGCCAATGAAGAGGGTTTAATTGAAATTGAGGACAATGCAGCGTGTTACGGAAAGAATGGGTGGGAAAAGAATCTCGGGTGAATGATATTTTTGCCGAAATCAAGAAGAAAAAAATGGACATAGGCAGGGCAAGTATTGATGAGAAAAGAGAATTCATAGCCCTTAATGATAATGGAGTATATCATAAGGGAATGCAAGCGCAGGAGGGGGCGCTAGCGAGTTTGGTGGTCGGATGAGATTAAGAAGTTGACGGGGGTAAGATGGCCGCAGCTGGCGCTGGAGAGGGTTAAATGGACAGATATGGGAGATGCCTTCGTCTTACAGTCAGCGTGGTCACTCTGATGATGATAACAATAGCGTCACGAATGTGACGAGATTCACGTTAGCCATTTTGTGAATTGACATCAAATTCTGGCCAGTTCAACCTTTTCGTCCGCATGTCGATTCATTTGCAGCAGATGTGAAAATAACAGGTCCATATTCAGACGAAAATAGGCGCGTGTCATATGGTTTTGCGAGATTACGCTCTTCGAGAGAGCTCGCTTTGTGAAACATTGTTGTTTATTATTGTTTTGTGCGTTTAGCAGTTTACTTCAAAAGATCTGGTACGATATTTAGTGTCACCAAATTAAGGCAGTTGTAACTCTTGTAAAGCAGTGCAACATTTGAAAGTTCATTCCTTGGCTAAACGACGACATCTGCGTCCTCGCCAAGGTAATGAACTGCTGAAAGACCTGTTGAAGAAACATCATAATTAAGGGAAAAACAAAATAGGACGCTGAAGGCCTCGCCTTCCAGAGAACGGTGTCCGCGAGCCATGATCCCGCCCCCGACGAGCGACACACCGACAGTCAGCACAAAAGACACCGGTTTATCCCGTATCAAGCCAACGCTTTCGAACGGGTACAACATGGAACCTAACAGCGGAGTAGATCATTCGGTCGGGGTTCTCGTGAGCGCAGTGCTGTGGCTACAACCGCTAACACTTGAGCGCGGCAGAACACAAACACTCTGAGGCGCGAAAGGGTCGAAGCGGCACAGATACAAGGACTGTAAGCGGTACGAGGAACCAAGGCTGCTCGCACAGCAGCAACTCACGCCAAACAGTCATTCCATCTTCGTGGATGCCGCTTCCATCTGCTGTCTTCCTCCTGGTAAGATGCAGCCCCGTCACCCATGTGCGTCCTGGGACCCAAGATATTAAACTTATTTTTGGAATATGGCGGAGTGCTAGCCGCACTCTGGCGCGGGTCGGCCCCGTATTGCACTGCCTCCTGGATCGGCCCGGGGCCTATGGTCATATTAGCGCGCGGCGCCTTTTCTTTCTATCTTCCCTCTCCTATCCTTTAACTCTCCTACTTTCGGCACGCGGCAGCGAGTGTGGCTCGGATTGAGCCAGTAGGCAGGCCCGTACACTTTCCTTTCTATCTTCCTGGCAGCAGCAGTACAGTACAGTAGTAGTACATATCCCTACGGCTCTTGCTAGTCACCGATAGTGTGACCGCGCCCAGGCAGTGCTCCCGCCAGAATCTCGCCCGCGCGCTGCTTTCGCCTCCTTTATCAAGTCATCGATCACATGACACATCTGGCCAGGAACAGTTCGGTAATGCGCTGTGGCGATGCGCCCGTACGCCAATAGACGACTGGAAGACTGCGCGCGCAGTTTAAATGAAAAAAAGGGGGCGGGGCGCAGAGCCTCACAACGTAGTGTAAAAACTAGGATGCCTGCCTCTCAGTGCAAGGCCAATGACGTCAGCTGCCCTGCCTGCAGAGCAGGCATGCTCTCTTTTCTAGTCGCCGGGGTGCGTTAAAATGGCCAACAGTTCTTTTCTTGAAATGAATATTTCAGATAGAACTGTGCATTTTGCATTATATCGGTTGGGCGGCGAGGATTTAATTTCACCAGGTTTCGACTATATTCTGTGAGGGCATTCCAAGGCTATAAAAGCTTTTACAGCGTAGCTGTATACCTCTACCGTCCAAGGAAATTTTCGTGGTGTCGGCGTCGTCAGCAAAAAACGCCAGGCTAGAGAAAAACCACCAAACAAGCATCAAAACCGCATGATGGATGATAGGGCGCGTGTGAACGATGAGAACACCGTCCGACGCGTTCCGGTAAACATTAGGTTTGCAGCTGGTTCGAAAGGGGTGGATGTCATTCGAAGCCCTCGTGTGAAGTGCAAACCGCATAATGCATGATAACGGCGCCCGCAAACAATGCGAAGCACGTTCCTTCTCCCCGCGTGTGTTTCCCGGTAAAGATTACGGTTGCGTTTTCGTGTCGTTGTCGTAAGCAAAATACGTCAGGCTAAAAATTTAATGCAAACAGTATATCTAATTTGAAATCAGGCATACACACACTCCTTTGAGATCAGGCATACATACAGCACACAGCTCAAGTACATTTCACCTGTCTCTGGTTTCAGTCTTTGTAGAGCCACGTGTGTGAATTTTTAAGTGACGTCGCAATGGGTAATTGGGTGTCGTTTTACAGCTTCTCTGTCCGACCACCTTCACAGCGTGGATTGGAGCCACAATTTTTTTTTGTTTATGGTTTATCTGCGCTTAATTTCCCAAAGCGGCGAACGCTATGAGGGACGCCGTAGTGAAGGGCTCCGCAAATTTCGACCACATGTGGTTCTAGCTCTAACGTGCACAGACATGGCACAGTACACGGGCCTCTAGAATTTCGCCTGCCTTGAAACTCGACTGCCGCGGCCAGGATCGAACCTTCGTATTTCGGATCAGCAGCCGATCACCATGACAGCTAAGCCATCGCGGCGGCTTGTATAAAAACTTTGTCTCAAACCATTTTACTGATTTTGTCTGAATCGTTTTGCTCTTTTATCTGCTGGGAGCTTACTGTCGGCCTCAGTTTGTTACAGTAATGTCAACTTGTCAAATCCGTAATTCTCGTTCACTTTGTACCCGCCGCGGTGGCTCAGTGGTTAGGGCGCTCGGCTACTGATCCGGAGTTCCCGGGTTCGAACCCGACCACGGCGGCTGCGTTTTTATGGAGACAAAACACTAAGGCGCCCGTGTGCTGTGCGATGTCAGTGCACGTTAAAGATCCCCAGGTGGTCGAAATTATTCCGGAGCCCTCCACTACGGCACCTCTTTCTTCCTTTCTTCTTTCACTCGCTCCTTTATCCCTTCCCTTATGGCGCGGTTCAGGTGTCCAACGATATATGAGACAGATACAGCGCCATTTCCTTTCCCCAAAAAACCAATTATTATTCGTTCACTTTGTCGCCAGGTTTTGCTTTGAACTAACCTGTTTAAGCTTCATTCTTTTATAGTGTTATAGTCGATTCTTAGTTTCACATCGAAAACTCCCCTATTTTGTGACAGTGGGGTAAAAATTCTGGCGTCTAAGCTAACTTGTCGGCCGGTATATTCTAGTTGGGCTATATTCGGAACCCCAAATTTTTTGCATATTGTACACATGTATCTTCTAATGTAGTAACTTTTTATTAAACCTGCTTTAGCTCACCAGCCTGATGCACCAAACAAACATATCAACTAGTAGTATTGCTGCCGCTGATTTCATTTTTTGTGCCTGCCAGAGGAGTTAAGAGTAAACTAATCCAGGAATAGCAGAGATAACGCCGCTCTCCGACATCTCAAATAAACCTTTTCCTTGCAGTCGGAATGTTGTCCTCAGAATTAAATTCCTGGATCGATGCCGGCACGACACTTTGCTCAGAGAAAAGGCAGCAAAAGAACTGACATTCACTAAAAGAGTGTTTTCAAATCAGCGCCGCGTAGCTCAGGAGAAGAAGGCACGAAAACGTAGAGTTGTCCTTTCCTTTGAGCACGCCGCCCGAGACTCAAACGATGGTAGTAGCAGCGTCGAACGCGACCCGCACTCTGTTGCAAGTGGACTGCTTAATGTTCCTTCCGCTCCAAGACAACGGGGAGCCCTTGTAGGGCGGTCAGCCCTTGCAAGGGATCCTTTAAAGAAAACGAACTGCTGTCGTCGGGCACTTATTCTCTCGAAAAAGGTTCCTTCCGAAGGAGTTGAAAGGAGCCGAGACAATGACGACGAAAGACTTGACTTTTGCGACACAGTATAGGGCGTCATTGTGCACGGAGCGCACTAATGACATGCTCGGAATAAAACAGACAATGAGGGTCTCGCGAACTGAAGGGGTGGGGTTTTAAAGGGCTCTAGATAAGGAAAGATCGGGGTGGGGGTAAAGGAGGAGGCTGATTACAAAGGAGATCCTCCCGAAGGCGAACAAAGGGCCTTTGATTGAGTTTGCGCAAGAGTGATAAATACTGAGAAGCGGTGCCTTGCAAGCTAGTTGTCTTCTCATCTCCGGCATTAAACGGGGTCGCTAAAGACGTCGGCAGAAAGGGAGTACTCTCCTTGGGAAGCCCGGGAAAATCCACCCAGGTTTCGCTGATAAATGGGAAGCAGGGCTCAGTAGAGGTCCCTCGCATTAGGAGGGAAAGAAGCAGAGCATTTTACTTAGTGTTGCCGTTTCTTGCAACTTTCTAGATTCTTCCTCTCTTAGAAATAATTGAAGGTTGAGGTAAACTAAGCTAAGCTAAGGCTAGCTGAAGCGTTTGTAGCTAATTAAGGTTTTGTCATTTGTTGTCCTACCTGTTTGTGGTCCTGTTGCGTTCATTGCTAGTGCTCGTGACAATGAACCTAATGGAAGGTAATGCTGTAAATAAGTTTTACTTAATATTGCAGTAAACTTCCTCGTCCTCAATGGTATCCTTTCAGAGTTCATAAGAATATAATTGGTGAGCATACTTCGGGCGATTTTGTAGCGACGATAACGACAAGTCGTAGCGCGGCGCACAAAGTCGGATGAACTTGGTTTAGCACACAGAAACTGAGTTGCCAAAATTTCTGAGATCATCCCATGTTTTCCGCCTGGAATCTGCAATCCAGGTAGCCACCGTCTTGTTGTGGCCAATCCCCCTTGTGTGTATTTGTCATTTTATGAGGCCAACAACAACAGCAACAACACTCGGGGGACAATGCTGTGTATCCTTAATTGCGTCAGTGTCACTGCTCTTTGAATGTGCAGGGAACCTAAGCTAGTCCCCTACTGTGGGCATGTGCCACTCCATTTGAGGCCAACGACAACAGCAACAACAACGACGACGACGACGACGACGACGAACCTAAGCTAGTCCCCTACTGTGGGCATGTGCCACTCCATTTGAGGCCAACGACAACAGCAACAACAACGACGACGACGACGACGACAACAACAACAACAACAACAACAACAACAACAACAACAACAACAACAACAACAACAACAACAACAACAACGACGACGACGACGACGACGACGACGGCGACAACAACAACAGCAACACCACCACCAGCAACAACAACAGCAACAACAGCAACAACAACGACAACGTTGTCCGCTCATGCTTTTGGTGCCGTGCTTGTGTGTGTGAATCCCGAAGCATTTGGGGAGCTGGACGTTGGATGCTAAAGCTACGGCGTCAGCAGCCGTGGGACAAGGGCACCAGCCAGAACCAGCCTGAATCCGCCGGCGGCCAGCGAGCGACAGCCGGAAGCTGGTGCTGCCGACAGAACTGTTCGAGGGGACGCACTGGGTAATCTACGCGGCATCTGGACGCTGAATTGCTGCGCATGCCACAGAATATGGACGCATCGGGCTCCAAGTTGTCGTCTCATTGTGCAGCGCCAACGCGACCAGGAGGCCGCGGAGGTCTCAGCGCTTTGGTGCGATGTCCGCAGCCGTTTGCTGCCACATCCGCCTAACGTGAATATATTGCCGTCCACTGCATCCCATTCCCGCTTCCAGTTGGTCCACTGGCTCCTGCTAAGATCGGTGTCTTCGACGCTGGCGCAGATTCTCCGGACTGTCCCTTGGACAGCTGGACCGCCCTATCTTCGAAGGCATGTTGTTCTAGGAATCTTGCCGCATCAAACTCGACGCAATCATGGCAGCGAACGGCTGGGAAGACCACATGAATGAGCGGCTGCTGGTCGCTTCCGAGGCAACAAAATTCCCACAGAATGTGTCGGAGGAACACCTGAGTACATACAAACTTTGCTATGGTATAGGACTGTTCAGCAACCACAACGGTACGTCCGGCCGCCCACGCGTGCGGTATCAATGCCTGCGTGCCCGCCGTCAAGCGCCCGAAGAGTGCTTTCAGGACCTTGCCGCAAGTATTGAGCGGCTCACCTTACAGTCACTGCAGGGCGGCGGCGCACACCATGGCCCTGATCGGCACAACGGCTTTCCTGGACGTGATCTGGGGACCGGAGGGCGAACCTATGAGTCGGGTGGGTCACCCGTACTGTGTCTGACGTCTTGTTCGGCGTCGCCTGCTGACGCCGCCCTGTCTTCTATTCTCTTCCTAGAGACGTGTCTAATTTTAAACCACACGTTTCACATTGTAAAGTGCATTCGGTAAGGACTCTGCTTCAGCAATCAATGTAATGTTTTCGTTAGTTTTGACGTTGTTGTTTTGGGCATTTGTTGCCATAATTATAATCAGCAGCTTAGTAAACTGCAGGACGGAGGCCTCTTCCTGGTGATCTTCGATCAACCCTGTCCTGCCGTTGCATTGAGTCTCTCCCTGAATTACGCACCGGAATCCCGGCGACCCCCCACTGCACATTGTTCGCCTATTTTCCACCGTCAGTTCCCATTACATGTCACGCCTATGTTCGTCTCCTGATCCTCATATCTGTTAGGGTGTGCACAACTCGCATTTGGTCTTCAATCCAGTTGTCACTGCTCCTCTCTTCTAGCATTAGCTTTTATTGCCTTTGATATGGTCCGGTGCTGCAATATTTGTATCTGCTCTACTGACGCTATTTTCAGCCTCAGAAATCTGGAACGATCTGAATGTTCTATCACGAAACTATCCGGTGGAATTAGTGGAAGTAGTGGAGTCTTGTGGGAGTAGTTGTTATTAGCAGCCGACTAAGGTGCTTACGATGCCGTACGCATAAAATAAACGAAGCGAAAGCAAAAAAAAAAACGACCATATCGCACATTAGCTTGTACGAAGCGTAGAACGCGGGAGAGGCTGCGTTGATAAAACACGAACTATACCAGAGTCGATGGGTTTAGTGTACGCAAGCTGCGCGAAGGAGACGGGAACGTTCCTTTTATCGCGAAATTCTTGGAGAGAGTATTTTCGTGCAGTGCAGTTTAAAGAAACATTTGGAATCGCCCTTAACATTGTGAGTGAAGAAATGACGTCTGCAGTGTTCGCGTTCTTACCTGGTCACATTGTACAGCTAATTTAAAGTAAATTTTTCGAAGTGGAAAAAAAAATTTAAACTTCAAACATTCACAGTGAGTAATAAAGCACCACGTTCTGTCTTCGTACAATTCCTTTTAGCCTACGAGTAAAATTACCTCTGCTATCGTGAGACGGTTTCAGAAAAACCGAAGCCGCATACGTGGGCAATCGAATACTTCTCGCAGATGGTAGCACGACTGGCATTCCGCCTTTCCCGCTTCCTCTTTTTCAACAGAACAGGAACCGCACGACGCTTCCTCGAATTATTTCCGGTCGGCCACTACCGCACACACGTACACGCATTCTGCGCACACACGTGAGAACGGGCACAACAGACGGGCTTTGTCTACGTAGAGCCTCAGTCGTACAGCGAGCTTGGAGTAATGCTCACTTGGAGTGTGCAGAGGAAAAGGAGACAAGAATCAATTGCGGAGCAACAAACAAAGGTGTGGGAAACCTAAAAAAAGAAGGATAATAGCTAACCATGGTAGAAAGAACTCGGTGTGAAAGTGGAGAAAGACTCTCGTTTGTGTTCTCTCGCGCCCACAGGGTAGCGGATCTGGGGAACGTCGAGAACGTGACGGAATTCCCATCTGCAGAGACGGCTGGGACGGTCGTCGGATCGCAGCTATTCCAGCTGTGCCCGTTCGACAACGAGCGGCACTCGTTCAAGGTTGTGTCGCTGGGGATCATTTATTTCTCCTTGAAAAGAGTCCCGAATCAGTTCCCTTACGAGCTACAATCCTGTGTGGCATATTTTCTTTCTCTTTCCTTCTTTCCTTCAGAAAATGCAGGTTCACGGCCAGATTGAAGTTGCAAGGAAAAGCCGGCTGAGCCAAGTGCGATGCTTCAGATGTACAGCCTTCGCCAAAAGTAACAAGGTTGCAGGGTTTGCTTCTCAGTCGTATATTGAAGCTCCTATGCCAGCTTTCAAGCTCTAAATCTCTGTATGGTAAGGAGAACGCTTGTCCTCATCTTCTAAGACCTCTTGATCTGTAGGGAAGCCGTAAGGGCTCTACTAGACGAATGAGAAGCAAACCATACAGCCTGGTTATTTCTGGCAAAGACTGTGCCAGCAATCATCTGACATCTAATGGCGGTTCTTTCTTTAACGCCTATAGATGTATATTCATTCGTAAGATGTAACCTGCACCGTCAGCATCGAGTGCAGTATGACGGGTGGGGCGGGACAAGGAACGACCTTTTGCGACAAATCTGGCTGAAAAGACAATAAAGACAACAATAAAACGCCAAAAACAAAGCAGGACAGCCGAAGAAAAGCAGTCCCATGTTTACCTTTGTGGTAATGCTAGATACAAGGACAGCGGAGTTGGTGCGAAAAGGTGGGAGGGAGGGGCATGATTCCGTTTTCTGAATGGTGCAGTACAACAACTCCCGGTTAAGTAACGGCACGTTGGAGCTGGTCCTAAATGTTTTATGAGAGCGGATACGGCCGCTATTAAATGCACTCATCCATACAAGGAATTGATACCGATGCTATTTCCGCCTCCACAAATATCGCTGCGTACATTGGTCGCACGGGGCCTTATGTGGTCGACAGCGTAATATGCCGATTTCTGACTGGCATTCAAACGTTGTTCTATTGATAACACTTCGAATGTGTGCCTATTAAAACGGCGGCTTCACAGGCAAAAATATTTGTATTTCTTCTGATAAGCGTTGCCATCGCCATTCGCTGGAAGGCCTCGACTACTGCTTTTTGCACTACAAAGATGCGACTTTGTTTTAGACGTGCTCCAATGGACACTAGAGAAATACTTGGAAGGACAAGGCCTGAGGCAACCCATACCCCATCGGTGACTTGCCGATGGGGCTTTCGAGAAGATGTCGGACTCTGCTCATGCTCGAACTGTTTCCCTCCGGCCTCTTATGTGGATGTCCGCCACCTGATGTGGGCGTGTGCAGGAACTCCAGAGTCAAGGACATAACAGGAAGTGGGACTTACGGTTTCAAGGGTGGAAGATCTCAGCATGCCACTGATGAATGATAAGAGCAAGAGCCAGGCCATGTTCCTGCACCAGATTAGCTTCCATGCCCACCTGTGGTATATAGGCAGCCCCAACTTATGCCATGTAGCAAGGCTGGAATGAGATTAAAAGCTACCAAAGGTTGCGATACCTAGTGGTGACTTATCATGATCACGAGTCCGACGACCTGATTTTACTAATTAAATTGCGCAGCCTGTCGAAAACACGCATTCTTGACTGCAACGCTGAGCCCTCTGTTTTGCACAAACCGCATTTTAGCGAAATGATGCTCCGCTTCAACGACATTTATGAGGGAAGTGACTTTCCATCGAATTGGTTTACGTTTTTGTTGTGTTGACTCCATTCGATACCATTTAGTTCTGCTAGCTGCGTAGTACAGTTCCGTTTCTGTTGAGTAAGAGCAGTGTACCAATAGGCTAGCTATTTCGTGTAGTAAGTAAATTCTTAAACTAGCTTATTTGTAGCTCGAATGATTAGCGCTGTGTTCTAGAATGAGTGCTTGCTAGAAGAGAAGATTTACTTGTCTCATTTTTAAAAAGGAAGAATTGACAGCCACGATTTTGACGGTGCGTGTGTTGCCTTTTAGGATACTGACATTTTTTCCAGCAGAAATCGCCCAATATAAAAACGTGAGACGAGCCAAGATGTGAAACGGGAAGCTTTGGCGCTGAACCGTTGATAGCAGGGGATGGCGCAAAGGAGAGAGGTGGGTATTATAGTTAACACTATGAATACTTCACTGAGGGAAATGCGAGCGGTATGGGAACCTTCTACGTGCTCGATTCCATAAGTTTAAGCTGTCTTAGAATGTTGGAACTGCAAGCATATCAGCTGGACAAGTTGTATGAGGAAGCGCTTGTGCTTGGAATGCAAAGATATTCAGAGCGGCTAGGCTTTGGATTCGGGCTCCGGCGGCGACCGGATATCTGGCGTCCTGGCAAGTTTAAACGACTCGAACAGGACGAGTGCGAAAGATGAAATATAAAAGTCATGATAAGGGGGGAGGGGCACTGCTTTCATTCGTACCTGGATTTCTTAGTATTTTGTGTCCTAAGCAACGAGCTTCGGACACAACCAGCTGTCTGCAGTGTTGTGTTTCTACATTAGATTGTTATACCTCTGTCACACGGCCATCGCGTCGAGGGCCTTCGAAATTCTCAATCGCCATCGAACTCGAAGGAGTTGTGTCACTGCTACACGGCAAATCCCAATGGCCATTGAAATGGTTCTCGTGTCTTAAGCCAAGCTTGTGTGGCGCCACAACCGCTAGTTTGGATTTTGTAAAAATCACAAAAATATTTGATAAATGTATACTAAATGCTGAATTACACGCATACGCGCATGTCGTTTAGAACCCTTTTAATTGCACGTACGCGACGGACAGATGCAGACACTGCTGTAGCCACTCTAATACAAGACGAGCCAAAACCAAGCCAGTCCAACTTCGTCAGAGCGCTGCTTTGTCAGGCTTAACACCTGGGAAATCTCCTTGATATCTGAAAAAAAAAGCTATTTTTCTCTTGAAACTTTATGCGAGGGTAAGAATGCGCAAATCGAAGGCGAATACTACAGTTTAGAACACGATATTGCTTTGAGGGATTAGCGACGAAGCTGTTATCGCTGTGAAGCGGGTGGGCAGGGCGCCGCCATGTTGTCAACGCTAAGTACGCAAGCAACGCAAAGACCGCAACGCAAAATTAATGCAGTTAATGCGCTTAAAACCAGTCTGATACAACTTTAAAATTATTGTGCAGTGTGCTTGCATTAAAGTTTAGGCGAATAATGTTTGTTCATGCTTTTGTACCGCGAACTTATCGTGTACGAAAGTGCGCTTGGCGCCGCTCGAAGCAACGCTAGCAACCTTGGGCAGCGTTCGAAGGCCCTCGAAATCTCGATGGAGTTCCGCGCTTCTCCGTTGACTCGATAGACTATTGACTCGATGGCCATTGAAACTGCCCGTGTAGCAGCGCTCGATCGCCTTTGAGTCGATAGGCTATCGGTTTGAGGGCCTTTGAAATGACCGTGTGACAGGGGTATAAGTCATGTACCAGGGCCGAGGCCCGGTTCGGTGAAGCTCTTAAGCATCCACCTCCTCATAGGCATACGTCTAAGGAAGAAAAGATAGGAGAAAAGAAAAGATACCGAAAGAAAATGAAAGAAAAATTTGAAGAAAGATGGAAGGACGGAGAGAAAAAAATAAATAATGAAGGCAGGTACACGGTGAGTAGTAGTTTTGATTCTCCTTTCCTGTGCGGATTGATGCTGAACTCTAACGAATTTCGTCATAGGCTTCTTTGAGAGCGCGCGATACAGCAACTTCCCCTCCAAAATGTCTTTATCGTGAAAACGAACTTCAAACTTCTATGACATACACTTTAGTTACCATAAATAAAATCTGCTATTCATGTTTCCGAAGCTAATACCCGATGTGTAAAAGTGGCTTAAGGTTCTGTTTAAATTGGAACCTTAGGATATGCTAGGCTAAAAAGAAATCTCCATAGAAACCAACTTCTCGAATGCCAGTGCTCAGCGTTCACATCCGAGAGGAACTGAGAATACTGCACCTCCGCTTCTAAACTCCTGCTGCCGCCTCTTATATGGCGCAGAATTTGGCGGAATAAAATATTAAAGATATAAAAACACATAAGGCGATGGAAAAGCCCGCGCCACTTCGAAGTCCTCAAGTGCCTCCTGATCGACTGCTGGCTTTCCTGAGAAAAGGCGGCTCCTAATGCAAGCACCGATCGAAGGAGAAATCGAACGTGGAACCACCGCCGATACGACTGCATCTAGAAGGCTCGCTTGTGTATCGGACTAGAGACATCTCAGTTGAAAAGAAACGAGGTGGCTTACAGGCCAGACAACAGCGGGCACCCTTTTGTGTGTTCGGAGCAAAAGCGGGTGGAAGGAATGGGAAGTGAGGGGGAGGAGGAGGTTTGCTTTCGGCTCCGTTTGAAGTGGGCCGCTAATGAGACTCGGCCTCGTGAGGTTCCGGAAAAGCAACCGCTGTTCCTCGACCCAGAATCTGCTTCGACTACTCCTCCCCCTGTGGTGCGACCACCAGAGGGCGAGGGCTTTCACTCCATTTGGAAGCAGCCAAGCGAACGCAAGCTCCGAGATGGGGCGCGTGACAAGTACTAAAACACTCGCTTTGCTGCCGCAGCCCTCACCGTGTTTCTTGTTCGCAAAGCGTAGAGCGAAGGAAGCTGTTTTGTTCAAGTGCGAAAAGTACTGCATATATGTGTGTGTGTAGAAGAGGGTGTCACGGAAGGAGTGGGGAGAGTGTTTTGAGCCTCATTTATGTGGGCGTGGTTGATCGCTTTCCTGCATTTAAGCACGAGGCTGGAAGTGAAAGAAAATTTCAAATACGCAGGAAAGATTACATCTATAATTTGAGCTGATAAAGCCTAAATTGTTTACCGTAGCACAGTAGTAGAAGTAGAAACAAAGCTTAAGTTTACTTTCTGTGTTGTTTTGTGCAATAAACGAGGTAAAATTGGTAGTGACGCCAACAGTCATAAGAAATGCCGAATTGATAAAAGCTGCAGTGTTTATGTAGCTTTATGTGTGGCCCACGCAAGAAAGTGATGTAATGTGATAACACTTATAAAGTTAAGAATGAATCCCTGACATTACAATAAATTTAAAGTAATGAATATAAAGACGTAATATTTAAAAAGCTCAATTTTTTTTTAATTTTCGCGGATTGATCTCATCTGCTGCAGAAGTCAGCTCTAAAGATAGCGATTATTTTGACAATCTTATTTAGTTTACTCATTCCGTGAACCTATTTAAGTGAAGGAAATTTCATTTCAAATCATTCACCCTAAAAAAAGTTTTCAGTGTTTGCCTAACACGAGGTTCAGAAAAGTCTTCAAACTCTTTAAAGTATTGAAACATTAGCTAAAGGTACAAAAATCAATACGAACAGGCCTAAAATGCTGGACACTCATATCTGTTACCCTCTTGAGACGCTGTTTCTTTTTTTCTTCGTGTGGCCCCGCCCATTTCCTGTATTCTCTTGTTTTTTGTAACTAGCCAGTGGGCCTCAACCTTTGTACCACCTGTAATTATTTTTGATGCAAGCCTTTGTGATGTAGTGCACTCGTGTATGCTAGCTCCTGCCTTAGGGCATCATTAACGCATGTGCTTCAATGTTGAAGTGACCTGCAGCTTAATGCGTGCTCGAAACTGGCTAACAGATGAGCCCATTGAAATACTTATTTGAATGTTTTTTCTTGCCATATTGACACTGAAAAAGGGCATTCATCCTAGACAGATACCTGTATGTAGCTTTAGTATTGCTCCTGATGGTTGAGAGGCCTCTTCGCTGGATCCAGTGCTTCAACCATTTCTGATCTAAACAAGCTTTTCGGCTTAATTAGGAACACCTGGGTCGTGCCTGGGATGCTTTTGTGTCGAGCTGCAGTGAAAGAGACTAATTAGTCTGGCTTGCTCCACTGCTCAAAGGCACTCAAGTTGGCTCGTATGGCGGTGCCGTAATATGTAGTTCGGTAGCCGATGAGTCAGGGTGTTAGTCAAGTTTCTGTTTGTATTGCGTGCGCGTGTTCTTTGCAGTCGTCGAACATTCCATTTGTGGCTGTTCTTAGATACCTTATCTACCTAACCAAGCGTAACGACACTCGTGAACATCGCAAAAGTTGGAAAAATAAATGTAAGGAAAAATATATACTTTATCAAAACAAAATTTCGAAATTACGCTTACAAATGGGTTATTCCCGATTCAAAATGCGAGAGTAGAGGTTTTGAAACTGTCTCTATTTTCCAAGCCGATCACGGTAGGAATATAATTTTTGCAGCATATTTCTGAGTGGTTGGTGATGTTTTAACCGTAAAATAGACAGCCATATTTTGAAAAAAAAGCGAGTTTGAATCTGGCCGCATACCTTTTAGAGACGCATGTGCTACATGCTTTGTATTGAAATCTATGGCTATCGTAATTAGATTCAATCCAGAGTTCAACTCTACAGCGAATCTTCCTCCCTACCTCCTTTGACCGAATTCGTGATCCCTTCCCCTTACGGCTGCGGGATCGGGTGTACACTGGTGAGTGAGTAAGCCACTGCAACCTGTCTTCCCTCGTAACTAATTCATATCATCATTATTTTTTTAAGCAAGACACCTTTAAGGATTTCTCCGCCGTATAATGCAACGCCGTCCTATGCATTGAACCAAAACTTTCGGCGTTAACTTGTGGGTCAATGTTAGTTTGTCCAAGGAGGCTTGGCAGTGCACCCCCCCCCCCCCCCCCCCCCTCCAGTAATAGACCCTGCGCCTCCATGTGGCACTGAGGGTATCCGAGAGTAGTCACTTACAAGCTTTCGTGAAGAGAGAAATTGTTTTAGAAATATTTTGCATCGCCACATTGCTTTCTGAACAGAACAAAGCGCAAACTCGTAAAAACCGATAGCGCCAGCTCTCTGACCCGTTCGAAACAGCCCATTGCGCAGGTGTTTTGAGATGCATATATGCACTATGCAAATGTCTATTGATTAACCTACGACCATTCCTATATACCTCTACAGCTGACCAATATAGAAATCAATAAGGAAAAAACGAGCCCTTCAGAACTTGCCCTGGTAGCTAGGCCTAGTGACCCGGTTGGGTGAAGACGCCTATTCCTTATTTATCTCAGCATGCAAAAGAAATCCTTGCCTGGAAAGAAGAGGTCCAAAATTTAGCGTCACGCTTCCAAATTGTTTGAAAAAGAAAGCATAAGCAACAGGAGCCGTAGAGTTCCATCTCAGCTCCTTACTGGAAGCAACTTCTGCCAGGAGAACGGCTGCGGCAACATTAAACGGAGTTCATAACGATTTTACTCGCTTCAATATTGCGTGTTTGCCATTAAGCACATTTTTATACGGAATCGGCTTTGATGTTTCCGAAAGCGCAATGCTGCAGGGACACGTACGAATGAAGAAAAGGCCTGTTACGAAAAACGACCTGAGGTCCGACACTATGGCACCAAATGAAAAATTCAAGCAACGTCAGAGGCGTAAATATAGATGCGGAGATATGCGTGTCACGTGCAGTCTGGTAATAATTCAAAAGGACTCGAAAAATAAACATGAAAAACAAAAACAAAATGGATCGGCGCATGCAGAACATGCGCGTTCGGCGATACATGCACCTGTATTATTTTCCTTTTTTTTAGGAGCATATAAAACGAATGCGCGTCAGCAATTCAGCGCGACCGCTGAGCGCGATACTGTGTAACGGATCTGGGTCTGGGGCTTCTCCGTCACTGGCGGTCGTCAGGGGAAGCGGCCTCGTAAAACCATCGCCGGTCGTAAAGAAGGCAGACCGGCAGGGTCAACATAATATATGACAAGAAAAAAAAGACGTCGTAACAAAATCACGCGGGAATACCGCGAAGCCGTCGGCGGTGTCTATTTTTCTTCAGCATAACCCGCAAGACCCGGCCGGTGCTGATCCTCGTGGTGCTGATCCCCTTGGTGCATTCGTTGACCCCGCGGCGTATTGCGAGCAAGGAGTCGTTGGCTCGTGCCGACAGCATTCGGTATATCTCGCACCTCGGCCTTATATGAACGATGCGACGCGTACAGCAACGGGAGATGGCGATTGCCTTCGGCCACCCCATTTTTCGCGCTATCCCCGCACATCCATGCGGCGTTTGCAGAAGCCACAGCTGGCGATCGAGGGCCGAGTTCATGAGGAGGCATGAACGCTTCAGACGAAGGTTTCGCGGATGAGTACGCCTCGGGTTACCCGCCGCGGTGGCTCAGTGGTTAGGGCACTCGGTTACTGATCCGGAGTTCCCGAGTTCGAACCCGACCACGGCGGCTGCGTTTTTATGGAGGCCAAACGCAAAGGCGCCCGTGTGCTGTGCGATGTCAGTGCACGTTAAAGATCCCCAGGTGGTCGAAATTATTCCGGAGCCCTCCACTACGGCACCTCTTCCTTCCTTTCTTCTTTCACTCCCTCCTTTATCCCTTTCCTTACGGCGCGGTTCAGGTGTCCAACGATATATGAGACAGATACTGCTCTATTTCCTTTCACCTAAAAACCAATTATTATTCTTATTACGCCTCGGGTGAACGCTTCCCAAAGTAAACACTTCAGAAACGTCTGTGATCAGCATTTCACTAATCTGAACGCATTTCACTAATCTGAACGCTTGAACTGGATGTTTCATGGAGGTGGTGTGGTCTCTGTCGTTAATTAATTATTTTGCGTTAACAAAGAGCTTTTTGAAAAACGATGATAGTTAAACCAGTCAGAGCTCAACCTCCCACGCGTGAGCAAATTTTGTAGTTTTTAAGCATAAACGGCTGTTAACTGCGCCTTTCACAGCGTTGCAATGACACAGTGAAACAAGGTGTATGTAGATGTCCGTCGAAAGTAACAGAACTTTGTCGAATATAGATAGTTTGCGTGTGAAATGACAGGCGACATCTTTAGTCGCACAGGTTAGCTTTCCTAGGGGAACCGGTTGGCTATAAGGGTTACGGGAAAACGCAGAGGCTTCTGTAGCACTTATAAACCAAAAGGTGGCGGCCACTACGATGTCAGTGCAAACTTTGTGTAGGCAGACACTAGCCAACGAGAGACAGAATTTGCTGACTCTTTCTTAAGTCAATTGTCGAGGATTGTCCGGCAGCTTGGCTATGTTACTGTTACACTTAGTGTGATTGGTCAGAATGCGGTCGCTGTCCAATCGCTGCCTTTCGGGGCTCGAAGGCAACTTTGTGAATAGAATTTCAGAGGAAAAGGTACAGCGCAAAATAGACATAGACAGGACTAAAGGAGTGGACATAAAATCATCAGTCGTAAGTAATAACAGCGCCTCTGTCTGTCCGCTCCTTTAGTCCTGTCTATTTTGCGCTGTACCTTTTCCTGCGAAATGTACCGACTAGCCCAGACAAGTACCCTTTTGCAAGAATTTCAGAGTGGCTAACGCCACTTGTACTTTTCGCAATGCTGCATGCTTTTACAGCAAAGAAATGCACGCTTGTGACTGGTCACAGCAGTCTTCAGCACGTCTGCTTGATGCAGAGTGACGTAAAGAATGAGATTTCTTGAGCAAAGAAGCACGTCAGTAATAAAGATCAAGCCCTCAGTAGCTATGGACATTACTTCTTTCGAGCACACGTAAAAAGAGAGCCCGGATTACTAAAGGGAACACTTCATTCCTATGCGCCATGAATCCGTGTTGGGCGTCGTGAACTACCGTTAGTCTCCAGCGAGGTCGTTCGTGCTCGTGAAGCGAAAGAGAAAGCGGGGATAACATATATGGCGCCACAGTACTGACGGGGAAACATAAAGGAACGGAGAAGGCTCTGTCAAGGAATCCATCTAAAAAAATACCTCAAGATGGGAAAAGTCTCTACAGGAAAACGGTGCTTGTTCATTTCAGTACCCTGTGGGGTGCGCCCCACAAGCCATGTGTGACCAAGGGACTGAGAAGATCCCAGGCCACACTACTACATCGAATTCGCACGGCCTCTGCTCGCACTCCTGCCTGGATGCACAAGACGGGCATGACATCGTCTCCGCTATGTTCTTTGTGTGGTGTGTGCGGAGATATCGAACATTATATCATGTACTGCCCTGAGTACAACGCGGAAAGGTATGTGATGATCGCTTCCTTCAAGAAGACAGGAACCTGTCACAGTTCAGTTAAGGACATTGTCTACCCGAGTGGAAACCAGACATGCAGAAGGGAGGCTGCACGCCTTCTTTTAATATTTCTGCAGGACACGGATCTTGTTTCTAAATGGTGACAGCAGGAATGGACCATGGTCTACTGTGATTGAATGTGTGCGTAGATGGCGTCTTCTGGAGTGGACTACGTTATACTGTGAGTGAATGTGTGTATGGATTGTGGCACTGCAATGGACTGTGTTTCTACTGTGTATGAACATGTGCATAGATGGTGACTTCTGGAGTGGACTGTGATGTGGACTGTGTGGAGTGAATGTGTGCATAGATGGTGACTGCGGGAGTGGAATATGTGCTATTATAAGTGACTGTGCGCATAGCGGGTAGATCCGACAGGTTTTAGGACATTATTAATATAGAATTAAGTGACGATACGGTGGAGCAATTGCCGGCAGAATAAGCAAGGCTAATGCCGCCTGTAGCATTCAACACCTCAACTCAACTCAAGCCGAGAAGAGCCATGAAGAAGCTCATCAACGCAGAAAGCATCTGCCAGAAATTGCAAGGCCATTGATCTGCTTGCAGACTTGTTGACTTAACAATGTTCATGTGAATGAATCGGCGGTGGAAGTTAGCAAAAAGGAATTGGAAGATTTGTGGCTCACAAGTGGAGAGGTGACATAGTGTTAGAGTTGTGGGATTAAAAATGCATTAAAGAAATGGCAAATATAAAGGCCGATTTATAACAGCGTTAAATAATTGTCAAGAAGAAATGAAGGGAACAAAAGCCCGGGAATGGTGGCAACTATCGCTACCCCGTTTCAAAGGGAGCGCTCTTATCTCCCACCCCATCTCATCGCAGTAATAACTCGTTTATTACAAATTGTTGTCTTTTGATTTTTTGTCTGTGTTTTTTTCCTGGGACGCCTTTTAGTACTCGTTTTAACGACATGGAAGTCAGAACTAAAAGCGCAGCCATTGTGCTAAAAAACAAGTGCCGTGTTTATCCCAAATAGTTACTCAGTAAGAGGGTTGCGGCTGTAAGTGAGGTTGACGCCCTTGCCTGTTTTACTACATTAACTTTGTTCTTACGGTCCCTTCTGCCGCAAGAAATGATCGACGGTCCTTCTTTATGCAGGGAAGTGGTTACTTGATTACTGTGTAGTCAAGGCTGCAGCCTAGTCAGCGAAAACTTTTAATCTCAGCCCAGACTTGAAAGCCATGATCAATTTTGTGTTCCCATCTGTACACTCCAAAACGCACCTGCCGTGTGCTTTACCAAGGTGAGACAGAGTGACGGTAGAATGAATGAAAAATAAGGAGACACAACCTTCGAGAGTTTTGCAAAGCTCTCAGTCGGTGGGCGGATGCTCTGGCATGCTAAACTTTTAAAATCCAACGGAAAATTTCCGCCATTCTCGTATGGTTGGGTGGAATCGATTTTCTCTAACGCTCTGCATGAGAAATATTTGCCTTTATTTTGCGTATGCATCTGTTTATTGATTAATTGATTCATTCACAAGTTTTTACGCCTATGAATAGAGCAGTGGGAAATAAGGGATGCCGTGATGCAGAGATCGGGATTATGACCTCCCTAAGCACTTTAATGTGCACTGATTTATCTTTAAACTGGCATTTTCGCATAGCGCCTTGACTGAGATATGACTTCTGTAGCCGACTTCTAGCCAGAGTAATCAGCGGGAGAAATAGATTTTCTTGGTAGCGCAGTGCGCTGAACTAAATAAGGGACTTTTTGCTCGCTTAAGTTCAAGTTGTGAAAAGAAATTTACATTTAAAACAGCGCGTGAAGAGAGTTTTTAACGTCGCAGTTGGTTCTTCTGACACAAAAAAAACTTCAAGATAATAATTTTTTCGGTTTGTAGATGAAGGCGCTGATAACATGAAAACATTTTCGAAGTATTCTAGAATGTTTGAGACATCCCAGTACGTGTTTTCTTCATCCCGCTTAGGCAGTATAAGGAAGACATGTCTCATAAAGGCCAATGCTTGCTTCAATAGCTATCGTTAAAATAATAGAAGCAGTTACCCGATTCCTGAGGCTACATTTATAAGCGGTCTCTTAGGAGCACTTTTAAGTGTTCAAGTTTGTTAAACTTTTAGGTGTTTAAGGTTTTTAATTCTGTTAAAGGCTTGTGCCTTTTTGGCACTTTAGTGTTGTAAGACAGGACACTTAAGCGTGTTCTCTTACTTCAACATCACTAAAGTAGTTACTACTATTACTTAATAGTCAGCACTTAGCAGAGACATTTTTTGTACTTCGGCATCAAACTTAGAAAACAAATAGCAAGGTCGTATATCTACAGAGGAAGACTACTAAAAATACTCGATCTGTAGCTATCACTGGCATAGTAACCACTCCATTATGCTAATAAAGGGAAATGTGGTATCATGCTGGATGGACACGTATATCGCTGTTAACGAATAAGAAGGTTGGTTACTATTCCAGGCCTTGCGTTTCCTTATGGGCCACGACGGAAGCGTCGTTGGCGCAAGAACTTCTCGCCACAGCGGATAATTTTGTAAAACCATTGGCCGACGATAGATCAGTATCTTTTGTCCTGCATGGTTATCGAGTGAATGCAGTAATAGTTACCTGTCTAAACGAGTGTAGCCATGTCCTGTAATGATTAAGTGAACGGAACTACAGTTCAGATATTTTTTCTTTCGGGGTGATCATAAATACATATGAGGAGGAAAAGCGGCGAAGGGTTAAGCCTAAAAACTGAAGTGAAGGTGAACACAGTGTCAAACTTAAACGGAACCTGTGAATGACAAATCTAAAGTGACATCCGCAGTAACCTTTCTTGATTTTGATTTAACTATGCGTAAAAAAGATTAATTTTTAATTTCTATATATGGCACGGATATAAAAACAATGCTAGTTGGTTTATTGCACACGCAGCGCTTTGTGAATATGCGGGCATGAAAACTTGTTAATTTTCTTCTTAATAATTAACGCCTCAGTGATGACCTAATGAGTGCGCTAATTGTAATCACCCATAAACTATAATGGCAAGCTTAATGTACGACGCATTTCTTAAATTAGCATGAATGGCTACATATACGTGCGGCATTTGGGTAAATTTCTTGCTTAAATAGCGAATATAGCTTTATTCGCCCCACCTGCTTAAGCAGCATATCAGATGTCTACATAGAAGGAAGTTTCCAGACTTTGAATCACATGAGCGTGGCAAAAAAAGTACTAGTTTTCTATCGTTCCGGCTGAGCAAAGAACTTGTGCAGTTGTTTAGCACTGCACTCTTCCGAAGCAAAAAAAAAAAAAACTGTCGGACGCAAACATAAGAAAAGAAGACATCTTGCGATACCCATAGGCAATCATTCCGGCACCAACGCCAAATCAATGCAACTGCTGACGGCAGACTGCAGTCAGCACAGCTTTGGGGCTATGTTTTCGCAGTCGATGACACAGCTTCTACATTTGCGACCTACATCTGAGATTGCGGCAGCGGTGCCACAAAGTGACAAACTTGTCGGGAAGCACAAACGACGTTACGTAGACGGAGTCCCAACGAGTGGGTCGAAAGTAGTACAGGGGAAAAAGCTCTCTTTGCCGGACATGACACGACCGGGGTTTTCTTTTTCGTCACACTTTCTCTGTCTTTTAGTTACTTCTGTTCTGTGTTGCTAGAAAGAGTCAACGAGCTCTTCCGATGTCAGCGGACATTTGTCTGCTTGTTTTTCTTGTTTCTTACTTTCACCTTCCACTTCAGAAAAAAAAACGGGAGAAAGTTTTTTGTCTGCCTAGACTGCTGCTTTAATTAGCCACGAATGTGAATATAGCTTCAACAAATTAATTGGTCTCAAACGAAAAGAAACAATTACTTGACATTGGTGGTGATGTTACTTTTATATAGTGTTTTATATCGTGAATACTGGTGCACAAGTACTCTGTAGAAACCTGGGAAGTTCATTGTACGTAAACATTGCTGAGCTATAAACCAAGCGATTTCTTTGTAATTGGGCTTAGGGTTCAGTGCAGATGGGCAAATTCAATTTTAGGATATAAATGCGGCAAGCACTGTGGCCCGCCGCGGTGGCTCAGTGGTTAGTGCGCTCGGCTACTGAACCAAAGTAGCCGGGTTCGAACCCAACCGTGGTGGCCGCGTTTCGATGGAGGTGAAACTCAAAAGGTGCCCGTGTGCTGTGCGATGTCAGTGCACGCTAAAGATCCAGAGGTGGTCGAAATTATTCGGAAGGCCTCCACTACGGCACTTCTTTCTTCCTTTCTTCTCTCAGTCCCTCCTTTATCACTTTCCTTAAAGGTGCACTCAAGAGGAATCTGAACTCGTCTTTTTACCACGGGAACTCTATCTGCACGTTCCAGGCATTCTTAGAAATTTGGCATTATTGTCCTGTGCGGCCGATTGCTCTAATTGGATCGAATTAAACGTCCTCAGGCTGTCGCCCTTTTTTTTGAAATCAACGCGGTAGGTAGGAGGAGTCAACCAACACGTCAGCCAGTCCCGTGGCGGCTTTCCGCTCTGCCATCGGCGGAGTGATACGTAAATCAAAAAGTCCTCATGTGTTTTTATTTCCGTGGGCCTAATTTGCGGATATATTGTCTGTGACTGAAAATGTTTATTCACAGAAGCTTACAAAACAACATAAAAGTGAAAGCGAAGCCGCCACAGGACTGGCTGATGCGTTGGTTGACTCCGCCTACCTACCGCGTTGAGTTCAAAAAAAGGCGGGAGCAGGGACGTTTAATCCGATTTCATTGGGGCTATCGGCCGCACAGGATAATAATTCGAAGTTTCTAGGAATGTGCGGAACGTGTAGATAGAGTTCTCGCTGTAAAAAGGCGAGTACAGATTCCTCTTTAGTGCACCTTTAAGGCGCGGTTCACGTGTCCAACAACATATGAGACAGACAATGCGCCATTTCCCTTTCCAAAAAAAAACAATTTTCATTTCAAGGAATGTGCAAACCGGGAAAGGACTCACAAATATAAAGAAGGCTATGGGACAATATAGTAATTATTTCAAATCAGAGGGAGAGAGGCACATTGAGGAAAATCCAAAGGATAAGAAGCGCCGTCACAAAGCACTCCGCCATTGGGGCAATTAAATCAGCATTCGCCAGTAGCGCGACTGAAGATCTGCGCTCTTAAACGCCAGGTACGTCATACATGGAGGTTTCAGCGCTAGTTTGCTAAACCTAAGGCTTAACGCAATGATTACTCTACGCAATACTGCCACTGCCACTGAACTTCTTTGCCAGTGCCAGAAAACTGCCGCTGACCAAACACGAACAGCCACAGTAGCCTATGTATGTATGTATGTATGTATGTATGTATGTATGTATGTATGTATGTATGTATGTATGTATGTATGTATGTATGTATGTATGTATGTATGTATGTATGTATGTATGTATGTATGTATGTATGTATGTATGTATGTATGTATGTATGTATGTATGTATGTATGTATGTATGTATGTATGTATGTATGTATGTATGTATGTGTTGTACGTGTGTATGTATGTATGTACGTACGTATGTATGTATGTATGTACGTACGTATGTATGTATGTATGTACGTACGTATGTATGTATGTATGTATGTATGTATGTATGTATGTATGTATGTATGTATGTATGTATGTATGTATGTATGTATGTATGTATGTATGTATGTATGTATGTATGTATGTATGTACAGTACTCACGGATTGAAATAGGACATTCGGAGCGCTAGCCTTGCAGTGCCACGCAGGCATGTGGTAAACCACAGGCCGGCTGATTGGCTACTGGAAGGAACAATTCTGCTTTGTAGATGTTCTCCCTCTCACGCCATACCACAATGCACCACCTTGGTTCCATGAGCGTCTACGGGCGGCGCTCCATGAAGCGACGGCCACGCGCTCCGAATGTCCTATTTCAATCCGTGAGTACTGTATGTATGTATGTATGTATGTATGTATGTATGTATGTATGTATGTATGTATGTACAGTTGCGGGCAAAAAATTTTAGCACAGATCACTGGCGATCAGAATTGTGGAATCTCACCACGCGGCGCTGCGGGTCGCAGACCTGCCTATCTTGCAGCACGGGGGGGGGGGGGGGGACGGTAGGAAGTAAGCTTTATCAAGCGTGCTATCGCCTTAGCGCCGAAGTGCATACCCTACGTGACTCTCCAGGCAGCATTTATTTTGGCTCGGTTGTCATCAGCAAAGATGTATTCTTTTCTATTACTGTCTTTTTTATGTCCGTGATAGTTTGTCAAAAGAAACGCGGGGGGGGGGGGGATAGATGACAGCGCTGCTTTTAGCCAGTATTACACAAGCTCGACAAACAGACAGACTTTATTTTTTTTAATGCAACTAATCCGCATAATATTGACAGGAGCACTATCCCATCAATTCAAGAAAAGAAGTAAGGAGGATAGCCAGCTGGCTGTCGGTATGCGAAAGCAAACACATCATTGCACTAGTGGCGTGCATAGGCCCCACCCACCCTCACAACACTTTGAAGGCGCTCAGGCAAGGATTCAAACAGGCTCCTTGCAAGGCCAGGAAGAGCCTGGAGCCTGCTCCATTCCTCTTGAACCGCCGCCCAAAGAATATCTGGCGATGACTCGTGCAGCTGCCTTTTCGCTATTCGCTTCCCATATATTTTCAATGATATTAAAATCTGCTCCCTTGGGAGGCCATGGTGGCTCCTGGATGCAGAGCTCTTCAAGCAGTGGCCGCACCCGCCTGAGAAAAAAAAAAGAAAACAATTACACGCTGCAAGCAAGCATTCGTTTCGTGTTTGCATGAAAGTAAGAACAGTGAAAAATACGCTGGGGAACATTGAATAAAGCAAGCGGAACGATTCTGTCAGTTTTGTATCGCTTTTAGTGTAGTATGACATCATATGTAAACAATTGTTCCTTGCGAAAACGTGACTTTGTTTGCTTTATAGTGCATTGCCAAAACAGGGGGAAGAGGTGCTTATAGGGACACGAAACGTTTATTATTACAGTGAAATCGAAATGAAGGCTGTTATGCTGGCGGTATGTTCACTTTTGCTACTCGTCTTCTCCATGTCTTGTCTGCCTTGCTATATGCGCTTTGCTGCCAGATATGACCAGCTTATCAGCGTAGCTTTGTTTCGCTCTTCACTCTACTCAGTTTTAGTTCACACTTGTGATGGAAATGCAATTCGTTCTGCAGACACTATCTCGGCGTGACATAACCTGAGCTAAAACGTTGTCATACCTGCATGTGTGGATAGGACTTCTGTCGTGCTGAAAGAGGAAGCACCCATCCATTAGAGAACGGGCCGTCCAAAACAAAAGGGAGAAGGTCATTTTGAATAATAGCTTCGTAGGAAGCAGCAGTCAGCGTTCCCTCGACCCTGATCAGTGGCTCGAGCCCTTGGTGCGTAATGCAACCCCACACGCTAATGGAGCGACGTCCGCTGGATGCGACGGCCTGCGCGAACTGTGGGTCATACCTGCAAAAAATAAATACGATTATGCAATTTGTCTGAGAAAAGCTGAGCACCTATTGGCCAAAACCTCTCGTTAGTATGGAGTAAAAGATTGAAATTTCTAATAACGTAAGCATAGTCATTCATGACTCTTAGGTGTTAAAGATTAGAATGCTACACCTTAAGTGCACCAAGATGAACTTTTAGCGATAAAACCGTATAAAAATAACAGCAGCATACAATGCATTTCACTTGAGAAGGAAAACTAACCGTGGTCACTGGCCAGATCAATGTCTCGCCCTCGAGTTAGTAACAGATAAAAAAGAATTGTTGTGCACCTACCGCGCTCCTATCGGCCTCCAGACGCGCCGCTGCTGGTCCTACTTCGTGGAGAAAGTCGATTCATCTGAGAATATGACTAGCCCCCAATCTTCTGCAGTCCAAGTGAGGTGGCTTGTGGCAAAGTCGAGACGGAGTCGTTTGTGATGTGCAGTGAGAAGTGGCCTCCGACAAGCGACGCTACTATACAGTCCGGCTAGGCGTCTCCTAATCGTCCACAAAGAGACTCCCTGGAGGCCCAGTTCCGGCTGTATCTCGGCAGCTGTAATATGAGGGCTGCGGAAGGCGGCGTCAATGATCAGCCGATCTTGCTCCTCAGTTAGGGCTCTCGGACGTCCGCTACGCTCCGCGTCGCCAGTCCTCTCTTCTTCTAGGAAGGCACGCACAATGCGGGTCACAGTCCCTACTGCGCACCCTACTTCGGCAGCAATGCTTCTCCGGGACCTGTCTTCCTGAACTAATGCAGGATTTCCGCTCTTGTAGCGAGGTTGACGCGCGGCATGTCTTTTTTTCCTTCTGGCGAGATTCTTAGGGCGTGGGTCTAATTTATAACACCTGTTATCGCCCATCGCGAACAGGCTGAGCGATAACCAGCAATAAAGAAAAAAAAAACAGGCTGAGCGATAGCGATATCACCGTTTTTCTTTGCTTGGCCTATCGCTTAGGCAACATTCAATAAGCCATCATATTTCAGCCAATTGTTTCCTCTTCTTTCATAGTCATCCTTCCGCAGCGCGGCTGAGGCTGCTCGCAAAAATAACTGCCAAACAAGCAAAAAAATAAACTATCCTATTCTTCACTATTCGCCTGCGGGAGCAAGGCTGTATCAAAAAAGAAGAGACGGCGTGGCAGAAAAATATATCTTGCTGGGCCGTCACACTCCGCTGAACCGCCCCCCCCCCCTAATACTGTAGAATGGGAACGGCCCAGCACTCTCGTTATCAGCCTCTTCGTAACCCGCAGCGCCACGCGTTGTCATTCCGGCGCTCCGATGTTCCGTCCTGTGTGCTAATATTTTTTTACCCGCGACTGTATGTATGTATGTATGTATGTATGTATGTATGTATGTATGTATGTATGTATGTATGTATGTATGTATGTATGTATGTATGTATGTATGTATGTATGTATGTATGTATGTATGTATGTATGTATGTATGTATGTATGTATGTATGTATGTATGTATGTATGTATGTATGTATGTGTGTGTGTGTGTGTGTGTGTGTGTATATGTATGTATGTATGTATGTATGTATGTATGTATGTATGTATGTATGTATGTATGTATGTATGTATGTATGTATGTATGTATGTATGTATGTATGTATGTATGTATGTATGTATGTAGGTGTGTGTGTGTGTGTATATTGCCCTCAGGCAGTAATCTCGGTTACAAAAAATAGTGTACTCAGCATCATCGTATGGGTTAGGGACACTGGTTCGAATTGGTTGCCCAAGTTGTCCTTCGCCGTAGTTTGGAGACCTCGTCAAGTGGGCTCGGCCCTGAGCGCATATCTATTCAGATGTATATCTTTAGGCTGAGATATTCGGACGGCCAGTGACGCGTAACTGGGGGAACAAGGCTAGTACATCAAGGTGGGTAATATCCTTCCTCTTTTGTGCCTGGTTAAATTTTATTTGTTTGCATTTGACATGGAAGAAATGTTATTGTTATTGGCATGGTATTAGTAAGCACTGTTCCTGGTTCCTCACGCTACCTGTGACTAAATCAACGAAGAAATAAAAAGAGGATCAAGGGATGAAGAGGTCTGAGTGTGGGTACCGAGCCAGCGACTGGAGCATACTTCGAGGCTCCTTGCCGCAATGGATTAAAAATTTTGAGGCTTTTAGTTGGTGCTTATGAAAACAACTACCGCATACGCTGGGTGGACCCGTAGCGTAAAGAAAACACAGGGCATAGTACCACTTATAAGCTGCTCAGCTGGAGCTCAGGGCGCTCCAGATGTGTGGAGACACGTCTGGAATGAAATAAAAGTGAAAACTAATTTTTCCCCTACGCTCTTTATTGCACCTTTAAGGATTCCCAACAGAGAAGATGACTGTTGATTGTCGATATATAGTTATATCATGTAACTTCAAGAAAACTACATTGAATAATCCCCCTTTTTTGAAAAATTGAATCTCTTGGCATATTTTCTTCCATTTCTCGCTTCCGATCCCGGAGGACATTGATAGTACCTGATAAACAAACAACGCGTACGAAGGTTACTTTATTATCTTTACAGGTGTTGCTGCCACTTTTTTACGTTTACGCCTCTAAGTACGTATATATAGCTCCTCACAAGAAGTGTACATAGATTGTTTTTTTTTGTAATTTTGAAAGTGTATTCTTTTGATTGAGGTAATCAACAAACATTTAAATCATTTTGTTGCTCCCAATTGTGTTCTGGTGTTCGAGAGGGGCCTATTATGAGTATGAATTTAAATGCACTATCACCACTTATGTAACTGTATACAGAAAGGTGCTGGGACCTTTGTCAGGCTCTCTGTACCTTTAGGCCAAGTCTCTACTCGCTTTGTCGAGAAATAAAGCTGTCTCAATCAATAAAAGGTAATTTAGGGAAAAAAAGTGCGTTACCTAGAATGGAGAGATATTCTTTTATGTAGACTTTCAAATCCAAATAAATAAAACCATGCTTTGTGTCCGGTCACAGCTGGAAACCGCTCTAGCTTGAATGACCAGGGACACTTAAATTTCTTTGCTGATTTTGCCTGTTTTTTTAGAGCCGCATAAAGAATCAGAAAATAGGGGTTGGAGTGCAATAAGCCGCTGAAGCTGGGACGCCTTATCAATATTTAGTGTTTATGGAATTTATGCCATACTAATGTAGGTTCATGGATAGATTCTAAGCAATGTGCAGGCTCCATGGAAGTTACGTGGGTTCTGCAATCTGCCTTATCTTGAACGATTTTCATTCCACAGTCCTGTAATATAGTTCTCCAATGTTGTTCCACTCTTCTTTCCTATCGAAATATTCTTAGCCTCCTTAAGTTTCGAAAAAGCTATACTTAAAACGTGTCTCATTTTCTATCCAACCCATTAACATTTACGTGGCACTACAATCCCTGTTATAGGGCTTTGAAACGGCGAACAAAAGCTACTGCTGTCTATTTAGTGCATAGAGGGGCCCTTTTGTCTTTGTGTCTCAAGAGCTTCTAACAGATTTAAATTACAGATTTAAATCTTTAAATTCGAGATTTAAGTTTTAAATAAATTTAAACTCGCTAAATTACAACTTTGCACGGTCTGCCAGCATTACAGTCATAACTACTGGTATAGCACGGCTTCGGGCTGTTAATTACGTCTTCTGTAGCAAAATCCGCTGGAACAGATCTGCGAGAATGAACAGTTTAATAAGTCTTCAAAGCTTCGGAATGCTTGCTGCACCAAAGCAGTTGCGCAATACTTTGTCTTTAGAAAACAGAGCATTCCATGCTACATTAATATTTTACCTGTAAAAGGGCCCTCTTCACAACCGATTATTAAAGGCAACATTTTAAGTCCGGGGAAAGTATTTATGTTGTGAGGGCGCGTCAGATTTCGGAAAACTTCGAAAAAACTTTCGGTAAGGCTTAAGAGAGTTGAACGCATTCGAGAAACAAAATTAGGAACAAGAACCCAAAACCAACTTCGGCCATGAACTTAGGTGACTATGGCCGAGCTAAAAAAAGAGTCTTCTCTCTAAAATAAAGTCCTAACAACTTCTGTGCAACGGCATTCTTTAAGCCAAAAAAGTACTTCTCTTTTGATGCCTCCTTAAACTGATGTCACACGATCTTAACAGCTTAGTGTGAACCATGACAGTAACACGCTTGGTATTTCACGAAAAAAAATAAAACTAAAAAATAGGGAGATTTATAAATACACTTCAGGCATTCGAAGAAGGGGAAGCAAAAGCCGATTAACTGTAGCGTACGATAAGATTCGTGTCGAAAAATCCAAAGTTGGATTACACTTAATTTCGGCTTTTTGCAAAGGTAATGCATTTCTGAGATCATCAGGGGAAAACTACAGAAAAAAAAGTTTGGTTCTTCTTTCGTATTTTGGAGAACATTTTTTTTTCGGCGTGGGCACACCACATTAAGCAAGCCTAAATAACCTAACTTGAAGCGCTAACGAAAATAGAAGAAAGATGCCACTTGCTTCAAGACAGTTTTAAACGGCAGGAGCCGTTAGGTACAGAAAACAGTGCGCGGGAAGTGCGGGTGTAAGCTTTGTGAAAAATGTACAGCCCAATGTTGTTTCCTTCAGGTTCATGATGTGAGGTTCGCTACCCATTGCAGGCGTCGCAAATCTCTTGAAAATAAGAAGAACGCTCGTTCTAACTTCTCCAAAACTTGGGACTTTCGGGGATGGTAGAAAAGCCGCTGTAGACAGATGAGAAGAAAACCACTTGGGCTCCTGATTTTTGACAAGGCTTGTGCACAGAACGCACACCACCGCGTACCATTTTTTTTTCAACAAAAATATCGACTTCAGAGAGAGATTGACAGCCTAGATATTGAATCTCTAGCGATTGACAGCCGAACGAATTGAAGGTGTTGGTCCTTGTCACCATGAAGGTTTTTGATGCAATCTTCTGCTGCCTTCCATTTGGGGGAGGTGCAAGTTTGGCATTACAAGAATATACCATGGGTACCCCCCATACATACATACATACATACATACATACATACATACATACATACATACATACATACATACATACATACATACATACATACATACATACATACATATACATACATACATACATACATACATGCATGTATGCATACATGCATAATGCATACATCTATAATGTATGCATACATGCACGCACGCACGCACGCACGCGCGCGCACACACACACACACACACACACACACACACACACACACACACACACACACACACACACACACACACACACACACACACACACACACACACACACACACACACACACACACACACACACACACACACACACACACACACACACACACACACACACACACACACACACACACACACACACACACACACACACACACACACACACACACACACACACACACACACACACACACACACACACACACACACACACACACACACACACACACACACACACACACACACACACAAAAGAACCTTCCGCGCTTTCTCGGTCAGTCAACTCCGCGCCACAGCTTACTCCAGGAAAAGGAGAGGCCTCGGCGGTTCGCTAGAAAACTGAAAACTATCGCTCCACGCGGAAATTACAAAGCTCGCTTCTACGAAGCATCATCAAAGCTACGGGGATGAAACTTTGCACAAATAATCCACAGAAGCCGTGGCTACCACATAGTCAAACATTTGCCAACAAAATGACGATCTTTTATTTATACTGGTATTTTAACTTTACACATTTGTACGTGATGATAATGAATTTTTATGGCGCAAGGGCATCTGCGGCGAAAGAGTGCCATGGCACAAAATATTGGCGATTACTCAGGGTGGGGTCAAAAACCCATTTTCCAAGCATTTCGCCCTGAATAAGCCTAGCACCAGGCCAGGGGAAGTTTGTACACGTATCACCAATGGGTACCCGGGGGCACTGGGGATCGAGCCCCGCACCTCCCGCATGCGAGGCGGATGCTCAACCACTTGGCCACCGCTGCGGTCTTACACATTTATGCATTTTTTTTCTGAAATGCCTTACGTGACGCAAATATTATAAACATCGAAAGGCACAAATTTTTTCCAGAACTTGCACTCGAAAGAAATCTTAAAGTTTAATTACATATTCTGGACTTTTTTTTTTCACGTAGTGAATCTGCTCAGTGGAAACGGAAATGATAAACAATGAAGTTTTATTAGGCGCTTTTATTTCTAGTTCTAGTTCTGAAACATAAATGTGCCTGGCAGCACTTCTAATTGCATTGCGGTGTTACGACTCATTTCAGAGCGAAAGGTACAAATGCGTAGAAAATGAACTATAAGAACTATATGAACTATATAAATTGAACTATATGGGGCAAATTTTAGTTTTTGTAATCACGTGTATTGTGCATTATATATGCTCTATTTTAGGAACATAGGTTTGATGACACCATTGCTAATTATTGTTATATTCTCACAAATTCTTAAGTCTAAACCAACCTTTAGACGCTTCCTTGTACCTTTCCTCTTTACTTTTGTCTTTGGTCGGGTTTGGCCGCAAGTAAGAATCGATGCTTAGTGCTTCCAGAGAGGCACTCCGTTCTTCACTACTGCCTAGTGTACTCTGTATTCCACGTGCCGAAAAGATTTCCAAGCCCATTTTTCAAAGCCTCAATCAATAGCTGGGAGCAGCTGATGTGTTGAAGCACGCACCTGCTCTGCGTTTCGCCGAAGTCGGTGCGCGTGACTCCGGAGTGAAGAAAACGTATAATCACTTTACAAATGTTTCCCGGCTTTTGATTGGTGTGCGAAAATGTACACTTTCAAAAAACGAATAGCGAGAAGTTTTATGGCGCAGTTAACTGAAGAAAGCCGATTTTCGTAGTGACTTCAAGAATAAAAATGCTTAGCCTTTGTATTTTCCAGAGCTTGACTTATCGATTAACTTAATGAATCATGAGCTTGTAGCCGTCTCTACCCATTAGAGCCACCTGTGCACAGCGTCGTAGACAGATGCTTCTCAGTAAACTTCCCGGGAAAAGTTCTTGTTCAAACTTGTTGTGCAGACTTCATCTTCTTATTTATAACGATCTTAGAATTAAAGGAAGAAAACTCCGAGGGGTTACGGCAGCGTAACGCGAGATTCGGAGACGACTATTCGTAATGACAAATGTAATATTGGTTAATTCTAATTCTCTCTCTTCTTCTACGGTTGAGTATTTAGAGTGTTTTCCGGCTCAAATTTTTCGTCTGTAGCGGAAGCCAGATTGGCTTTGCATCGTCGGTGCAGCGACTAGTATGTAGGACAAATCAGCGTGGGTCTAGCGAACTTTACATAACGATGTATTGAAAGGCTGGATGATACGAGGACTAGCGAGAGTGCATTGTTCCATAATGACGGAGCGCCCGTATGGTAACTCTTCCAGGCGAAGAATGAACGCATCGTTGGCATGTTCATAACGTGTGTGGCAGGCAGCTGCCGCCATTCGTTAGCTCCCTGAAGAATACGCCACGCGTTGAAAATTATACACAAGCTAAACGCATTTCATCGTTACTCACATTAGTGCGGTAGCAATAGAAAAATTGGCAGAGGTTTAACATAGTTAATCATGGTATTCAGGGAAAGCTTCTCAGCAATGGTTACGTGACGTCATCCACGCGACTAATCACATGACCCCCTCCCCTTTTTCCTGTGACATCATCCCCGCGACTAATCACATGACCCCCTCCCCCTTTTTCTAACACAAGACTGAAAGGTCGTCCAAAGGTCAAAGGCCGAAGGTCATCGTAAAGTCAAGGTAAAATGTCAAAGATCAAGGTCAGAAGTCATGACCATGTGGTGCGACAGCAGGATGATCCACAAGGTCAGGCTGAAGGGCTTAGCTCTGGTGTGACTTATAGCCACGAATGACCTCTAACTCGGTGAAGGTCAAATTTAGTGCCCCGCGAAGCGCGGCTCTACCTCGCGTAGTGATGCATTCCCTTTAATAGGCCAATTAGACCAAGTTATGAAGGCGGGATGTGAGAGAAACGAGACGATTTCTTCGCCCGCCCAAAGCGCCACCTGCGATCTACACGCACGCCTCCACACTCCACCACCCACTCCCAAACTCCCTAAGTCTCCACCCCTTTGCATCTCGCGAGATGAGCTCAGTATCTACCTATTACTACACCCAACTTCATTCACCATCCACCATCAGAAAGACGATAATCCTCAAAAGCCTTCGCCCTCAAGAAGCGAGCGTAGCAGAGAAACTAAAGAGTGACGGCGAAATCAAGTTATAAAACGCATGGAAAGGCGACGAATAAAACGATTAAGACAAAGGCCCTCTCCTTTCGCAGCTTCGCCGCATCAACTCGAAACATCTTTCGCCAATTTTCGTAAATTGTAGTTTCTTACCGGTGGGCATACCCTCCGGTGGGTGCCCACAAGTAAGAATGCATGCTGCACCTACAAGCCCAGCAGCTCCCACCTAGCCCCTCCTGCGCTTTCCAGCACCTCCCGTATACGCGGCGAAAACTGTAAGCACTAGACCGTGTCTGTGGTATATAAAGAATTATCTTCACCTCTTATGGATCGCAAGCAGCTAACGCTTAAATATTAAAGCTACCAGTCAGTAACATCTCTGCGGTTGTGTATTGTTCTTAAAATTTGCCAGTTGTGAGCCTTAATTCGCTATAGAATAATAGCTTTGCAAACATATAAAGCTCTCAAATCGTATTTTTTTTCCTGCAACTGTTTCATCTGTACCTGATAAGGTGCGCAGTAAAGTTGATTTCATTTGTTCAGAGCACGAAACAGTCTAGAAATAATGTTGGCAAAGTTTTGCCTTTCGTGAGCCGGAAAGCCGTCACAGGAAATCTTACGAATGCAGATAACTATTGATCTCGTTCCAGCATCATCTTGCTTCCTTCTAACTGCACGGTCATGGAAACAGAACCCCTGAGTGGACATATCACTCAGCATAGTTGTAGGTCAATATCATTGGAATCGATTACCGTGGCTCTACACATCGGACCCCGTCTTCCTGGACGGCATCGACATGTAATACTGCCTCAGTGGCCACGGGGGACAGGAAAGTTTAGGCGAACAAACGTTAAGGCCAGTGAGTAGAAAGTACGGTGGGAACTAAAACTTGCATCGCATCGAATCGGAAGTTCGCTTTCTCGGTCCCTACTTGCGTGTCGATTTCTGCGCATGCTTTGCTAGCTGTGAAGCTCGTTTGTTGCATGACTAAATTGCTGTGCAGTTAAGGTGTCAGTTCTCAGCCTTTCGTTTCACAATTGCTGTGACTTTTTCTTTACTTGCCCTAAATGTGATGATTTTTCCTTCTTGCCGTATGCTATGTCATTAAATCCACACGCATACTGGTGTACTCATAGAAAATATTTCTTTCAATTGAGACCAAACCATTGGTTACCTCCTGCTGCTGTGCGATTTTTGACATTAATTGCATTTTAATTCCGGAATGCCGCGCACACCGCAGTGGTGAAGAATTTAATAATTATATAGGTATATTTCTCTGTTTGCAGATACAGGAAATCAAGCTCTTGGTCATTTGATGTCGTAGCTAAGTTGCAGGCTTTGCTGTAATAGTTAAAAGCAAGGTTTGCACACACTAAGTCTAAAACATAACCGGGGCAAAACGAGAGTCGGCTAGAGGACTAGACAACCATATGGCCTACAAACCCACATGTGAGCAATACTGAGCAATACTGACACATTGTGAGCAATACTGAAATGCTCGTCAGCCTTAGAAATTGTCAGGTAAAAAACGTGCCTACCCAGTTCTTTGAAGGTAAGAGCTTGTGGTGTAGCCTGAAAGTCACAAGTTTTGTTTGTTGTGATTTCAACAGCTATGCAAAAAATAGCAGGTTAATTTTTCGGCTTCTTAAGCTGCACTTCACTTATTGTGCATGATCTAGATCTGGATGAGAGGGGTGCGGCACTACGCCATCAATGTAATCCGGATTCTCAATTCCGAGTTGATAAAGTTCGTCTTCAGTCAAATGACGGTTCGGCGGAACATGTAGGTCATCCAGACGAAGGAAATGACATTTTGGAGCCGTTATTGTCTAAAGAAATGCTGGTTTGTTGGTTTAAAATCATCTGAGATTCCAGGCCTCCGCAGCGCTCACGGAGACCTGTAAGTGAAAAGGTGCAGGCATTAAAAATAACGACAACGAAATGGGAAACAGTGCAGACAGTGTTCTTGGGCTTGTTTATGCAAATAAATATAGCTCACGCACGCAGTCTGTCCAAGAGAACGGCCGACAGGGCGTGCGTTCCGGGGAGACGTAGAGTGCGTTGCTATCTTTCGCAACACTATCCGTGTGGAGAAAAAGAAGCGATTCAATAATAACGGGGAGCTTCTTCAAGGTACCTTAAAGTGCGCTTCAATGCGGCGCACAGCCAGACAAATCCTCTAGCGGTTGCGTGCCAAAGGGGTGGACCGAGCCACCCTCTCAGTCACGCTACATTCAAGCGAGGCTGATGGCGTCGTGTGAATGCCCCATGCTGAAAATGTTCTGTCATAGGATAACCTCTACTAGAGTGCTTGGTTGTTGATAATATATATATATATATATATATATATATATATATATATATATATATATATCACCAAAAATTGAAGAAACATAACAGGATTTATTTCACGACGTTTCGGCTGGAGGGCCAGCCTCGAAAAAGGCTGCTCCTCCAGCCGAAACGTCGTGAATTAAATCCTGTTATGTTTCTTCAATTTTTGGTGATTTTATATTATAGTAACCAAATCAGCGTCCAGAAATCACTGTTGGTACATATATATATATATATATATATATATATATATATATATATATATATATATATATATATATATATATATATATATATATATATATATATATATATATATTAGCAGACAAGTTAAATGAAATGAGGGGCCCGTTTGACAAATTTATGAAGGGAGCTAACAGTCACCGAAACCAAGGTGCATAGGGGAACGTTAATTTTTTTTTATGTGTTATGCTTATCAGTGGGATAATAATACTTGGATTAATAAATAGCTTAAAGAAAATTACTTATAAAGCAGCAGAAAAAACAACCATGCCGCCGGTGGGATCCGAACCCACGACCTCCGAATATCGCGTCCGGTGCTCTTACCAACTGAGCTACGGCGACGGCTGTCCAATCTGCTGCTCTCCTGGGTATTTAAGTTTACTGGGTGTAAGCGAGCCTTGAGAGTGTTCACCAGCGCCACCCTCGACCATAGCGGCGGACGTAGCACGTCCTGTAATACCGCGAGCGTGACGTAGAACGTCATCTAACGGCGAGGGCGGAAACTGTGCGAGAGCCCTCTTATGCTACCTATGGCATCAAGACTGCCAGAACCGAGACCCTCGTTAAGCTATTAGCAGACAAGTTAAATGAAATGAGGGGCCCGTTTGACAAATTTATGAAGGGAGCTAACAGTCACCGAAACCAAGGTGCATAGGGGAACGTTAATTTTTTTTTTTATGTGTTATGCTTATCAGATATATATATATATATATATATATATATATATATATATATATATATATATATATATATATATATATATATATATATATATATATATATATAACAGGGGAAACGGAGCAGAGAGCAGATAATAAAGTAAAAATTATAAACACGGACGACAGAATGAATGATCAGAGTCTGTTATTGCACAGCACAAGAATAGCGCAAGCTCAGGTTTAGTCCACGCCTCCAGAAAAACACTCGCAAAAATTCAACAGAACGTATCGGGAGGCCTGCACAGCTCTGTTTAACGTCAAAAGGGCACTCAACTGAGACACCGCTGTTTGCAAGTGGCCCGTTTACCATTCGTAAACGTATACAAGTGCAGTTTTCTGGGCAAAACATCCTGCTGTAGTCGCAACAAC
Organism: Amblyomma americanum; assembly: GCA_030143305.2. Lineage (NCBI taxonomy): Eukaryota > Metazoa > Arthropoda > Arachnida > Ixodida > Ixodidae > Amblyomma > Amblyomma americanum. Next base: position 35,831 of record JARKHS020005110.1, on the reverse strand, counting down.
TTTGAGAAATGCCAGTGCGCCTGGAGAAAACTTAAGGAAGGTCATCGAAAAGTATCTTTAGTGACTCGCTTGTGCGGTTACGCGCAAACCCACTGCACAAATTGGCACAGGTGCCGAAACTCCGAAAAGTTTTCGCCACCACAAACTGTTTCCTATTCCCTTAAAATACCGCGCTCGCCGGACACAGTCAGGCTAAGCAAGCAAAACAGCACCAAACATCTCTTATACTTGGACACTTAATCAAAGCTGGTTGGTGACCGTTAAATTTTGCACTGAAGCTGCCCTGCACTGCCACATACCCAGCAATTCTGGACAAAAGAATTTTTGAGCGGGAAGCCGTTTATGACCACGATTTGTTCATTATTGTATGATTTCACTATAATAAACAATAGACCAGGAGATCCTTTGACGGCAGTCTTGTATTTTTTTTTCTATTCAAGTTTTCGCTGTCCTAAAAACCGTTCCTGATTGGTTTTCTAGTGCAGTCTAACTGTTCTACGCGATCGGTGGAAACACTGTAAAAGAAAAATATTGCTATATATTCGAATAATGCACCATTACCTCAATATTTCCATAACAGTGTCTTAAACTTTCCCAATTTTCGTAATTTTTGCCCGTGAAAGCTGGACATGTGTAGTCGATTGCAGGAATCTGTGTTGACAAACAGCAGTCATCTGAGAGTAAGTTAGCAAAGTAATCAAATATAAATGAACGAAGATGATAAGTGAATATAACTCGCAATTTCTTGAATTGCGAATAGCTATAACTTCTGAAGGAAAGCATTTGAATTGTGAGAAAGGCATTTTCTTTTCGTGCCCGCATTTAAATGCCTATATTTCCCAGGCCAACTTGTTATGAAGAGATCAATTTCGGTAATCATAAAAAAGTAACCAAAGTTCCATGCAGCGAACCAAGAGTGTGCACCGCTCCAGCTGCTGAGAAACCTGTCACCCACCGCGGAGACTCAGTGGCTTTGGCCTTGAGTTGTTAATCTCGAAGTCCTGAAATCCAATCCCAATACTCGTGCAGCCGCATTTGGATAGAGATGGATTGCGAAAATAGCCGTGTGCTGGGCGTTGTCAGTGCACGGAACTACATTTGATCTACATAACTCACATCCTCTACTATACGCTCAGCATAACCCGTGTCCCTTCAGGACGTTAAGCCTCACATGTCATAGAGTATATAAAGCTGTCGTACCTATCGTTGGCGTAACATGTGAGGACGTCAAAGGAAAGGAATTAACCGAAGTATAAGCAAGCAGTGATATTCGAAACACATATGCAGAATTCTCCAGCTTGAAGTTTCTGTAAGGTTGCAGGTTGAGCTACTTGGCAGGAATTCATGTTGAAGCGATATGTAAAGTAGTCGTCGCGTAGGCCAGATAATGACCTTGAACGACCTTCAGCCCAACCACATGTAGCCGTCTATGACCATATGTTGGTACAGTTATGGTATCGAACCTTTGGCCCCTCACCTCGACTCATGACCTTTAGTTGGTCTTTGACCTTGAATTGACCTCTGACCTTTGTCATTGGGTGACCTTTGGATTGACGTTTGACCTTAAGAGCACCCAATGGGGGTGATGTGAAGCCATGGAGTGACATCCGACGGGGATGTCGTAAGACCATGTGATACCACGTCATAGCCACGTGGTCATGTGGGTATATATAGAAAAGGCTGTCGCGAGCGTGTAGCGGGGCTGCCATGGACGAGCCTCAGACGCTTAGCAAGCGTGCTTGACTTTCGCTGACTTCCAGGTTTAGCCAAGTCAAGCCACTGCCAATATTTAGAGGATACGGGCCTTGTGGAACGCGGGTAGGAAGGCAAACCACTTGAACATGCAGTGCCTCAGGCTGAGCAATTTCCGTCAGGCCCCTGTGAAGACACGATCGGGCCTGTACATCTGCAACACCACCATCATCACCACCAACATATATAAGCTTACTGAACATTACTTTCGAGAAAACATGTGTTCCGTTAATGCCAATTTAGCTGCATATCATCTGCATGCTACAGCTTCGCCGCAGATAGTGATCTATTCGAATGAAAGGCGCTAAAATCCTGCCTTTTGCGTGTCACGTCTCATGTACTGCATGCATAATGACCTGCGCTGGAATTCTTTTTCGTTAATGAGCCAAATGAGGTACTTCTAAGATATTTTACACCATGTCTGTGAGGACGTTTGCCCTTACCACTGTGCAGAAAACATGGACGACCATGTGCTCTCATCGCGGCTCACACATTGACATTATGCAAGCATGCGCGTGTCTGCGTGCAGCGCGTCACTAAAAAAATTTAGCGCTCTGCTATTTCATAACGCCTGCAGCCTGCCCAAAACAGACGATGCGACGGCTGAAGTAAGATTGAAACCGCTTTACCGGCCACCTAGCAAAGCATATGAGAGTGCGAACGCCTCTGCGAGATTCCAGTTGTAATGGTTCTGCGTTCAACGACCAAACGCAGTTTCAGTGTACAGAATGCGAGGCGTAAGATTAAGCGCTCTTGTTCGCGTTTAGTATTTTTCTCCGTCGTTCATTTTATGCCATTTTAATCTCGAGAGTCTTCACATTTTTGGCTATGCTCGCCGCGCTGCTGTCCTTGCATTTCGACGGTAATTGCCAATTGACAGCGAAATAATGTTCTTCGAGAAATTGTATAAATACGTCACTTTCTGCAGTGGTGCATATCCGCAAATAGTAGCGCCACATGTATTTTGCTTTTAAGCAGTTTGGCGGCTTATTGATGCACTAGTTTTGGTAACTACGATCTATTTGCTATCACGTGACGCTAATGTATCAGTGCAGCCTTAATTTGTATTGCCCTTTAGGGTCCCTTTAGTTGCGGCTCTAGAACTCCTCCCGTCAAAAGTATAAAAAAAATTTGCAATTCGCGTTCACAGCATGATTAACAATCGCCATGAAAACACACACTCAAGCACCGAGACGACTACATAGTTTATATAAGCGGACAACTCCGCGACCAACAAGCACCCTCCCACGTAGATAACAGCCGCTCAAAGTATTCTAATAGCGCGGCATATTAAAGCGCTTGTTTTCCGTTATTACAAACTATGGTTGCAACTCAATTCGTCTGGATCAATACACTGCACGGTACCGCTATTTGATCACATAAAGTGAAGTGAGTACTGCCAGCGTACTCCTTCTGAGCATTTTTACGGGTAAATCGGCGCATTTTTCAAAGGATAGCTCTCTGCAGTGCACATACGTATATGAAGCTCTGTGCGCCTGCTTAGATACTTCGGCTGAAGCTGCATCTGCCGGGGCCCCCACGCAAGAGATCGTACAATTGTTCGGAAGTAGCAGTTATGAATTAGCTAATCATGAACTGTATGCTATATGGTGCTCGCGCGTTAGAGGAGTTTGTTATTGGTTGGTGCCTTGGCCACTGTTGTCTGCTACACCGTGGGAGTTGTCTTGTCCTGAGTCGGTTTTCATTTACTTTATTTTACACGCGCTGAGCAGCACGGTTACGGTACCCAAGTTTTCGATACCTCATTTCACGATTATTGTAACGTCTACTTATAGTATGCCTGCCAACGCTTGCTGATGGCCTAACAAATGAAAGCGCCCGATTGAGCCGGGCAGACCGGAATCACTTTATTACCAAACGCGGATTAGGCCTTCAATATGTACACCCCTTCGAACACCAAAGCTAGCTGGTCGTATTGTTGAGGCCACGCTAGCCAGGTACGACTAGAGTGGGAAGGGGAAATAAGGGATGAACTGGACGTACAGCACTACCTCCCACTGTGCAGCATCAACATCGGTCCCTCGAAATCCACATTGCTCCGTCCGGCCTCAGCAGGCCCTGCTCAGACTCCTACCTACGATCTGTGTTTTCTTTGTTTTACTGCGTCAGCATTGTGACCAAAGGTTCTCTCAAAATGGCGAGGTGTGAAGCTTCGGCAAGTGAAGCCTCCGCGATTGAAGCCTTGACTGTCCAGGACCGCACCGCATCCACCTCGTGCACATAGCAAGGAAGGGGGGGGGGATGGAGCTACCAACCCACCCACGTCCAAACTCCCCCCCCCTGACGCAAGGGAGCTGCTCACCGACGCACTTCTGCACCCCAGCCTCTCAGCTACGGGGTTCCCCACCCTTCCGACTAAATTTCCATCCGGCTTCACCCTCCAGAAGGCCTCCACCCACCAGAATGCCAGCCAGGAGGGTAACAAAAAAGCGACGGCGATATGGAAGCGATCAATGTAAAGCGACATTTACAACTACTACTGCTAATGGAGATTGGTCGCTTTACACCAGGATGATCGCCCGCCAGATTTTTTTACTTGCGAAATAGCGGTCGCTCGATGAGGCCAGCAATCGTAGATATTAAGGCCAGTCCCATGCACGGTGAACGGTGTCCGTACTGAACATAAAAAAGTACCACATATCTATGATCTCTAGGTCACAGCAAAAAAAAAGATTTCAGACTTTTGTAAGGATAACTATCGCTATGGATGTAACAGCAAGTGTTATCGTGATAAAATCAAACGCAGAGAGAGCAGCACCTATTTCTGAGTTTTTCGAGCATGTGCAGATGCGCACTGTGCAGCTGCGTCACCTACGTGTCTAATAAACTTCGGTTGATGTCTAGCCTGTGTCCTGTCGGTATATTTTCGTTGTCCCTTGTGTTTGTTTCGTGATCATAACCTTGTTTCAACCAGTGAATCAAAAACATCAACTAGACCGTCTTCCAATCATTCTGCTCTTGTGGCCTGTGTGTTTGTTGCGACGTTTTGTGGCAAAATGGACCCGTAACAGCTACATTTTGAAGCATGAAACTTGACGCTCAGCGCGAAGCACATACTTCATTTGGTGTTTGCATCGATCTTCAGGGGACAGTTGTCATGACGTAGTAATAAACCGACTGTCACTGGGAGCCACCTATGCAAAGAATTACGACAGTTGATCTCATTAGTAACGCATCGTCGAACGGCAGACGCGCGCAGAAAGGCTGGCGGTCCGGTTGTCACTTAGCCAACAGTGAACGTCACAATAGCCAACCCTAAAACCCTGACACAGGATTCTCACCCACATAACGTCTCTTGAGTTTGTTGTTTACTATGGCAAAAGTTCACCGCCGAATTCACTGGCTGAAACACGGTTACTAGCTCTAAAAAACACAATGGACCGCGAAAAGATACTGACGGGACGCTGACCAGTGTTTTTTTTTTAGTTTTTGTAACCATGTTTTTGCCAGTGAATCAAAAGCACCAACTAGCACGTCTTTTTTTCTTTTATAATTCACTACCGGAGAGCACCACAGAATAAACGGGCCTCGCAGTTGTCATAAGCCCTGTTTACACGAATGCGACATTGTCGGGTTGAGGAAAGTCGCCCCAACTCGACGACTCCTCGATTCAACTCGGTATGAACTCGATTTGAAGGAGTCAAGACCGGTTCAACTGCAGCGACACCAAGCGTCAAGCGCCGCAATGCAAGCGAACAGTGGCAGCCTCCAAGATCGCGGCACGCCACCGCTGTCTCGGAGGCACGACGGTGCAAGCGAAAAACAGGTTCCCATTCATCCTCTCCCGTTCCACCAACCCGACTCTTTGACTCGACTGCGTTTACAAGCAAATCGGGGCAGGGTCGAGTTGAGCCAACCTACCGCTTGCGGTGGAGTCGACTGGACTTGAGCCCCTGACTCCTGACCCGACTCGGCGCGTGTTTACATGAGCCCAGGTAACCAGTTTTCGACCCGATAACTCGGCTCAACCCGGCCCTGTCGGGATCATGTAAACGCCGCTATAGGGACTCTCGCAGCCGTCCGCAGCTATTAAAGCCACGTCGTGACAGCGGCAGCGACGTCTTTGAGGCAGAGGTCCAAACAGTATAAAATGAAACACATTATCGCACTCTCTCGGGTTTGTTATGGTATGGTTTGCGGCGTTCATCGTCCCAAAACATGGGTTGTGAGAGACGCTGTAGTGGCGGGCTTCTAATTAATTAAGACCAAGTGGTTTGCTTTTTATTGCATGAAGTGTTTGTATTTTTCGGGGATATTCCGTCATAACTGACAACTGAAGATGACTGACAGTAGCGCCACAGTTTGCGCGATCAGTGGGGCATTCGAACACACACACACACTTAAAGTAACACGGTTCAAAGGGAGAGAAAATTGCTCAAGGCCAATTTTCCAGATGCTCGCAGAAGCGGCAGCCGGTACAGCAATGCGTAACGTAAACTCGTTTCTCAAGACGAAGCCCAATAAAGACAAAACCAATCAATAAAAACCCGAGGTCGTTTGAAGGTAGGGCTGAGAAACGGCAACTTATAACAACGACCTTAATCTAGGAAAAGGAGTAGGAAGGAAACTGATGTCCGGGCCGCCAGTGTTATCGACATTAAGAACATAAACACTTGTGTGCAGGGGGTCGTGCGGTGACACAGGCATCAGCGTGCCCCGAATTCCTTCGCTCCAATAAAGTTTTTCTTTCTCTATGTCTGTCTGATGGAGAGGAGAAGAAACCACGCTCTCGCCCACGTTTAGAGGCGGCAAATTAGCAGAAAGGAGAGCCGTTGCAATCTGACTGCTGACAGGCGAATCGAATCAAGGTGCTTTCGGGGACTGCAATTAAAGAGCCTTGTGTTTGGCCTGTGTTTGTTTTTTTCTCTGCGCGTTTGTAGAGGCGCAGGTTGAGAAGCTGCAGCAGCAGCACTGACTTCTGTGCTACAAACAGAGCGCTTGTTTGTGGCAATTAGGCGCCTAGTGATGGGGTGGTGTCGGGAATTCCAAGTTCTGCACCTGCCAATTCCATGCTTCTTTCTTTTCCGCGCTCGCTTGTACCGCAAGGTAAAAGCTACGGTTACCGCTTATAGAACGGCGGTGGTCAATATTTATATACACATCGTCTGATAAAGCCGGCTGTCTGGTCGAAGCAAACTCAAAATGTTAGCCAAAATTTGGGCATTGTTGTCTATCTGTGCTCCATCGTGAAATCGTATCCACCTCCTGTCCGAGTTCTATGGGCTCGGCGCAATACACACTATCTCTGGGAAGCGGACAGTGCGTCCCATCCACTGCAAGTGACATACCCGCTTCCTCTGCTCAAGTTATCCGCAGGAGACTCCGAACTACCTAAAAAAGAATTTCTCCGCCGCTCCACGCGTGCTTTAATTCCGCCGCGTGGATCGAATTTTTCCGGTGGTTTAACTCGCCGTGAGGAGGTGGCGTCGAGGGCAATCCGGGTGGATACTGCGCTGACGCCTGCGGTCAGGGCCTCCTGGACATCACAGACCCCGCTTCTGAACTGCCCCTTCTGCCCTGCTTCTGCTATTGAGGCTACATTACCTCATTTTCTGTTGGTCTGCCCTGGACTTTGGGAGACACGTAAGCGACACCTCCGAATTTAGGGTTACCACCCCAGCCGACCACCAGACACTCGAATCTGGAGCCATGGGTCCCAGTAGCGGTCCTTGTTGGCATTCATAGCCGACTCCGGCCTTCACTTGTACATATAAATATCTTATGCCGAAGGGCATGTTTACGCAATTTAAAAAATGCTCCAATTTAAAAGACAGCGATCAATAAAAAATAGTGATTGGCGCATTCAAGCATGCATATGCTATGCGTTTTCGTGAATTCCTGGTGATTTAAATAAAAAGCTATAAATTTAGAGAAAAAACTCGCTTCGAAACGTTTTTTTAATTGGTTATTTTGGGGAAAGGAACTGGCGCAGTATCTATCTGATATATCGTTGGACACCTGAACCGCGCCGTAAGGGAAGGGATAAAGGAGGGAGTGAAAGAAGAGGCGCCGTAGTGGAGGGCTCCGGAATAATTTCGACCACCTGGGGATCTTTAACGTCCACTGAAATAGCACAGCACACGAGCGCCTTAGCGTTTTGCCTCCATAAAAACGCAGCCGCCGCGGTCGGGTTCGAACCCGGGAACTCCGGATCAGTAGCCGAGCGCCCTAGCCACTGAGCCACCGCGGCGGGTAAAAATCCCGCGGCGGGGAAACGTTTAAAGCAGATTGTAGTTTGTTCGTGACCGTAATTATACTTTCCAGCTGTTTCCCGCCAGTGGATAGTTACTAATTACTTGATAGTTAATAGTTACTTTGATAGTTACTTGATAGTTGATAGTTACTTTTCAGCCAGTTGATAGTTTGAGCTCTCCATCCTCATGTGTTGTTCCTGAGTCTGTCTTTTATGTGTGCGCTACTCGTCTTTAAGAACAGCCGTTATAACCTGAGAACAAAAATTCTCGCATACATTTCTTGGGCTCTCAGAGCCCCTTAGGCATTGCATGATCGGTGCGGAGAGAACACAAGCTGAATTTGTTTTAGTAGAGGATTGAAGCACCCAGAAAAACAGTGCTCAAATGTTTGGAGCGCAGTGTGCTTTTGGAAGATAACAAGCATCCAGGCCTTACGGGATTTGCGTTAGGAAAGGCGACAAAGATCTGTGTTGTGTTAGCTCTGTGTTGGACAGGAATAGCAAGATCCGGCTAATGAGAGGCCCAGAGCAATTAGCTTTCTTTCTTTCTTTTGAACGAAGAAACTGTGGCAGAATCACTTTGATTTAATAAATTTATTTTATGATGTAATCTGACGTCATCAGATTCCCTTCTAAGCAGTTTCATTAACTTTATTTGTAGCAGAAATCTTGCTTATGCAATTAACATACTTTTTGCTTGCTTCTGGACTTCGTTTGTGCAACTTTTGTGCGTGATTTCTTGTGCGAGCTTGTATAAGTGACTGTAGATTATTTCTTAGTAGTGTACTAATGTTCTGTAGATTTGGTTTAGGGGGGTTTAACGTCCCAAAGCGACTTAGGCTATGAGAGACGCCGTACTGAAGGGCTCCGGGAATTTGGACCACCTGGGGTTCTTTAACGTGCACGGACATCGCACAGTACGCGGGCCTCTAGAATTTCGCCTCCATCGAAATTCGACCGCCGCGGCCGGGATCGAAACCGCGTCTTTCGGGCCAGCAGCCGAGCGCCATAACCACTCAGCCATGTTCTGTAGATTTATTACTTGTGCAAAGCGCGTAATTGCGTGCGGGAGAATGTATGGATGAACAATTTATGTAACATTTATGAGCACATTATTTTTCGATTGCTAGACAACTGCTGTCCTCGTGCTTAATGTGGTGCGGAAACTCGTCAGGCTGCTTAAAACAGCAACCTTCTTTTTTTCCCCACCCGTTTATGTTACTAAGGTGCAAGAAATTACGCAATGCTTAAGCTACGGAGAGTAAGCAATCAAACTCCGAGAGCCCTGAGTGCCACTTGCAGCGTCTTATGAATATTTGCCGTCTTATGAGACTTGTGGCTCCGCCTGATATTAAATTACACATAATAGACATCACACACAGCACACTGCGCGCGCTTTAACTGAATTGAGCAATCACGCAAAGCAAGCAGAGTGCGAATGGTTCGCTATTACACATTTTCTTGAAGATATCCATCACATCGTCGTCTTATTCCATTACTATGTTGCATTCACAGTGGCTTGAGTAGTCAATTTATAACCCCTGTCGACACTTCAAGCGCGCCAGTTTATTCTGTCGCCGCATCTGTAACTTCTGTAATGATAAGGACGACCCATGCATCTAGTCTTTAGTGGGAACACCAAATACTTTAAACTCGCCATCCGCGCGTAACTTCGTCAATATTTCTCGCTAACGCAAGCCCTGCCGTGAAAGATGACCCAGCTTTGAAACGGAGAAGTTCCTTCACCGCGGTCGACGCCAGGGGTGTCCGTCATACGCGGTGTTAAACGGGTGGCCACTTACCCGTGTCAGAGTCACATCTGTAATCCTACGGTACGAGGTAGATACTGCTCCCACTACGATAAAAAATCGATTTGATAATATGAATGTGTGGCGTGGTGAACCGAGATGCCACAAAAATGAATGTCCTCTGAAGAAAAATGCCTCGTGTATTAAGCTTTGTGATGCCAGCCTGTTACGGAAATGTTTGTTGGCTTTAGTAAGCATTGAAGAAGCCTTCACTGATGTCATCTCAAAAGTTGGAAGTATGATTTCTCAAACAAAGGACGCCGTGGTCAGTAAAAGGGAGGGAAATTGGATATTATGGATCCGGGAGGTTAACCGGTTAATGAAACCAGTTTGGTACACTGCACAATGCGTTTTGACATGAGCGTTAGAGTAACGGGATGCACTAACAAATTTGTAATAGGAAACATTGGTTGCGTTTTCTAGACAATCACATGTAAGAAGACAGGACAGGCGCAAACTAACAACTGAGGTTTATTCCAGAAAAAACACATATATCATACCATACCAGCGCAGGCGCATCAGGGTATCAGCGGCGTAGCATCAGGGTATCAGCAGCGTATCAGCAGCGTAACCGCTATTTAGATTGCCACGTTGGCGTTGTTTATCAGATTCCCCTGACATGCGGCAAAACCTACATAGGCCAGGGGCCGATGTTTGAACGTGCGAATCCGAGAACACGAAAGATCAATTAAAAACCAGGAGCAACGTCTTTTACCCATGCACTGCTTAGAACATAAATGCAGGCCCGTGCTCCACCAAGTTAAGATCCTGCGCAAGTGCAGTAATGAAAAAGCACGTGAACTTCTTGAGTCATATTATATAAAAAAGAAGGGACAAGCATGCATCAGTGACACATCAGTCATACTTTACAATAGGGAGGCACGTTTTCTTGATAGTATGTTTAGGTGAGCCACGCCTTTGGTTTTTTTTTCTGATTTTGGGTTGTTCTTTTGTTACGCTGCTGATACCCTGATGCGCCTGCGCTGGTATGGTATGATATATAAGTGTTTTTTCTGGAATAAACCTCAGTTGTTAGTTTGCGCCTGTCCCGTCTTCTTACATGTGATTGTCTAGAAAGCGCAACCAATGTTTCCTATTGCAATAAACCAACTTGCCCAACAACGCATCCTGCTAACAAGTTTGTGTCGTTCTTTTTCAATTTTGTTGTGTGTGGTGATCACCGGGAAAGTTATTTATATATGAACTTGCCGCTGATCAATCGTCCGTGTTTTGTTGACGTCTCCTTTTCCATTTCCCTACCAAAGAAAAAAGAAAGCACGCTTCGCTACCGGGCGCAGCTCACCACAACTCCAGAAGTGTAGGCCTCCCGAGACTCGACTTTCCATTTCCGGTTTTCGTCTTTATTCGCGTAGCGCCAAAGGGGACACTAATTCTCTATCATTAAAGTTTTTTTTTTTAATTTCACTTGATGTATACTGCCGCGTTGGCTTCAGCTTGAGGGACTGAAGGTGCACTTACCTCTTGACAGATGACAGATGTCAATTACTAGCTACTAGGAGAGAACCCATTAAACGTTATGGAATTGTGCACAAGCCCGTTAGTGTTTTTTTCGGTTTTCTCTCATTACGCAGGAAGTCTTATGGCGTGTACATTATTCTCGATTTCTCAAACGTCTTCGATTTGCGTCGCCATGTAACATTATCGATGATGTGCTTTAGTTTGTTGTTGAAAAAAGAGAGCAGACACGTTTCCGAATGAGCGGAAAATTGCTAGGTGTCTTGATCGTGCGCTGAATTTTTAAAATGCATGTCAATGAAACAGCTTTTGACATTAATTTCTATAAAGTTCAGGGCCAAAATTTGTTAGTTTTCGACAGCACTACTAGAGAAAAATCATAAAATTACTTTAAAGAGCTGCTCATAAATGAATGAACGACCAAGAATTCCACTCACTTGCAGAATGCGACGACATTGCAAAGGAATATCGGCTACTCTTTTTGCTCTTTAAGAGCCTCACCGGCGTTTTAAAAGGTTCTTAACTTTGCCAATGTCCCCTTGCTCCTTCCACCTCCTCTTGGTTCTCGAGTTTTTTTCACGCTAGTTTTTTTCAATCACGCAATGTACGCGGACGACATCACCATCTGGACCACCCAAGGCTCACTGGGAGAGAAGCAAGAGGCACTACAAGAGGCTGCCACCTGCATCGAAGAATATACAAGACAAAGTGGACTCAGATGCTCAACGGAGAAGTCCGAGCTCCTCAGAGTAGGCAGACACCCTACGGATGCCCCACTCGAAGTAAAACAAGAGGGCCAGAATATCCCGGAGCTAAAGATGATTAGAATCCTCGGCATGTGGCTGCAAGGAAGCCGGAAATGGAGCCACACCCTCAGCCTGCTAAGCAAAGCAGCGGAGCAGGTGGGCCGAATGATTAGCAGAGTAGCCCACAAGCGATACGGCATGAAGGAGGAGGACACACTCAGGCTGGTCAACAGCCTAGTGGTCAGCCGGGTAACATACTCACTGCCGTACCACGTAACCATCAAGGCAGAAAAGGAGCAAGCGGAGACGATACTCCGGAAGGCGTACAAGACAGCCCTTCATCTCCCAAGAAACACCTCGAACGACAAGCTCATGCAAACTTGGAGTTAGCAACACCTTTGAAGAACTGAGGGAATGCCAGCTCAAGGCACAAGTACGAAGACTTAGCAACACAACAACCGGAAGGGCGCTCCTGACGAGGTTGGGTCGGGATATCGAAAAGCCGCAAAACAGTAGGGCCGCAATACTAGACCCGCTAAGAAAGAAAATAAGCATGCAACCTATCCCCCGAAACATGGACCCAAACCTCCATGTTAACAGGAGACAGGCCAGAGCGGAATTTTACGAGAGGCACATGGGGCACAGAGACAATACAGTCTGTACAGACGCCTCCCTCTACCCCCAAGCACACAAAAACTACGCCGTAGCGGTAGTCGTAAACAACCGAGGAGAACACATCACGAGCCTCACAGCCGAAGTGTCCGATATAACGGAGGCAGAGGAGATAGCTGTCGCCCTGGCAGCTAGAGAAGGATATAGAACAGGGAAATCCCTTAACATTTTAACAGATTCGCAAGAAGCGTGCCGGAACTATATCCGAGGCAGAATTAGCAGTACGGCGCTCAAAATCCTCGGTGGAGCCCCGCTCCCCGAGGAACGACAAACACAAAGTTTAATCTGGATACCAAGTCACGCGGGGATCAGGGGCAATGAAGGGGCAGACATCCTAGCTCGAGGAATGAACAGCCGAGCAGGAACGTCGTTAACCCCGGAGGAGTCTCAGGTCGCTTGTGGGGACAGCTATTCGGAATTACTAAACCTATACAAGGGGATAAGAATCCAATATCCCCCACCGCATAAAGCATTAACCAAGGAGGAGGCCACAGTATGGCGTAGACTGCAAACCGGCTCCTTTCCTAACTTATACATACTAAACAAGATGTTCCCCACACAGTATAGCGCCAACTGCCCGTGGTGCGGAGCACGACCGAAATTATACCATATCACGTGGGAGTGCGAAAGAAATCATGCATTCCACAAACACTAAACACCATGTGCGGAGCAATGGGAGAGCCGGCTCACCAGCTGCGAGCTCGGGGTCCAAAGGGCCCTAGTAGCGCACGCAAGCGAGGTGGCCCGACTCAGTGGAGCCCTGGAATAGGGGCCCACCCACGGCCAAGGAGGACCCAAGCTTCAAGATGAAGACTTCGTCCTCAACCGCTACCACCCCCCTAAGCGAATCAATAAAAAGTTTTTCATTCATTCATTCGCTAATAATCTTGTCAGCAATGCTGTTCGATATACGCATGGTAAAGCACATGACGTCTGAATTTCGATGGCTGGAGCTGACACTGCACGGAAGCTAAGTTCAGTTCACAGAACAGCACGGGTTTGACATGGTTTCAGGAAACTGGGAATGCCACCTGCAAAGCCTCGCCTCTTGACAGCAACGCAAATTACCGCCCGGCCCATTTTGAAACGTGTTCTGTCAGCTGGGGTTGGCAGTCGCATTTGGAAACGGCTGATGCTAATTCGAATGGCTGCATCTGAACCGTGTGATCACCGTATGTTGAAAGAGACGACGGTGAGTCTGCTTTAACACTGTATCTTCTTTCATAATAAAAGATTGTCTCTGGAGGCAGCATAAGTTTGGACTCACAACGTTCTCTAACGGTGGCCAAAATAAAAGGATCGTGGCTTCAACCTCACCATGATGGTGATTAATTATATGAGAGTCACGAACTGGAGTGGTCGTGTGTAGACACACTGTGCGTGCTTTGTTTTAGTGGCAATAGATGACCTTCACAAAGATCACGCTCTATTTGCATAAACAGCTCAACTTTAAATGTCTCTCCTTTTCCTTTTCATCTATCCCTCTTCCCCACGCGCGCACAGTACGGTAGCCAACCAGGAAGGGCCTGGTTAATCTCCTGGCCCTTCCTTTCTTCTTGGTCGCTGTTAGCTATCATTTGTCAAATGTACACTGGACGTCCTACTTCGCAACTGAGCTGACTTGTAGGTGTTTATTGTGTATTTATTTATTTATTTCGAAGATACTGCCAGCCTTCATTTGCGGCCTTAGGCAGGAGTGGGAAATACAGATATAATCAAACAGAACACAGCATAAAAGCATTGCAAGACATTTTTCAGCATAGTTTGCGCATGAAAAAAAAAAAATGAAGGAATGCGCATGAAAAAGAAAAAAATGGAGGCACATGAGTGCTACTTGTAGACCATCGCTGTGACAGGGAAAATGACAACAAATAAATAAACAAAACAGGTTACACTTTATCTGTTTCCAATTAAAGTTTTACATATCTATGTTTTTCTTTAGCGCGCCGCAGAATGACTCGGCCGAATTGTGAATTCTGCAGGAAAAGCCGGTATTCTGAAATCGCAGGCAACTAGAAAGGTCTTTCTATCAGCTGTTCACTCCAAAGAGAAGATTGCTCCTTAGCCCAGCAATGTAAGTAGACGCCGGCGATGGCCATGAGCTTGAACGACCCGTCACTAAGAAAAAATAGTGTTCATGATGCAAGAATTGCTTGTTGTCTATGAACAGAACAACCCCTGAAGATAGTGCTGTAGCCCTAGTGTTTATCCTAGGAAAAAGAAGTTGTTATTGACGGTGAGTGATGTTTAGTGCAAGTTAAGTGACAGGTCTTAGCATCGACGACAACTGCACCATCAGCCCGTTAGGCAAACCGAACAAAATACAATAAAACAAAACGCAGGCCAAATAAACTGAGATAAAATTGAAACAAAATCTTCCAGACGTTTTCGAGGCATGGGACTGTTCCATTCCCATTGGTGGCAGGAGAGGCCAGCGGAGCGTAGCCTATTACGAGCTGGTGTTTCCAGGCGATGGAGATAAAGTAAGAAGAAAAACAATAAGCATTATAAAATGTGAGGAATAACAGCAAGTATTGCTAGAGCCGTCAAGACTGATAAGTGAAGTACGGGAAATAGACACAAGACAGGACATCGCGTTACCCGCCCCCCCTCGTTCACTGAAGTCAGCGTCGCCTGGAAGAAGGGCTTTTCCTCGTGGCCGACTGAGATACGAACGAAGGAAAGCCAATTTCAGGGAGTGCAATCAGAAAACGTCGCTCTTCGTTTGTTGTTTCTCTTTTATTCTTGCAGACATTCTACCTTTCCTTCTCCGCTTGTGAGGGAGTGAAGCGAACTTAACGACTGAACACGCCGAATTTTACTACAAAAAAATTGCTGGCGGCTTGGCATTGCTAACAACAAAATGTTGCGCGAAAGCAGCTTTATGCAGGTGGACACCAACGCCACGTACCTGACAGCGCGATTGAAAGCGCGTTTCCTTTCTTTTCGAGAATTGTGCACAGATGGAAATCAATGACGACAACGACTTGCAACGCACAGCGCGAGAGTGTGTCGCAGTTTAACATTTCGACCTAAATATTCTTTTTTTAAATCTCTCTCTGTTTATTTTTTTAAACCAAAACTCTTATCCCTCTTCTATACATGCACATCTTGAGGTAGAATCAGCCAGTGTTGCTTTCCCGCGTGCTTTTCTTTTCAAGAACTGGATTTGCCTGTGTCCTCCGCGGTTGTTCTTTCCATTGACGCTTCTTTGCTTGGACGAAGCGACAGGAGTGCGCGCTCTGCTGTGCAAAATTTCCTTCAAGAAACGCAGCGGCTCCCATTCTAATTTCTTTTTCCCGCTCTCAGTCAGTACGACATTGAAACATTACAGGCATTGTATACTATTATGCACATTAAGCCATTGTCCCGTCTTCGATTTCGAAGTTAACAGGACCTCTCTCCTTGCGTCTTCCAATCTATCAGCCTACTTACTATTACCACTCCTTTTCCCGTCAAAACTTTCCTGTCTCCAGCAATTAACCGCCTGTGTCTTGGCTACTCACCCGCAGTGGGTATGTGCCAGCAACGTCTGAAGACTACTACAACTACTACTCTCGAGCAGTGGCCAGCTAAGCTGACCTGCTCGCGCCGCCGAGGGTTCGAAACCCAGTAAGAACAATATATATTTTATTTCGCTAGGTTGGCCAACGTCATCCTCATTCGAAGGTCTCGCCTCTTTCTCGCCATTTCACGCATCATGTGACTGAGCACAAATCGCCTTTTTTCCAGGTGAACGAGGCCAATAGCGCTTTCGCACTAAAATCTGAATTTGCGTTTTGTAAATATACACTAACAAGGAGGTGGTCTCGGAAATGACGTTTTTGTGCTTGCTTGTTTCTGTTTTCTCGCGTATCCAAGTGTACTTATTCCACAAGAAATTTTGATGGTTGCCACTTCACGAACAACAATAAATACCAAAATGTTGTCTAACCGAGCCTGCGCTCTAGTAGCGACTAAACGTATTAACGCAGCGCAATTGTTAAAGCTGAAACCAATAACAGACCGCGATAAGCACGTTCGAGCATAAGCCTGCTGTGCAGTGTCCAAGAGTGGCTGCAGTTTAAAAATTTGCACGAAAGGAAATAATCTGTGCCTCGATACGTAATAAGGGCTATCGGTCGGTAAAAGGAGGTTGAAGCATGTGAAAAAATCTTAATCCGCAAAGGAAGTCTTTGGACGACTTAGATGGCCGCAGACTGCTTCTTTTATGAATGTTTCGACCGAAGGAGCCGTTTAGTATTTCTTCCATTCGCTGGCTTGTGTGTCTAAAATTTCGAAAAAAGCGATCTACGTTTCTTTAAGTTTGGCATTTAACTGCTTGAAACAATAGTTGCCTGTCAGTGCTACGTGTTCCACAGCGTCCTAATCAATCGATTATAAATAAGATAGAAATAAAGTATTTAATATCATTAATATGAATTTGGTATATAATAAATAAGGCTTGTTCGTGCGTGAACGAAGCTTTATAAAATATAAACCAAGCAAGATTTTGTTGATAATCTACATGAGACCTTATTTTCGGGGGATGTAGAGCAGAAGAAAGTACCCCACGAGAGTACCTAATCTACATTACATAAAGGCACTGGTGCGTCACTTGTAGCATCATGAGACGCAATGACGTTCATTGCATAAGATAAAAATGGGATTAAAGTAATAAAAAATCGGGAGTGGGCTGCAGGGCCATGCTTCTGGAGGATTGAGAACTCACTCCTATGAGCTCACACGCCGACGTCGGCATTCTGCAAAATGGCCTAACAACTGCTGCCGCACAAGAATGATCGCAGCTGCAGTGCACCGCATTTGCCTTACGCAGCCCTGTCTTTTCAATTTGCGCAGAAAACATGCGAAGCACCAGTAACTAATTCTTGACTTTTGCGTCTCCTGTATTTCGAGTTTTCCTCGCACTTCTCACAATCAAACCTTGTAATGCTTGCCTCGAAGGATGCCATTGCAGGGTGCCCTTCGTGATGTGTGAGAAGAAAACTGAAGGTAAAAGGTAAAGCGTTTCTGGGCATCAGCAATAGATTTAGAGAATCCGTCCACGGTATAGCTTCGCAAAGCTTATACCTGTCAAAACGCGCACATAAAGGAAGCTTCTCCACGAACACCAACGACGAGAAGACAGCCAGGATTAGAGGCGCGCCGCCTTCGGCTACGAAGGAGCTTAACCAAGAAGTTAAGTCACTCTACACAGAAAGGACTAGAAAAGGAGTAGGCTGTCCTTAAAAGGGGGCACCTTACCCCTTTTTACTTCCACATAGGCGTATTTGTGTTTAGAGTGTAGTGAGGATGATCAGTGGTGACCGAGCCATCTCACCGCTACCGGACGTCAGCATTTTCAGCGGCATTAGCATGATGCAGGAACCGACGGGTGATGGCTTTAACCCGCCGGTCGTAGAGGCGGGTAGGTGGTGACAGTGCGATGACGGGCACATGCACATTGTTGACGCATGGCCATCGTTCCGCAGAGAAGAGACTCCAGCAGGACACTCTGGCGCTGTTCAGAAGCGGCCACATGGGCAAGACGACGTTACCGGACGGTGTCAAGCGGCGCTAGAATGGAAGGATATTAGCTGGCATACTTTTTGAAATGAGTGATTTTTGTGGGTCCCTCGACCTTTACAGCTTCTTGAAAGCGCCTGTCTCGTGTCTTTCTTTTCCTGTGTGCTGTGTTTTCGTGCGCTTCATCTACTCAAGCTATGAACCAACTTGCCCATGAACGTGTTCTACTTTACAGGTTCTAGCCGTCCAAATGCATCAAAGTGAACTTGCAGACTCAGTGCTTTCACCGGAATATTGATTTCTGGGGCAGCATTAGCATCGACATATTGAATGATTTGATGACGGCATTGCTAAAGTTGCGGGCAGTACTGTGGATGCACATGTGGTCAGTTCGTTTCCCACTAGACGGCTTGAGACGCGATGGGAGGCGCTGGCGGCGCCCCAGTGCATCGAGAGTTCTACCTTTTTCGCGTGTCCGAGACGTCATTGTCTTCGCGGAGTCGTTGTTAGTGGTGGCGCTACACACTGATCGCTGGCAGAGTCTAACGTGACTATTCCACACAACGAATAGATCGAGGATAAATGAAATGACCAGGACAGAATTCTGGGCACGTCCGTAAGGAAGATTTCGTGAATCGTCCAAGACGGGTCAGAGTGACATTACATAATTCTAGATTGTAAATATTAAATATGTGTTCAAAAGCACCAATCCAGACGTGCGAACCCCGAGCAAGAATCTCGTATTGTGTGATCGGAGTAACTCGGGAAAGCACGGGTTATTTCGCAGCCAATGGAAGGAAGCTCGTGAAAGTTCGGAGGGGCGTCGCGCCAGCTGTAGCCAATGGGACGAGGGGGTCGCGCCAGCTGCAGCCGAGCGGAGAGGAGGTGTGGAGATGAAGAGCGAGAAGCGCTGTTGCGGGCAAATGCAGATGCCAGAAAGAAGAGGTGAAGAGTGAACACATGCTTTCGCATGGCTGCTCGGTTTAACTATGTTAAAGTCCAAAACTTTTTAATTATTTTCTTAAGTTTTCATCGCAACTTGCTTACCCCTTTTTCCGGCGTCCGGCAAAGGTGCTCTGCAGGGAGCAGTTAAAAAGACACTGAGGGCGATCGAACTGTAATAACCATTTGATCATCTACTTAAGTATTGACATGTATTGACTCATTCTATAAGTACTGCATCGTGCATCCTATAGGTTGCAGCTCATAACACCTTTTCTCTAAAGTTCTACCTGTTGATGCACCTTTGCACTCTAGGTGTGTGAATAGTTTCAGTTTGAATGTTTCGTTAGCGGTCTTCCAGTTCCCCCGGTTTTTGCGGCTATGCACCTGGTCATACTTGTCATCGATCGGTTTTTCATCGATGGTTGCCGGGTATTGCTTATTGTATATCTATCACACAGTTGTGTTGTTTTGTGCGTTGGCCGCCTCCTCCCAGAAAAGCAGCCAGTGCCAAAAAATCAAGCATCAAAATGTCTTCTCTGAAGCATTCTTCAAGAGCGTTAAAGAAACTGCTTTGCTCACAAAGGCTCTGGGTATGACGTAAAAGAAGTAAATAAATGGAAGAAACAATAAGAGAGGAGGAAAATGAGAATAGAAAGAAAACCGGAAGAAAGGAAGACGGCAAAAAGAAAAAGAAAGGAGAAGCTAGAAAGACGGAAGCAAATAAATCATTTCAAGCGACATTTTTCAGGTACACGAGGTGACATTTAGCTGTAAAAAGAGAGAGCTCTTTCTTTGTTAGATCATAGTGCCGTAATAGGTTTGCTCACAAGGGCTACATAACGACAGAACGCATGAAGTGAAGCATCTGTTTGCCAATTGTGCACCACCGAAAAAAAAAAGAAAGACATGGTGTCCCGCGAGTGTCTTGCTTGGGAAGGAAACGCTTTGAAAGGCTAAATTCAATTGAGTCAGGCCGACACGAGCGTGAACTCCAACATAAGAGAAGAATAAAAAGAAAAATATGCTGCACGTAGCGCCATTTTCAAACGCAGAGCAAAACTTCGCAGCTAAAGCCTCGTACCCAGAAGCTGAGGCTCGCAGTCTGACGGTCGCAGATATATGGCGGAGGAAGACTTAACGGTAGTAGTGCAGACGCCCACGCTCAAGAACTCTGGGAGGCAGACGAACGCGCACAAGCCCAGCGATTCCAATCTCCTGCTGCCGTTGCAGACGTCGTCTGCTGCGCCCAGTTACGACAAGAACGCAGGAAATTCCCGGGTTCCCTCCTCATCCTGGGCCCGCAGAATCATTTTTCAGCCCCACAAACGGTTTTTCGGAGCCGTCAGCGCTTCCTCCGAAGATCCATTTTACACGACGACGTCGCTGCGAAGACGTTATATACTCGCCGACACACCGACTGCAGCCCTCAGCGACATCTCTGTGTCGCTCCTTTGACTACATCCTTTGGAGGCCCGAAAGAGCGGAAACGCGTAAAAGAAGACGCGTCGAGTTCAAAAGACGGCTTTAAAAGCGCGCCGCTCGTGAAGAGATGAAGACGCGAGATAGTCGTAATCATGAGGAGAACGGGGGTATAATGTGACGTGAACGGGAAGGGGCGGGGAGCGGGGGGCGGGGGAGGCTTAACTGGCTTCGAAACGGTTCACTTCCTGTGAGCTTCCGCCATAGCGTTTCTGTGTCCTTTTGGTTGCTGAGCTCGGTCGGTGTTGCTGAAATACCGCATTTCGCGGGACGCGAGGGAAATAAATGGCTTACGAGACAATATCGACAAAGGAAGCTTCGCGCGCACAGCTCAGGGGAATACCCAGAACTACGGTTACAAAGCTCAGGATATTTCCCTGGCGGGTTATCCTTGGGCAACAACTGGTACTGTTGCTTCACAGCAGTCGTAAACGATGTATCGGTTTACGGAGAGGCTTGAGCATAAAACAGCTCATCGTCGCTTGGGGCCGCTCCTTGTGTTGCTTGTACTAATACCTGCATAAAAGAGTTTATCGCCGCTGTTTTGTTGCACTGAGGCTTACCGGGATTCGAGATGCAATGTTGTCATCGTTACTGCTGTCTTTGTCGACAATGATGTCGCAACCGAAAATGCATGCCGTCATCCTTGCCAAAGAATGAAACCCAGATTCGTCGCATTTTTTTTCTTGGGACAGTTGTCTATGCGCCTGTGTAATCGAACTCTTTCATGGATGCTACGAGGGCCTCCTCGCACCAAAAAGGGAACGGTGCACGACAGTTTACGTAGCCGCTTGTTTCGCGTCAGCCAAGGGCGGGAAGTCCTGAGGCCGTATTCTATAAGCTGTCCATTTTCCGTTGTCCATTTCGCGTCTATTCGGTCCTCTGCCAGTGGTCACTCAGATACACCCGCGGCTTTCAAGCGTGTGGGGCAAATGATCCGGCCATAGGGTGGTTGCCGAGCGGACCTTACAATTGGCTGAAATTGGATGCAATTTATAGCCAACATTTGCAGTGCAGTGTCGACAGCAGGCGTATGGACCTGACCACTGGCTCCCATTGGCTGCATATATGACTGTCGGCTCGTATATGCAGCATTAATAAATTAAGAGAACGCGTTTTAATATGTCCGACATGAGCTGCCATGCAGACACTACATTGCCAGAACACAGAAAAGGGAGGAGTAATGATGCTATAAGATCTTAACAGAGACTTAAAAAAAACCCTAGTGCTTCTGATGAAAATTTATGAAATGCCGCTAGGACATGATCTCTCCACTACTAGTCATTGTGCGTTTACAGTAGGTATTCAGGGAACTGGACTGGGAATGTAAAACTGTCACCTGAAAATCTTGTCGTTCAACATCCCAAAACAACAGACTGGCTACGAGGGTCACCGTAGTCGATGGTTCCAGATTAAATTAAACCACCCGGAGTTCTTTAAAAGGGAACAAAAAGGAAATAACAAACTAAGCACCACAGACTGATTATTCCTAAGGGAACACTACCGACATTTTTCTACGCAGAAATATGGCTACCTTGCCGTGAAAATAGCAAATGGAAGCCCCAAAACCCTTACCCACTCGAGGAGCCTGCCAGAAGTTAGCAGAGTTTCGTCATTTTCATCACGCATTTGCAATGGAGACCTACAACTAACCAGAGACTCCACTTCCTAAGACCTGAAAGGCGGCCGGAAACCAGGAACCGAAAGTCGACAGATGAGTGTTCACGGCAGCAAGGTACAAATGCAAGCCGTTTCACACCTCCCCACTGAGAGGCAGATGCTCTCCGCTGCATCGCGCCGGGCTGCGTCTCGTTACAACGCACGCGTATTGCAGAAATAGGCTTTCAGGTGCGACAGAAACTAAGTGAAGTTAACGAAGGCTGCCGCAGACTACTTCTGGATGATGTCAGGACGGCGCGAAAAGAACCAGGACGAAAGAGGCACAAGAACACAACAGGACAGGCGTCCTGTTGTGTTTTGTTCTTGTGCCTCTTTCACCCTTGTTCTTTTCGCGCCGTCCTGACATCATCCAGAAGCTATGCACCAACTAGCCCAAACCAAAGTACTTCTTGAGCAGACTACTAGTAGTATTGGTTTATTAAAACAATAATAAAAAGGAACGAAAAGATAGTTCCTAGCCGCGGCATCTGCCATCGCTACGGGAAGCATCTAGCTGAGGCAGATGAAATAGAGGTACAACAGGAAGACTGGAAATAAGAAATGAAAAAGGTTAGAGGACAGCCATAAATGATAGGGGGGGGGGGGGACTTCTATTTATAAAAATTCACATGTGTACACGTCAGGCGCGCGGGATGCCCCTAAACGCATATTGCAGAATAAACTGCTTATTGCGCTCACTGATGTATACATCGGCGACGACGAGGCGATCTTGTGGTCTTAGGAGCGTTGTGTGCTGGCGTGAAATGTGCACGTAAGCTTCGAGGGATCCTGAAAAGCATGTAAGCAGCAGTCGCGCTCTGACGTATTTTATTCAACATCACATCTGAGTGAAAACTTATCGGAAGTCAGGGGTGGAAGTGCAGTCAAGTGTGGGATAGAAAGAAAGGAAGGGATTTATAACTCATTTAGCAAATAAATTCTTTATGAGCAAAAAAGGGTAAAGAAATACACGAAAGGATGACTGCTGCACATGGCCATTAGCACACCTTCTTATCGGCAACTAATGTTTTGGCAAAGCAGCTCAATGAGGCAGGAAATCACTAAGATGTCCCTCTTCAGGGTGACCTGTCAAAGCCTTTTCGAAGGAAATCTGACTGAATGTGGAGGCCATGATTTTGGAAGATCGTTGGTGTTATCGCTCTTCAATGGGGCGCTTCAGTAGGCACCGTTTCCAGTAGGATTCACGATGCTATTTTCTCCCATCAGTAACCAGGTTAATCTCACATGCACACTGAGATTGAACACGAGAACTTAGAAAAAGTACCTGAGCATAAAATTACGGGGGTGAAATTTCACGACAGCCTCTGATCACGTGAATTCAAGCAGTAGTGTCGCTCAAATGTTTGCCCTGCTGAAAAAAATTCGAGCTTGCCTCGGAAAGAACCTGGAACATCAGTTATATTTCGCTCTCATTCACTCCTGGATACTTTACTGTGTAATTGTATGGGGTGTAATGGCGAGTTACGTGGTCGATTATCGCGTGCTTGTTGACTAACCACGCAGGAATTATAATCACCGACAACTCTTGGGACTGACTCTGCTGTCGTTGCGATTTCTACTTTCGTGAATTGCTTCCTGTGGGTTGTAAGCGGATAAGAAGCAGGGTGCGTTGCCGAATTCACGCATAGTATTGATGAAGGCACATTAGCTGAACGTTTTTCTTGCTGAAGCGCGTATGCCCTTAATACCAGTTTAGCTGAATATCGCATCTCTGTGCTACCTACAACTTCGCCCCTAGCACTCAAATAACATGAGCTAAAATCCACCGCCTTACGTGCCGGCGCCTCAAGTGCAGCTCGCGGGATGACCGGCACTGGAAAACGTTTCGTTTAATGAGCCGAATGAGAGGTGATGGTGCGTGTAGGTGGTAGTTCACGGATATTTTTCAGCTTACTTCAAAGCATATCCCCGTTTCCACCGCACAGGAAGCATGAAAGACTAGGCGGTCTCACCATGATTCACATGTTTACGACGGGCATGCATTCGCTCTGCGTGAGTGCACACTAAAAGAAAAAAAAAACAGACACACCGCAATTTCAGAAAGTCCGCCACCTCAACGAAGTAGGGGATTTGAAAGCGCTATTAAGTAAGAAACCGCTTTACTTGGGGCCTATAAATCCCAACCGAGCGTTATACAATGTGCACAAGCTTTCGACTAGCCTGGTGTTCAGCTTATTTGTGGTTAAAGGCTCGGGAAATGGGTCGTTTACATCAGCTTGTTTAAAGACAAAATACCTCGTATCGTAGCACTCTCTGGCCAAAGCTGCTCTTGCGCCATAAAAATTCGTGATAATCAAAATAATCGGCGTGTTGTACAATCATGGCGCTCGCCATAATGGCGTCACTTGCTTGAGAATTAGAAAGGTGGCGTCGCAGCCGATAACCATTCCTGACTGGCCCCGTGCCTAATACTTTAATTACGAGTGGAAGCAATCAGCATCGGTTCAGGTACGGGACGCCATCGTCGCGTTGATCGGAGTGACATCAGGTCAGGCGATCTAAGCAGCCCACGCTTCGTATACATGGCTGGGACGTGATTGGGCTGTTCATGGTACCTGTACTTCGTAGGTTGATGATAGGATATGCTGTCTGGCAAATTTTGGAATGAAATCCCTTGAGGGAGTATGCAAAGTGTGCAGCTTGTGATGTTGCTTCTCTGCTTCGGCTCGAGGCGAAAACTTTGCCCAGTTTCTTTGACTCCCGCTTCTATTCGAGTGCGCTGCTATCCAAAAAAGCAATAGTGGGGAGCAAGGTGACCGGCTTGCACTTTGCCACAGCTCGCCAGAAGTACACGGCATAAGCAATGAGAACATGGCCTCCCTTCTGTCTGTCTGCATTGAGCGAATTCGAAAACCGCGGTGTGGCCATAGTGACTGCGAAAACATAGCGTTGCTAATCGCCGGTGTCGTGTGACCAAATTGCTGCCTATGTGAGTAACGGCCACAACAAAGCGCTATAAAGTTTTTTATGTCAGTATCACATCTGTAAAGAAAGAAAGAAAGAGGAGAAAGGAAGGAAGAAAGAAATGAAGGATGAAAGAAAGTAACGAAGTAAAGAAAAGAAGAAAGGAAGAAGGAAAGAGAGAAAGAAAGGAAGAAGGAAGAAAGAAAGAGAGAGAGAGAAGAGAAAGAGAGAGAGAAGAGAAAGGAAGAAAGGAAAGGAAGAAAGAAAGGTAGGAAGAAAGACAGCAAGAGATGAAGAAAGAAAGAAAGAAAGAAGGAAAGAAGGAAGGAGAGAAAGAGAGAAAGAGAAATGAAGTTAGACAGGGCACGCAATGCGAAGGCAAGACAACCGATGGTCCTTAAGGGTAACAGACTGGATTCGAAGGGAAGGGAAGCGTGGTAGCGATCGGCGGCAAGTTAGGTGGGCGGATGCGCTTAGGAAGTTTGCGGTGATAGGGTGGCCGCAGCTGGCACATGACAGGGTTAATTGGAGAGAAATGGGACACGCTTTTGCCCTGCAGTGGACGTAGTCAGGCTGATGATGAAAGAAAGAAGTGTGTAACACTTATTCGACATGACGCTTTTACGCACGTAAATGAGTCGCTGTGCATTCACAGCTTGTTTTCTTATTTTCTCTGGCGTAAAAAAAATAAACTTAGTGCCTCCACTAGCTTAAAAGCCAGCTTTGTGTGAAGAGGACAGGGAAGTATATTTTTGTCCTCTGAAAAGGATACGGCGCCATTCAGGCTCTTCAACCATGACGTTCTTCTTCTTTGAACTATCACAATATAAACGCTAAGAAATTGAAGCCCCTGCAGCCTTGCAACTATGCTATGTGCGAGTGAACTCCCATTCAAACTTCATTTTCTGCCGCTCTCGTAAGCGACGTACTAAGAACAAGCGCACGCTGCCCTCATGTGAGGGTCGTTACACGAGTTCCCGGCACGGTACAAAAGCGCGCCCTTACGGCCCGTACCGTACACTACACAATCCTCTGGCGCTCAAAAAACTCGTTCATCCGTCTCCGCACTCGCTTGCACCTCGTGCAGGAAGCAAAAAAAAAGAATGAAAAAAGTCTAGAGGAGCACAATATGTCCGCTTTATCTCCGTCTACCTTCTTTCAGCACTTCGCTCGAGTACCCCCCGTATAACCGAGACGGCGACAGCGCTCGGGCCAGAGGGAGTCAACCGGGGAGGGAGGAGGACGAAAGGCAGGGAGGTTAACCGGAAGAAATACCGGCTTGCTACCCTGGGGAAGCGTGCGTAATGTTCAGTTCAGCTTTCTGTTTAACGTAAGGCTTGCTCGGATCATGAGGAGCAGGTCTTTCACGATTCTCACGGCGACTAGTGTATGCTCCGTGCAAAGCATCCTCTCTTGTCAAGGGCTTCCCAAGAAGAGAGCCCAGTGAAGGTGGGAGTGAATGGAAGAAGGAGAAGGTAGTAGCTGGGCGTGCGCCGGCTATCTCAAGCAGTGACGGATGGCTGCTTCCGTTAGTGTATGCGCCAAGTCAGCCCTAAACTTGTAACCTCTACGTCGTTGGGATGCTCGTTTTAAGCCCCACGCACTAGCATCTTACTCATAGCGGGGCGCCGAGGGTTAGGACACGTGGACGGGGGATAATAATAATAATAATAATAATAATAATAATAATAATAATAATAATAATAATAATAATAATAATAATAATATAATAATAATAATAATAATAATAATAATAATAATAATAATAATAATAATAATAATAATAATAATAATATAATAATAATAATAATAATAATGATTTTGGGGAAAGAAATGGCGCAGTATCTGTCTCGTATATCGTTGGACACCTGAACCGCGCCGTAAGGGAAGGGATAAAGGAGGGAGTGAAAGAAGAAAGGAAGAAAGTGGTGCCGTAGTGGAGGGCTCCGGAATAATTTCGACCACCTGGGGATCTTTAACGTGCACGGACATCGCACAGCACACGGGCGCCTTAGCGTTTTTACTCCATAAAAACGCAGCCGCCGCGGTCGGCTTCGAACCCGGGAACTCCGGATCAGTAGCCAAGCGCCTTAACTACTGAGCCACCGCGGCGGGTCGTGGACGGGGGTCATCACACTCTTTCAGGGCATTCCTTACTTGTTTCGATGTACTCAAGTAACACTTGTTGCGGGGCTAGTTGGTGCATAGTTCTATGTTCAAATGTTAGCGCAAAAATAAGAGACAATCACAAGAAAGGTTGTTTCGATGCTTGTTTTTGTTGTGTTCCTCTTTTGTGTAAGTGGCCGTCGGTCTTTTAGAGGAGTAAATTTCTTTGTTACACCCGTTTAATATGTGTTCCTTGCAGTCTCTTGATATTTCTTGTTGTTTTTTGCGCAAAACTGCTTACAGCGTAGATATATGGGCTGCGCTTCCTAGAAATACTTTCTAGGGACCATTTATGCGCTGTGAACCCTCGTTGGTACACTCTAAACAGAAAGGAGTAAAAAGCACACACCCTTTTGTGAAAAGGAGTGCGCTATAGGGCAGCTTACTGCCTTATTACTCCTATAAAGGCGTATTAGTGTTTAGAGTGTGAGGTGGGAATTCAAGATGAACGTCGTCCTTGGTGGCTTGGGTAGAGTCCTCACTAGCGCGAACTGATCTTGACATGAGTGTCCCGTACAATAAATATGGTAGACTTTGAGCCGTAAACGACTTTTTATAAGTTTGGCATTAAATTCATCGCCGACATCAGCCGTTAAAGCATTATTCCTTATATAAATGGTCGCACGGTTTTGTTGTCACGCTGCAGTCGCCGTAACGAGGGTGGCATGTTAGCTGTGCGTCCATAACCTTCCGGTGTATTAGTTTATGCCGGCAAACTAACATAAATTTCGCCCAACACATTGAAGAGGGACACCACACAAAATAATCAGCACTAGAGTATTTCGACTTCGAAGACATTATAGGACTTTGTTGAAGTAGACGTAAGGACCGGGGCGGGTGGCCTCGATGCAATGTCGGCATAGGTGGGCGGGCGAGAAGGTGTCTGAGGGGTGGCAGGGGCTACGGCGCAGGTGAAAGCGGCCAGCTCATCTTTGATGACGCTCCACAAGTCAGGTGTAGCAGGCGGGATATTAAAGGTGGGAGGGCCGAGAGTGGTGGGCTGCCCGTAGAGTTCCTCGCGTATCAGGGCACGGATGACGGAACGGAGGTTCCCATCGACGAGGACGCTGCCATCACTGGGGTCTGGCTGAAGGCGGCATGACTCCAGCTCATCCAGGCGCTGGCAGGTGGAGGTAATGGCAGATACGCTGGAGGGGTTCTGGGCTATCAACGCGTTGAAAGCAACGGTCCCAATGCCCTTAAGAATGTGGCGAACGCGCTCCGACTCAGGCATGTCAGCACTAACGCGGCGGTAAAGAGGAAGAACGTCCTCGATGTAAGAGGTGTAGGACTCCCGAGGCTGCTGAAGCCGCGTGGCAAGCTTCTTCTTGGCTATCTCAGAGCGGCCTGTCGGCGTGCCGAAAATTTGCCGCAGCTGCTGTGTGAATGTAGGCCAGTCGGCGATGTCATCTTCGTGATTAAGAAACCACGTCTTTGCGACGTCAGTCAAGTGAAGGACGACATTCAGCAGCTTGTGGGAGTCATCCAACCGGTTGAACGTACTGACCCTGGTGTAGTTGTCGAGCCAGTCGTCGACGTCGTCGCCACGAAGTCCGGCGAAGACCTGAGGGTCGCGTTGACGGTTGGTGATGGTCCAGGCTGGGGCAGCCGCAGCAGGCGGGGAAGGCGACGGGGGTGAGCGCGTTCCGTTGCCTTCCTCCATACCTGAGGGCTGCAGACGCAAAAGACGGCCTGATCGGAGCTCCATGGAGAGCGAAAGACGGGTCCGAAGCGAGAGGTAGGGGATACGAATAGCACCTCCACCACTTATGAGCCACCACTTGCACAGGCGTCTTTTATTCGGGAACAGCCGGGCACATAGCGCGCGCTCCCCGGAGCCCAGGCAAGCGACGATGATGATGATGGGGATATACAGATGAAAGAGGTGAAAGTTCACGCAAAGCGCTAACACTTTGCAATGCCTTCTGACGCAACAAAGTCTAGCTTTTCTGTCCTGTACGTTTTTGCGGACTACCGCTGCTCCTGCTCCCTATGGAAGTCAAGCCAACGAGGTCTTGAACAAATATTGGTTTAGTTTATGAGGGTTTAACGTACCAAAGCGACTCAGGCTATGAGGGATGCCGTAGTTGAGGGCTCCAGAAATTTCGACCAGCTGGGGTTGTTTAACGTGCCCTGACACCGCACAGTACACGGGCCTCTAGAATTTAGCCCCCATCGAAATTCGACCGCCGCGGCCGGGATCGAATCCGCGTCTTTCGGGCCAGCAGCCGAGCGCCATAAACACTCAGCCACCGCGGCGGCTCCTTGATCAAATATAGTTTATTCGTTCACTCGTTCACTTTGATTCCCTCTTCAATCCCCAGAGGTGACATTCTAGGGACTCTCAGCTCGCATTCCACGACAATGCATCCGGAGCGTTTGTACTCTTAACTATTTCGCTGTGACTAAAAAACCAAACAATCAGTCAATCAACTAGCCGATGACGTAAGGACAAGCCGCGTGAAACGTGTGCAATTTAAATGTTGCAGGAGGTCCCATGGTCCGAGACGGAAAAGGGGACCTCCTTCTTAGTGGATGTAAAATGTGTACACTATACATTGTAATGAATGTATAAATCATAGAGAAATACGGTAGAAAAATAAACACATACGTTAAATAAAGAAAAAGGATGCAGGTTTACTTTAAATACTGAAATATTAGGCACTTTTTCATACTGCATGGCAACGTATTTCATAAACTTTTCAGCTTGTTTCTGTCATAGACTGAAAGCGGACGCTCGATAACTGACGAAGGGAAAAGGCATGTGCAGCTCAGCAGAACATAAGCTGTACTGGGCGACCATAAAGAAAGAAAAAGGAAACGGACATGTATTTAGAATGCGCATAACAATAGGACCGCTGCACATGAAGATTAGTTACAATATGTTAAAATAAATGTGAATGATAACGAGAAAATTTCGAACGAAGACGTAATCCCTATAATAATGCGTAAACTGAACCTACTAAAAAATCAAACGTCCGAGAAAAAATGAGTGAAAATTGAAATATTGCGCTTTAGTGACCAAACAAAAATACTTGTTGACGTTTTGTACGTAGGTAACTATGCTGCTTTTCATACGTAGGGTAATGTATTCAACAATTTGACTTGAGCCCGTCAATTTACCAAATTTAGCAAACATTCTACCCGCCGCGGTGGCTCAGTGGTTAGGACGCTCGACTACTAATCCGGAGTTCCCGGGTTCGAACCCGACCGCGGCGGCTGCGTTTTTATGGAAGAAAAACGCTAAGGCGCCCGTGTGCTGTGCGATGTCAGTGCACGTTAAAGATCCCCAGGTGGTCGAAATTATTCCGGAGCCCCCCACTACGGCACCTCTTCTTCCTTTCTTCTATCACTCCCTCCTTTATCCCTTCCCTTACGGCGCGGTTCAGGTGTCCAACGATATATGAGACAGATACTGCGCCATTTCCTTTACCCCAAAACCAATTATTATTATTATATCATTATTCTTGAGTTTCGAACTACAGAGCACTCCCTGCAGGTATCTCTACTCAGTACCTCTGCTGTATAAGGGCTGCGGTAAATTCCGGCTGTTTGTCATGCTCCGAGAATTTTTGGCGCCCTTCGCATACAGAAGTCGAATCCACCTGTTATATGTGACAGAGTAAGGGGGACTACAGCAGACTCCGGCAGGCCTAAGGAACGACGTCCTTGTAGACGGAGCTTATATCATAGCAAGTCACCAATAGAGCCCAGACATCTCTGCATCTCTCGTGTCTTATCCCTGTCTGGATGCGGGGATAGCTATAGCCGCTCTCATTAACCAAACAGCCAGCCCGTGCACGCATCTTTCCCAGTTTCCCAACGACCATATCGATCGTTCCGCCATCCAACTTCAGAGGCTAAGGCAGCGACGGCTGTGACGCTGAACGCAAGCAGGCAGTCGCACTTTGCTGCAGTAGCGAAAGCCTCTGTAGCCCGCGGCGAATATATCTTGATGGCAGAGAGATGTGGGCGCCCGCCGAACAGCATCGAAAAAACATTATAGAAAATAAGCAAAGAAAACTAATGGAAAGACTCGCTATGAACTGTCGTCGCGGGGTCGACACAAGAGGCGTATGCAGCGGCGATGATAGAGGCTTGCTGTTGCCACTTTGCTGTCTGCGCATGTAGGCGCGCCCGATATCTGTGACTTGTGTTGTTTCGACATAGCCTCGGGGCTTCTGAGGAGTTATAAATGAGGAGCAACACGCGCAGTGCGCGGCGAGTGGTGATTGCATCGACCGAGACGCGGTAATAACTTTAGGCGGTCGTGCCGCGCAAAATCGCTTACACGTCTTCTTCGCCTCGAGGTTGAAATATGCCGCGCGGATAGAATTACGCCCGGAATGAGCACTTTCTTGGCCTTGATTCTGTCGCTTATTATTTTCCTGCTGTCTGTGTCCGCATTAAGATTCAAAAGCCGAAAGAAATATAATCTGTAATAAAAGAAGAGGTGTTAGTCATCTGGTTGGTGCACTTTGATGGAGACCGATTGAACAGCGCTAATATACAGGAGGTAAGAGAAGAACGCAGACACAAGTGCTTGTGTATGCTAGCGTCTTTTACCTCCTGCCGGTTAGGGCTGTTCAGACGGTTTTTGATCTCTAATGAAGAGGCCAAGATGTGCGCTCTGAACTACAAAACTTTCTGGTGGAATCGAGCGACTATATTGCAAAACTTTTTAATTGCTGTTCGTTTTGCGCTTCATGTCAGTGAATTGTTTTTTTAAAATTTTTTGATATCCTCCACGTAATGCCCTCTTCCCTCAATTAATGTCCTTTTTGCCTTCTACTGTGCCACCGCGTCTGCTCCTTTTGGAGGTGTGAGCTAATCATACACAGACTGCATGGATCAGAAATTAACTGAAGTGGAGACTCGAACTATAACAACAGCCCTCGTCGTAGGGATACGAGATGAACGCTTCTCGAAATCTTTCATGTACATGTTTCCGAACTACATATGAGCTGCTTGATAAAATTTGCATGTTCTGAAAGTTTTCGGGGCAGGAGATGGAAGATGTTGACGTACAATACGCGATTTTCTTACGAACAGTAAGTTCAGTTGTTGCAGTTCGTAATAAATGCTGGCGGAACCACCTGACCTTCTTGCCTATTCTGGATTAACTATGTATGCCGTGCTCATGTGTCCGCCGTTCGGTTCAGTAAATTAACCTTGAAACATTTATAATTTCCTTGATTTTAACGAGTAAATTCTTTGTGGGATAATGGTCCTGATTTGATACGCCTAACTTCAGGGAGAATTAGAACAGTATAGGCTACACCACGTTAACGTGTTTTTATCTAAAGTAAAAACCCTAAACTTTACGAAGCTTGGACGGTTAACCGAACTAGATATATTGGGCTTGGTCTCTGTTTGTGCCCTATTTTCAAAAGATCTCTTAATTCCTTTTCCACTCACAAGTGTGCATGTTTTGACAGCGCTTTCGGGTTCTGTCCAGGGCTCGTGTTGATGATTTCAACATGCAGTCTGTTCCTTTGTGGATACATTGCTTTGATTCGAATTTAATGCATTCCTACACGTCACTTTTATCGTTGCCATTGTCTGCCAGAAAACGTTAACCTTCACCCTAAAGCCATCTGCCATTGACCTCCAGAAAGCGCCTACCACGGCCAAAAATAGCAGCTATCCTGCCCTAAACGTCCTTCGCGGGGAAATTTAATTAATCCTAACCCTTTTGCAACCGATTCAGTTTTTATTTGTGCACCAGTGGAAGTGATCGATAGTTTCGCTGGGTGCGTTGGCTATAAAATTCGATTGTCTAGTTAGTTAAAAATGGCTTGGTTTACGAAAAAAAGGTGCAATAAAGAACAAAAAAATGAATACCAAAGTACAAAACACCGCTGCCGCTTTTTTATTGTTAGGTAGATTATATTGCGTACTTGACAGGTTTGCACACTTGCCAATTATTGCCACGTAGGTACTACTGCACAACTGGCCGTCAGAAGCAAGCAGACCTTGTTATGGAAGAATGAACAAGCCCTATTTGTGGAAGCTTATTAAAAGCAAACTACGGTTACCACGGTGACATTAGAAAACCTGACATAGGGGACCCGTGTTCCGCGGCTGTCAAAGACGATATTAGGTATTTTTTTCGAAGACCGCGGGAAAACAGGAGTATCCAGAGGTCGTTGGGAAATTTCCCTTCGAACCTACAGAATAATCTCGCACGAGAACCTCTCACTAGTGTGTCGTATATCGGCACCAAAGTGAAGGGCTTTGAGTGCTTGGCCAGGTGCGTTCCTCTTCACAAAGAGCCACCACTGCACGGCCCACGCGCCCTCGGTAATGAGCTGGCGTCCCGCTGTAGCCGCGTAATTAATCCGGTGCTCGGTCAGATGAAACAAGGCCACGTGACGGTGTTTGCTCGGGTCTCGCATGATTATGTGCTCGAAATGCCGAGAGAAAATTGTGTCGCCCACGTAACTGCGAGCGTGGCCATCCTTTCGTGCACTCTTTTATCTCAGTTTCGTATTGATCTGCCAAAGCTTGAGCGATAATTGATGAGGATGACTCGCTAGAATCTTTGAGCATGTGTGTACCATTGATTGAAAGGATAAAGCAGGCGCATAAGGCCAGGAACCCGGTTTTCAAGGCTGCTCCACCGTCTGCATGCTAAACGCACTACCGCAGCACATAACAAGCATGAATAAATACCGTGAGTTTCGTAGGACACTAAATCCGCACTTTTCGACGAATGTGTAGGTACTAACGCGGTTCCCAAATGGTCTTCAAATTATTTTTCTCTGTTTTTTGGCTTTTGCTTGATTCATTTTACAATATTAACTCTTGCCCGAGTTCTGGGGTTTCGCCTGCATGCGGCAGATGCAGATTTGATGTGGGTTGGTATCAGTTGCCGGGAAATTCCAGCCAAAATCACATAGAAAAACTACTACAAGAAAGGGGGGAGGGATTAGAGGCGCTCTTTGATGAGCAAGGAGAGCTTAGCCTAGATATATATCTGGCAGGTTAGTCTACTTGAGGCCGGTAATGACGAAAGACGAACATTCGCACAGAAGAGTGGAGGGCACACGTAATATTATTGTGGAGAACACATGCGTCCTACAGAAATTGTATGAAAGCCATTGCAACACGTTGCGCTGATTCTGCTTTGCAGCAAGTTACATATACTCGTACATTCAACCAACTTAGGGCACAGAATCGTCAGAGACCAAGTGCATTTTTCAGTGTCGGGCTAGATGTTATGAAAAAAAAAAAAACTTGAGCCCATATATGCGGAACTGATCATTCTGCAATTTACGTCACAAATTCCCGGGGAACCTTCATACCACTCCTGGTGCAGTGGTGACGTGAAGAAGCAATGCACAACTGCCCTGTTATGGCAGGTGCTGACACCGGTACGGCTTTTGAGACTGAGCTTGTTTCCCGCGAAGGAACTGTCGCTAGCAATCAATATTTTAGCTGCCACCTGTCACTGTGGGCAGTTTTCTCATAATTCGATGGGCATGTTGTGATCACGTCCCAAAGTCACGTGATCTAGGTGGCTCACCTGCTTTCAAGGTTGCTCCTTCAGGATTTTTTTTTATTTTTAGCTAATTTTTTTTAGCAGCACGACAAAGTTGGAGCAAGACGAGTGACAACAAACGTGGTCTTATCTTTCCCATTTGTTTCCTCTGGTGCTCACTAGTTTTGTCGGAGCAACTAACCCGCACGTTGAAGCAGCTGCGGGAGATGTCTTGGAGCACAACCTTCTCCCAGTGACCCACCAACATCGATACTGTGAGCACAGCGGAGGCCTTGAAAGTCAAGGTTGTGTTGCGTCAGCAGGCTACTCATTTAAGACAGCCAATGAGAAGGTGGTGCTCAGGCTTCGTTCGTCACGTACAGTAACTTATAGTTATTGCGTGTCAAAAACTACGAACAGACTTATGAATGACCACCTGGGGATCTTTAACGGGAACTGACATCGCACAGCGCACGCGCGGAGGCCTCCACAACGTCACCTCTTTTTTCCTTTATTCTCTCAGTTCCTCATTTAACGCTTCCCTTAAGGCGCGGTTCAGGTGTCCGCCCAGATACGTGTGACAGATACTGAGCCATTTCCTTTCCCCAAAAACTAATTTTTTCTTATGAATGCGGCTCCAGATTATCAAATACTTTGTTACATTCCGTAGATTAGCTTAAGCTCGTTATTCATATCCTTCGTTAAATTTAAGCTGGTGACTGACAGGCAGCTTCGTAGCTGCCGCTCCTACTTACGCGTATCTTAACTGCATAACAAATTTTTAGCGCCGTAGTGCTGCAGATTTCCGACACCGCATGTTTAAAGTTCAGTGGAAGAATATTAGGGTCTTCTTTCTTGAAACAGGTGCCAAAAACAGCTCTGAAGGTGCAACCTGTCTTAAATAATATATTTTTTTGCAGTGAACTGAAACTTACGCCGACCTTCTTTAAGCAAGCTACGCAGTGTCCCCATAGAACCACACTTTTTGTGATAAATTCCTG